>CM029526.1:16673485-17116502 GCA_017140615.1 Eucalyptus cladocalyx
TTCTTGATGTTTGATGATATGTGTGTAATTTGGAACTAGTAATTTGAGCTTCCATTTTTGGTGCTATCCATTACCGGAACTTTTACTTTATTAATATTTCATATTTTTCATATGTCTAAATGAATTGTGATTAGTGGATTATAGCGGCAAATAGTGGTGATTAGGGATGGTTCACCATAATTGTTCAATAAAGAATATAGGTAGAACCTTGGTAGACCCTAAAACTGCGCTATGATATGTTTCGAGTTCTAAAGTATGTAGGGCGAGTTTCAAATTCCAAAAATTTTGGAAACCGATTTTGATAGGTAGGTTCCAAATTCTAGGTGGAACCTAAACCGATCTTAGAACTACTCAGCCCTAATTGATGCATATCTATTTCTGACCAAAAATTATCCTAGGATGTTTAGCAAGTTCTTGAAAGGATAAGTATCCCTCTTGCATGAGACAAGTGCTTTGCTGTAGGCTGTTGCCGCATCTAACGTCTTTGAGAAAACTTCCGTAGCATGTACAAACAGATAAGGAAAGATAGGGAGATGATATGCAAGATTTAATCCCTGCAATAGCTGGCCAGGCATTTGAATTATCTTCAAAACAGCAATTACGAAATCCCAAATGACAGAGTCAAAGGCCTTCCTGAGATCTTCCTTTATCATGCCTCAAGGAGAAACCTTTGCTCTCTGATAATTTTTGACCAACTCAGAGGCTAGGAGCACATTTTCAGAGGAAGATCTGCCTTCAACAAAAACAGCTAGGTTGATACCGATAAAACCGGGCAAAATCTGCTTTGAGTATATTTGCCAAGATTTCGGTAATACACTTACACTGATGTTACAAAAATAGGTCCATAATGCGTCTTCTCAGAGGCATTTGCAACATTGGGAACCAAGGTTATGATAGTAAAATTCACCTTTTTCAGCAATTTTCATAATTTGATAAAAAAAGAAAAAGAAAAAAAAAGGCCTCTGAGAAGTCCTTCCCAAATACTGTCCAAGCAGAAGTAGAAAAGTGGGAGTTAAACCTGTCAGGTCCAAGTTGACAAAAGAACCTCTCTTCTTTAATTCTTAGTCACTAGCTTCACAAGGAGTTATTACACGTTCATTGGGGTTCAATACACCAACAGCCGGCACTGGGCTTAAAGCTATACAACGTTGGGATTAAGTCTGCTTCTATTGTCTTGGCCTCTGTTGTTGTCTCTTCATTCTATTGCCAATCCTTCTCCTTCTAGCTCTGCTCTGCATAATACTTTGACAGCATGATATTGATAAAAACAGAGTCTGCAAACTTTGATCCCAGGATGCCACCGATGATAAAGAAAATGCCACTATTAATTACCAAAAAAAAAAAAAATAGAACATAGCAAGCTAACTGCTAAACCACTAATCATGATACAATTGGATATTTATTTATTGCAGAGTTTTCTTCTGCTTCCTTCTTCTTTATCTCTAATTAAGTTTGTCTCGCTTGTGGTTGTGGACACCTCTTGATGCTAGATGTGAGAAGAACCCATGATGTGCCCTTCGAGTGTCAAGTACATAGCAGTTGCGGCCTTGTTGGCCAGAATATGAGAACGCTCAGGAGAAAGCTGGAAGAGTTTATCTGCAGCAGAGAAGCGGAAATGAATGAGTTGGAGTCACGGTGGAAGAAAGTGAAGAGTGTAAAAGGAGAATACTGGGGGGTGGTGCGGGCAATCAGAGAAGGAAGATCTCTCCCGATTCAGCATGTGGCACGAGTTGAACAACTGATCAAAGAAGTTGAAGAGATTCAACTCCAAGCTAGTTTCTCCAGTAGGTCCAGGACGATTGCTGTAAGAGCAGGAGAAAGCAGAACAGCTCCTTTAATGACCACAGAGCTAGTAGGAGAGACGAGTCAGGTAATGGTGGATGAGGTTTGTGGCCACCTGATGAAGGATGAGGTTTGGATCATCGGCATTTATGGAATGGGAGGAGTTGGCAAGACAGCCATCTCAATGCACATCCATAATAAAATGCTTGAGAACCCAGCCTTCGAGGACGTATTCTGGGTCACTGTGCCACAAAATATGAGTGTATATGAACTGCAAAATGAGATTGCGAATATGGTACATCTGGATGACCTCTCGAAGGAGAAGGATGTGAAGAAAAGGGCAAGCATGTTGTCCAGACATCTGGCAATGAAGAAGATATCGGTCCTAATTTTAGATGGTTTGCTGACACACATTACACTCGAGGATGTGGGAATTTTGGTTGGAGCCGGTAGGATTAAGTTGGTACTGACAACTTGATCATTAGACGTGTGTCGTAGGATGCTCTGCCAAAAGTGTATCCAAATAAAACCTCTGTGGCCAGATGAAGCTTGGACCTTGTTTTCACTCACAAATAGGTCTAACCCAGATCTCCCAACAGAAGTCGAGCAAATTGCAAAGCTTGTTGTGGGCAAGTGCGAGGGCTTACCCCTTGCCATTGTTGAGATCGCAACTCGCATGAGGGGAGTGGAGAATATACATGAATGGCAAGACGTGCTCCAAAAATTAGGTGACTCGAAAATGGAACTGGAGGCATTCAAGAGGCTGAAACTCAGCTACATGAATTTGGTAGATCATCAAGTTCAACAATGCTTCTTGGTTTGTGTACTTTATTGCTCAGGAGAATTTATCTCTCGAGAGGATCTGATAGAGTGTTTTATTGACGAGGGTTTGCTTGGAATTGCAAGCAGAGAAAAGCTGTACAGCCAGGGCAATGCCATACTGAATAAACTCGAAAATGCTTGCCTATTGGAAAAGCAGTCTCCTCTGGGTAAAAGGATAGTAAAGATGCATCCTTTGATTAGGGACATGGGCCTTCATATGATGAGCACAGCTTACATGGTAAAGGCGAAGATGGAGTTGGAAGGCATACCGGGTAGTGAATTCTGGACGGATGGTCTCGAGAAAGCTTCTTTGGCAGGGAATAATTTAAGAGAAATTCCACCGGATATGTCTCCTGATTGTCCTAAGCTTACAACTTTGCTGTTGAGTAAAAATGAGAGCTTGGGGATGATACCGGACTCTTTCTTCATGTGTCTTCATAAGCTGAAAATTCTTAAGCTAAGTGGATGTGGAATCACCAAACTACCAAACTCCTTCTCGGACTTGGTGAACTTGAGAGTGTTGTCACTTAGCTGGTGTTCAGAATTGCGCCATATTCCTTATGTGGGAAAGCTGATATCTCTAAGAAAGTTGGACCTGATTGGGTGTCAAGTTCTTGAAGAAGTGCCAGAGGGTCTGGAAATGCTGTTGAACCTGCAATACCTTGATCTTCTCTACACAGAAATTGAGAAATTACCAGAAGGAATGTTAGCAAACCTTGGAAATCTACAACACCTTAAAATTCAAGAAGTAAACGCAGAGGACCTGACAGAACTGAAGATGCTGGAAACACTACATTGTTCCTTTCTGGATATCAAAGCATTCAACACTTATGTGAGCTTCGTTGGGCTAAATAGCCCCCACAAGTACCTACTTAAGGTAAATGGAGAAGAACAAGGTGACAGTGATGATGTGAATCATGATCGGCGTGTAGTTCTTGGCGGTTGCAACCATATTACCACAGGAAGACAAGGACAAAGCAGCAATGGCTGCGTTCTGCTTCCCAAAAATGTGCAGGAATTGATTGTCAGAAACTGCGGTGGTATGACAAATTTGTGTGACATCGGCCCACTTGAAGACCTGGAGGTGCTAGACATAAGAAGATGGGACAATTTACAAGTGCTCTCTGGTGGACCAGATGAGGGAATTTTAATCCACAGCTCTACAGCACCGTTTCCATATTCATGCTTCACCCCTCTCCACTTGCCCCGCCTACAGCGATTATCTATCCAAGGGTGTCCAAAACTGAAGAAGCTATTTGGAGGTATGTCGGAGGTAAGTTTCTCCCTGCCAAATCTATGCGAGATTAGTTTATATGGGTGTGAGGAACTAGAGGGGATAACTGGAGTCGCATTACCCAGTGCCTTCCCTTGTCTCCAAAAGATTACAGCTTCTAGTTGTCCTGAGATGAAGAAATTGTTGGAATCTGAATGTCTGGCCCCCTTCCAAATCTGAAGGAGATAAGAGTACACAATTGCGAGAAAATGGAGGAAATAATTGCTGGATCATCCTCGAACATCCCACTGAATGCCTTTCTCCATCTTGCCTTCCTGGAAATACAATTCTGCAGTAACATCAGGAAGCTGTTCACGCTTGAATCCTTGCTCCACCTCCCAAACCTCCAATGGATTAGAGTCCAAAGCTGCGAAGCAATGGAGGAGATTATATGTGGAGGACGAGAACATGGAGGGGCCAGTCCAAACGTCATGCGTTCCTCCTCCCCATTCCCTCTCCCAAAGTTAAAATCCCTGGGTTTGCTGGATCTACCACTGCTACAGAGCATATCTGATGGGACTTTAGCTGCGACTCCATTGAGAAGATCATGGTGTACCGTTGTCCAATGCTGAGGAGGATCCCATGGCATCTGCCCCGACTCAACAACAATGATCAGCTCCCATCAGCTCCGCCTTCTCTTCAGGAGATTCTGATGGATGATGAGGAAAGGTGGGAGTCTCTGGAGTGGGACAATCCTCATGCTGAATCACTCCTTCAACCCCTTGTCAGGTTTTGGCCGGGGCGATCTATCAACCTCAGAACCACCAGTGAGTCATTGAGATATCCCTGTAGTTTTATAATCTTCCCCTCCTACCCGCTGTTCTTTAGCAATACTAACTCGTCTAGGTCGAATTCTGTGGCCAGGTATTATGTGATTCCAGTCATTGCAAATCTCTCCAGGAGCAAGTCCACTGGAGCCTAGATATGGTGGTTTTTCATAGCCATTGTGAAAGTAATTCTGCCTCACCTCATCCTGATGTTTGAAGTACTTCCTATGGAGGAAATACCACTGCCATCTCTGTTTCTGCAGCTATCTATACTCTGCTCATTCTTCGCACATTGATAAAACAATTCTTTCCCGCAAAAGTTACATTTCTGTAAGTCACACTCCTTTTCTGTTGATTCATCTTATCGTTCCGAACAATCCTCATCACAAGCTTTGTAGACGAGTCTATGGTCCAGTCATTGGGAAAACTGAAAATTTTCCTTGCCGGTGTATTTCTGAAGTTGTAGGTAAATTGCAAATGACGTTTATAACAGAGTATGACCCATAACTTTTTTGTTAGGTAACCTGTCGATAAGTTACCGGCATTTAATGAATTTCCTAACATCCTGATGAAAAATTATCAACTTCTTTTAGACTTTTTAAGTGTATCTAATCAAAATTATAAACACCATAATTAAATTATCAACATCCGAATGATAAAGGTTTCAAAATCAAAAAGAGTATGACCCACAACCTTTTTGTTAGGTAACCTGTCAGTAAGTTACCAGCATTATAATGAATTTACTAACATCCTAATGAATTAGTGAATTATCAACTTCTTTCAGATTTTTTAAGTGTGTTCAATTAAAATTATAAACACTATTATGAATTTGTCAACGTCCAAATGATTAAGGCTTACCAACTAATTTTAAATTTTACCTGTGTAGTTAATAAACTACTGGCACTATAACGAAATCACATCTCAATTTAGCATATTACCAAATTCTTCAAAGTTTTACAAGTGTGATTACTAAATTAACAACATTGTAATGAATATATAGACATTCCAATAAATTGGTAAAGTACCAACTTCTTTTGAATTTTGCTAGCTTGTTTACAAACCATATAAGAATTCTACCAACATTAATATAAATTAGTAGCTTAAAAACTTTTTAGATTTTACAAGTGTACTTCGTAAACTGTTAATACCATAATGAGTGTACCTATATCTTAAAAATTACAAATTTCTCTCATATTATACCTGCAAGATTAGTAGTTTACTAAAATTACATTAAAAAAGGATTAGTACATTACAAGCTTCTTACAAATTTTAGGAGTGTGCCAAATAATTTAACAATATTGCCATGAATTCTCCAACAGATGTTACCGGTATCTTTGAAACTATGTCGATATGGTCAATAGTTACAAAAGTAATAATGAATTTACTAATGTTTAATTGGTTACTGATGAAGTTCTTTTCCCAGATGAATTTATCCTTCGTAAAAGCTGAAAAAAATCTGTCAAGTAAGGATATTTCTAGTTGGACCTTATGAACTAGCGTCTCTTTTATTTAAGTCTAGATAAAGAAAGAAAAGAAACGTTTTACAAATACGAATCAGTATCTCTTGTTACCTAATTCTTTGATAAGTTTATCTGTCCTAACTGTAATCCTTATCCCTCCATTTAGCAAAAAGCTTAGGAGAATGTAGAACTTAGTTGGCAATGAGACCTGCGGTAGAGCCAAGAGGAGGGCCGCTTCGACAGACATCATGTCCGCCATCGAAGAAAGGTTCCCTAGAATGAAGACCACCATGTTGGAGTTCATGGATGGATTCGATGAGGTGAAAGGGCGAATCGACGAGGTCGAAGAGATGCTCCGCCTCGAATTAACGACCATCGTGAACATATTCATGGCCCCCTTACACTTGAAGAATGAATCCCTCAAAGCCATAATTGAGGCTCTGAAGATGGAAGTCCGAATCTCAAAGTGCACAACTCCTACAAAGCCGAGCTTAAAGCTTTGAAGTTGGAGGTCCAAGAGCTCAAGACTGAACTACTCTTGTGCAAGACTAGTATCACGAGCTGTGTTGTACCTGTTCAAGTGGCACACAAGATGGATGTGCCGAAGGCCAAGGAGTTCAAGGGCAACCAGTCTGCTAAAAATGTGGAAAGTTTCATATGGAGCATGAAACAATACTTTGTTGCTGTTGGCATTTAAGACGAGATGGCTGAGGTAAGAAACATCTTTATGTTCCTTACCAATAATGCCATACTTTGGTGGTGTAAAAAGTGCGATGAGACCAAGCAAAGTGTCAATCCTATCAACATGTGGGATGATTTTGTCAAAGAATTCGGGATTACTTCTTCTCAATTTGCCTTGCAGGAGGCTTGTAGCAAACTTCTTTACCTTGAACAAAAGGGCATGGTTTGGAAGTATGTGAATGAGTTTGCAAACTCAAGCTCCAAATTCCCAATTTAAGGGAGGAGGGAGCTCTTGAAGTGTTCATGGATGGTTTGAAGCCTTGGCCCAACTCGAGCTTAAACAACGAGATGTCCAAAGTATCTCAAAGGCACTCACTATAGCCGAGTCTCTCACCGACTTTACCAAACGCGGACTTTCCAAGTCCAAGGAAATTGGTGGAGAACAGATTGCCACCATGATGAAGGCAAGGAAGGTTCCCTGTGGTAAAAAAGATCGATAGAGAAAATCATGGGGAGATGGTCCTCTTGAACAACCCAATTAAAGGTGGAACCAACCCCAAGGTGACTTCCACAAAGAAAGGGAGAAGAAGCCCCCACCATCCCCATGCTTCATTTGCGACAATCCTTATTGGACCCAAGACTATCCGAAGATAAAGAAGATCATGGCATTACTCATCATAGAAGAGGAGGAATTGAAGCTAGAGAGGAGGGAAGTGTGGCTTGGAAAAGTGAAACTTCTCAACTCTACAAAGAATCAAGCTATGCCCAAGAAACCTCCAAGTACTAGATTGACATTTGTGGAAGGTTAGTAATACGATTCTATGGGGAACGCTCACTTTGGTGTCAAAAGTTTATTTTGGATCACTTAAGTGTCAAAAAATTTGAAAAACGATCATTTTAGTGCCAACACTGATTTGATTGATCGGAAATCCGACGTACCACATTTATTAATTTTTGAAGTTGATGTGGCTCGCTAGAGAGTATAGTCAGCATCTAAACAAAACGACACAGTGAGAGAGAGAGAGAGAGAGAGAGAGCATGGTATGGGCTTCCCCGTCATCTTCTTCCCCGAAGAACAACACCAGCACCAGCACTAGCAGTAACACCAGCAACTGCACCAGCACAACTCCGCCTCCAGTTCGTCCAACATTGTCAACAAGCCCAAGCTCTTATCCTCCTCCTCCTTTCCTCCTCCTTCTCATTCTCCCTTTAGAAGGACCCATTTTAGATGCTCCTTGAGTAGAGCCCAATCCACCATTTCCATTTGCGCCCTCCTTATTTCCCTCACCCTCCTTGTCTTCACTCTCTCCACCTTCGACCCCCCTTCTTCCTCCTCCTCCTCCACCCTTGCCTCCTATTCTTCCCGTCACTTCTTGCTCGAGAAACAACCTCAGCCTCTCCTCGCTCACCTAGTTGAGCAACTACGATAGAGGCTGAGCAACGGTGGCCGAGCAACGGTGGTCAAGTGACAGTGGCCAAGCGAGTTAGGTCGGCATTGGGTGAGGATCGGACAAAAAAAATCCCTAATTTCAATCCTCATATGAGCTGCGCGGTGTCATTTTTGTAAGGCCATCCACATATGATAGCAAAACAACATTGTTTTCTTAAGAAAGACAGAAAACCACGTCGTTTAAAAGTCATGTCGATTTTTTTTAAAAAGAATATAAAAGCCACGTAATCATTTTGACCGGAATTTCTCGCCGATGGCATCAAAGTGATTGTTTTTCCTTCGATTTGGCACTCAAGTGATTCAACAGAAACTTTTGTCACACCTCAACCCTCGTTGTGCGTGCATCCCTCTGTGGTCGATACAAATTTGCGACTTCCCAAAACTAGTCGCAAATCCTTTCATTTTTAATGCACATGCGGAAGCAAACAATAACCCTTGACAATAAACAACATGGGATAGGAAAGTAGGACAACTTTCACAAAAGCACACTTTTATAAACAACTGGGTTTAGGTACAAAAATAGTCTAGGTAAAAGCTTACAAAAAGGTCAACTCTCAAAGAGACTGTCCTACAACATGCTAGTAGGATACACACATCGATCCTTCGGACTCCACCTCCACAGACTCCAGCTTTGGTCTTACCACGACCGCCATCTAAGGACCTGAAAATGATTATACAATAACCAGTGAGACAATGTCTTAGCAAGTCCACCCCCTAAACCCTTATAAGGAAGGAAATATGCCTAAGGGCACTTTAGCCACACAACCACACAGTGAGAATAGAGGACTTATCTCGCCTCAGTTCCTTCCTACATGTCAGTACAATTCATATTCCAAATGCATATATTAATGCACACAACAATTGAAATGTCTCATCAACTCAATTAATCACAAGGGTCCCAATTATAAGACCAAACCGTTATAACACATCCCATACCACAACACACGATTTTGTCTCATAATAAGGCGCATCGACTCAATCAATCATGAGTTTCAATTATTAAATTATCCCCTTAAGGGTACCACCTTCTCATAAGTTCGATGTCTACTGGCATTGCTAGGCATCGTCTCACCGCCATTGAGCACAGTCACGTTTATTTCTTAATAGACAGTTTTCCCGAAGGAGCGTAGGTCCAGAATTTACTGCGACTCGAGTATGACCTACTCATAAGTTTGGTGTCTATTGGTGTAACCAGGAATCGTCTCATCAACATTGAGTATAGTGACGTCTATGTCTTAATAGATGGCTTTCTTGAAGGAGTGTAGGTCCGAAATTTACTGCGACCCGAGTACCAATGAATGGATATCCCATATAGGGTAACGTCCGGCTTAAAAGCTCGAGACGGGTTTTCTTTAACCAACACACAATCAATCAATCTCGGCCTAGGACAGTGTGCATTGCATTCAAATGCCTTGATTAAAATAGTGATCCTGGCATATTTTCTTCATATTAAAAATACCCAATGAAAATAGTCATGTGTGGGTACACTGTTGTTGACACCTAAATTTTGGCGACCCGTTTAGTCATTTATCGTATTAAAAAATTAGGGGTTAATTTTACCCCTAAAAAAATAGTTAATCGCATAGCATATAGTTTTAGGTGCATTTCTTTTTTATTTGCATTTACATTGGGCTGGTGACAGATGGATTCGAATTGATGGTTCAGAAACTTTAAGTTGATGAGTCGGGCTAAACCCACGAAAAAAAACAAATCGGTCCAAGCCCGTATCCTCGGAGATATTTTACGGATTTATCTTTGTGAGATTTCAATTCAAAAGCAAATATTACGTTTGGAAAAAAACAAATATTGTGTTTCGAAAAGAAATCTTTGTAGATATGGATTTGGAAAATTTAAAAATCCTAATCCGTGCCCTATAAATAAGAAACATACATAAGGTTTAGGAGGCGAGACATGGAATATATGGCCGCACAACAAAAGGGGTTTTGGAGAAAGACAGATATACCGAGAGAGATCGGAGAAAAGCTCGACGGTTTTGTCAAAAGACCAAATCACAGAGAGAGAATCTTGTTCGCATAACAAAAGGGAGAAGGCGGCGAAGCGCTGGTGACGTTTCGTTCAAGGAGAGAGCATAATCCTCTACATCTAGTCCACGTTTTCAAGGAGTCATCAAACGTTCAAGGAGAGAGCATAATCCATTACATCTAGTCCACGTTTTCAAGGAGTCATCACAAAAAGGGGGCCACACAATCAATACATACGGCCAAAAAAAAAGGAGAACTCACGTTCTCCACGGTGAGGGGGCAGCAATTCAGAATCTCAGAAGGCAAACACACATGAGAATCGAGACGAGAGAGAGAAAGCACGAAGGATGGTCTTCTTCTTCGGTGCTTGACCTACCTCAGCCATGTGATCGTCCAATTTGCTTGCTCGCCACCACTCTACGAAGATACTGGATTCGTAAACGAGTGCATTGAGCGACACTGTCCCTTGGCCAAACACTGTGACGAATTGTTGTTCCGTTGATCTTTGTCCCGTGATCCTGTTGTTCTGTGGCAAAAAATTACTCCACGTTGTCTTGGTTGTTGCAGGTATGATTCGTGAGTGACATGAGAAGAAACAAAGAGAGATCGTGGGTGCGAGCCAGAAGAAATAAATATTGCAATGCCCTCGAAGATTGAAGATGGTGATCCAGTGGCGTCGTTCGTCAGAGTAGTTAGACAATTTAGTCAATCATCCACTCACGGTCAAATGCAACAGAAGCAAAAATTCTTGAAAGCCACAAGTCAAAACAGACAAGGCTAGAGAGAGGGAGGCGGCAATGTACATAGAGGAAATTTTTCACTCCCCACTGGTTTTTGCTCACACATCCAGGGACAACACTGCGTCCACCCCTTCATTGGCACCTGTCATGTTGTGCGCCTTGTCCCTGTAATTTTATTATTTTCTGCAAATTTTCCACACTAGCCTGGTTCTTCGTCTTCGACCACCATTGCTCCTTGGCATCCTAGCGAGTTCCGGAGCCCACCGCCGTTGACGTTCTAACCCGTTTCCATCGAGACCATGGAGCAATAAGCCATCGTTGATGCCACCATCATCCGTCCGAATTTGGAAGCGTCACTCGCGTGACATCATGAATTAGGTAAGATTCTCGAATAATCTTATTTTCATATATGTCGCTGCCTAATTCGTAATATTGCAATATTTCTTTGAACGTTTGATCGATATTGCCATATCCAAGAGATCTCTTGATCTCTCATGAATTAGGAAATTGTCCTAATTTCACAACGTGCATACGATTGATAGTCCGATTTCACGCTTGAAATACAACTCGCAATCGCACGGAAAAATCGCCAATCCGATATCACGCTCGAGATATGATTCGCGATTTTATTGGAAATTGGCCAATCTGATCTCATGCGCGAGATACGATTCGTCATTTTATTTCCAAAATGGACATGTATGATATCTTGCCTGATTTATTGCCGTGCTGTTCTTGATGTCTTATTTTGATTGCTCCTGTAAAAAAAAAATGAAAAATCCAAAAAAAATGCATTCGTTTAGGATGTTAGTTTTTTTTTTAATTTAAGTTGCATGTTAATTATTTGCCAATCTTAATTTCGAATTTTTATTAAAAAAAAAAACACAAAAATCATCATGCATATGTCATGTAGAATTAGGGCATTCTTTGTACGTCATTGCATATTAGGATAAAATTGCATATTTCATTTTAAGTTTAGATTGATTTTTTAGATAGATTGCATCTTAAGTTAGAGATAGCTAAGTTAAGATTATATCTTAGTTTAAATTAGGGTTTAGCTTGACCTAATCCTTAATACAAATTGAATAGAATCTTAAGCTAGCTAGATAATCCTTGCATTTTTCTAATTTCGAATTTCATGTAAAATACAAAAGAAATTGTCTTAGAGTAAATCAATTTCATTCTTTAGGATAGATTGCATGCTTATATTTTATTTATGTCATATAGTTTAAGTCATATTGCCATGTCATATCATTTCATATTAGATTAGTAGCATGCATTGCATAAAGCAGGATTCCCATTAAATAAAGTGAAAACAAAAAAAAAATTGTGTGTTAATTAGAAACCATATTTAGGGTTGTTGATGTGGATTTTAATTTAACATTGCAGATGCTTTCGTTGCTTTGAGGTAAGTTTTTGCAATTTATTTATTATTTATCTGGGTGTTAAATTGGTGGTTTGCACACCCATATGATCACTTTACATGTTAGGGAGATAGTTTAAAATCAATTCAAGCTGCCTGTAAAACCTTTTTGTCAAAATAAAAAGAAATTGTACGGAAAGGACGTTAGAGAAATCTAGGGTAACCAAGTCCCTGTACCCAAATCTCTAGTTCGTAGGAGTAAAGTAAATCTCCCGTTACTTTACTTGGGTTTCTAATCGACCCACCAAAAATAAATTAGTGGCGACTCCTAGTTAAAAATCAATTGCATGTCAAAAACGTGAACCTAAGTCGCGAGTTGGTATGGGCTTGGGAGAGCCCGAGTTAAGTCTAGGCTTAACAATCCATTAGCCAAACTCTAGGTGGTTCACACCCGAAAATTTGGTCGTGATAGCTGTCAAATCGAACCCGAAAAATTCATATCCTCCAATTTAAAATCCCATTATTTTATATAGTATATAAAACTATTTTCGATGTTAAAACCTGACCCCTGAGATTTTCTAAATAAATATTGAAATTTCCCAAATTTTGGAATAAATTATCAAAAGTCTAATCAACACTCAATTTGTGCAATTTAGCACCCAATTGCATAAACTAAACACACCAATGTAATCAACACGAAATTCCGATCACCGATTATCTTGGTCTAATTTCCGGAAAATATTTAATAATTAAATAATTACCAAAATTAATTAAATAATTCAATTAAATACCAAAATAGATAACTTAGGCTGAAATTACCAATTAAATACCGAGATGGACCCGGAAAATTCCCGAACCAGTCTAGATAATTAATACCACCTATCTAGGCCTTAATTAATCTAATCTAACAACCTAACATGCGAAATTGGATAATTAAATCATTAATCTAACCTAACTAACCACATAAACCTTAATTAACTTAAACTAATTACTCCATAAGCATTAGCTCCTAAGCGAGGTTTAGTGAGTTAACTCACTAGATTTGTGAGCTAGTGAGTTCACGGCAACGGCGATGTGACAGCGAACGATAAATTCCAAAGCAGTGACGCCAACGGGGCACGGATTGGGCTTGAAAAATGGCCCGCAACTTTCAACCCGAGCTGAAAATTGGTGCTGCTTATGGCTGGCCAAGGGCTGACCTCGCGGGCTGCTCGAATTGGCGCCGAGCTGGACCGAATTGCTGGAGCGGATGGGCCATTGGTGGCGTGAAGATGGCACGAGATGGGCTGCTTCGGTGGGATGGCTTCGCGGTAACTGCAAGAAGCAGCTTCGGTCGCTGCTTGGGGTCAATGAGGGGGAAGGGGGTTTCGCTGGGTTGCTGATGTTGACCATAGGAGACAAAACTTGTTGGAGGGAGTAGGTAGTAGTGGACGGTAGGGGTGTTGACCAAAGATGGTGAGGCAGGTGGCAGCTTGAAGAAATTTCGGTGGGGAACGCTGGCAGAGGAAGAAACGGAAATGGAGAAGCCAAAGTTGCAAAGGAGGAGAGCAAGTGTGCAAGTTCGAGAAGAGAGGGAGGAGAGAGTGAATGGATGGGGGAAAAGGATAAGGGAGCAGGGGGGTTTGTCAACTGAGAGGGGGAGAGAAGGAAAGTGACATGTGAGAGAGACGTGAGAGAGAGAGAAACGTGCGGAGAGAGAAAATAATTAAATACCAATATTTGACCACAAGAGAGTTTAATCATCCTCACATTTAACTAACATAAATAATTGGTCATCCAAGGCCAATTTCAACACCCATTTGCCCCAATTGAAGTCCAAATGAAGACCAAAATATGCTAGCCCCTTTATCCTATGAATTCATCCAATTTAACTTATGTTTCTTTGTCAATTTCTCCTATTTTATGTCCAATTTTGATGAGGAAGAATCCCACATAATTTCTAAAATTCCCTTTCACCAAGTAGCTCATTAAGGAGGCCAAAAATATCTTCAATTTGGCCAATCCGAATTTCCGTTCTTTTCCAAAACGTCCAAATCGATTTTCCGTAAATATCTCAGAATCACTGAAAAATTTTCGAATTATGAGTTGACGTTCCTAAAATGACTCATGACATGATAGAACTTTCAATTTATGAAATCGGGTTCAAATGCACGGTTAATTTCAATCTGACGCAATTTTAGCATGATCTAACCTATTGGGTAACTTTTATGAACTTTGCAATTGACTCGTGGTCGATTATTTTTGAACCACAACGTACCTCTTCGACACATTGGTGACTCTCGATGGTCATGAAAATCTCGAGATTTCAAATACAGACACAGGGTACCCAAAACGACAGAAAATCGGTCTAGTACCGATTGATGAGAATTTCGCAATCTGGTGGAATCACCCACACTCTGAACACTTATCTCTGGTCTCTGATAGATTTTCAATTGTGCCATAATGACCCTTATAGATTAGCACGGTCGAGTAGTTGATTCATGATTGAATTCTCAAGTCTACTGCGTTAAAAATCCCTTAATGGCTTCCCCAGATAGTTTAGTTATCTCATGAGTGATCAGCTCAGAGAATAGCACTATAGGCATGTCAATGAAAGGCCTGATTCATTCAATTGAAAACATAACTGAATTTTCAAGATGTCACAACTTTTGGCACTTCTAGTGTACTTACCCCCGATTCTATGCTTTGGTTGGCATGGGCGCAACATGTCCTTGTCAAGAGAAGTGCAAAGAGTTTGGGACTTTGAGTACAACCAACTGCAAATCGATTTAAGGTGGTCAACTCAAATGATGTACCGACCAGTGGCATTGCTCGAAATGTGGAACTACATATCGGTGATTGGAAGGACAAATTCTCATTCAAGGTAATTCCACTTGATGAATATGATATTATCTTGGGTTTGGAATTCTTTGATAATGCAATGGCCACGATCGATTTGAGAACCAAATCAATTATGATTACCAACCCATAATGCCCATTGATGGTACCAATGATTTCTAGGTTGATGGAGAGCAAGAGCATCTCCACAATCCGACTTGTGGATGAAAGACCAAGAGTTGAGGAACTCGCAACCATGTCAAGAGTAAAAACTGTGGCATCCAAAAATTTAGATGATTCGGATAGGTGACGGTCACTGAGCTGTGGTATTAACATTATTTACAGGCATTAAATTGTATTTGTTCATTTGAATTTATATTTTATTTTATTTTGAATTGAAAGGACGGAATTCGGTCTTGCGTAAGAAATATGCATGCTGAAATTAAAGAATTAGAACTTTGAGGATGTTGGACGGCATGCAAGAATTTTGAGTATATACTTGTATAGGAAGCAATTTAATTTTTGGGATATTAAATTAAATTTGGTAGAAATAAAATGCTTAATAAAAAAAATGTGGCCTTTATTTTAAGGACTCTTGGGCCCAAGATTTCGGGCCCAAGCAAGCCCAAAGACCCCATGGGTGTCGACCGGACCAAGAAGGGGAGGGGGGAGTGCATGTCCTCCAACACTTGTTCTCTCCTTTTAGCCACTTGTTCTCCTCATGAGAACACTTGTCTCTTACATGCAAAAATAGAGATAAATTGTTAATCAAAGAGCAAAAAGGAAGGGGGTTTCGAAAGTGAGAGGGAAAGAGAGAAAGGGAGGTGAGCCGAGGGAGAGAGAGAGAGGGTTCATGGGTGCTTCGGCGAGGGAAGAGGAAGACCAAGCCCCGCCGTGCGTGCGCCTAGCTGTTGCCGTCGAGCCCACCTTGCCCCACCGTTGTGTTTGCTGTGTTTTGCTTGGATTAGAGGCAAGTAGAGTCCATTGATCTATCCTTTGCTTATTGTGTTTGTGTGTGATGAATGGTGAATCTCAAATGGGGATGAAGTGTGAAATTTCTAAGTTGTGTTCTAGCCTAGTATTCTGTTTCTGGGAAAAATAGTCCGACCTTTGGTGATTTCGTGAGTTGCATGCAATGTTCTAGTTGAAATCTGACTTTGACTTCTTAATGAAAATTGTAAAGGACTTTTTGTATAGTAACATATCAAATTTTGAGAGGAAATTAACAAGTATAGGTCGGTGAAATCATTTTTCTTTGAAGAAAGTATATCTAGAAATAGTTATGCTGATTTAGTGCGATTCTATGAATTTTATAAAATTATCTGGTTGAAATTTGATCTTGTGTCATTGAGGAAACTGTTAGGCGACATCTTGATGAATAAAACACTAAAATATGATAATAAATGGGCAATAATTGATCAGGAATATGATTTTCTTTGATAGGGGTGAATCTTGACAGTGAACCGAGAGTTAGGGAGAGTTATAAAAATTATATATTTTAATCCAAAAGGAATCAGACTTTAATTTCTTCATGAGACTTTTACCTCTAGATCTCATCTATAACATATCAAAATCTCATAATTTTCTAAGTTCATTTAAGGGCATAATCGAGATTATTTCCGAAACTGTGCAAGAAGTGTTGCTGGAATTTCTTTTGCTGTGATGTGTGGATCTATGTGATTGATTTGGAACTTTCATGACATGGTGTTCTTCACGAAATATATTCATCTGGAGCTTTTTTACCTCATGTTAAATTTTCAGAATTTATTGAGATTTTTTACTAATTTTCCAAGAATTTTTACTAAAGAGGTGCATTCTGTTTTACCTGGAAATTGGTTCTATTTTCAAAAACCAATGAACTGCTTTATGAAAGTGATATCGTGGGTGTTATGTGTATTGTATATATGGTGACGTTGGACATATCATATGACATCAAAAAGCTGGTTTAGACCTTTGATATTGTTGCATCAAATGCCATGTTGAAAATTAGACATATATGTGAATATACATTGTGATAATGATGATACCGTCGAAGGTGTGAGCCGACGATGCCCCGGGAGTGGGATGCCCGAAGGTTCGAATGAGTCGATGCCCTTTGGATGCCTGGTTGTATTATGAATACATGTCCAAAGGTTTTCCCCGGGAGTGTCGGGATGCCCGGTTGTATTATGATACATGCCCAGAGGGTGAGGGGTTGTATTATGATGCATGCCTAGAGGGTAGGGGTAACCATTTTCATGGCGAGCCCCGGAGATTCCTCGTGATGCCAGGTGGGATGCGAGATGCTCGGAGGTGTGTGTCGGAGGCTCCTCGCAATACCAAGTTAGGTGCAAGCGATAAATGAGGGATGCAAACACTGGTCCCTGGAAAGAAAAATGATGAGATCCTTGTGAAAGATAAAATTGAGAATTGAATCATGTGCATGGATGTGTGCATATGGCATGGGATGAGCCTCATGGAAATGCAAGTATGAAGTGCATGGTGGTATATGCACGTTACATGGTGATATATGCTTGGCTGCCTGATGATATATGTACAAGTGCATGGTGGTATATGCACGTTGAATGGTGATATATGCATGGCTGTTGATGATATATGTACAAATGCATGGTGATATAAGCATGTTGCATGGTGATATATACTTGGCTTCCTGATGATATATGTACAAGTGCATGGTGGTATATGCACGTTGCATGGTGATATATGCATGGCTGCTTGATGATATATGTACAAGTGCATGGTGGTATATGCACGTTGCATGGTGATATATGCATGGCTGCTTGATGATATATGTACAAGTGCATAGTGGTATATGCACCAACATTGTGATATATGAATGGCTGCCTGATGATATATGGACAAATGCATTGTGGCATATGCACATTGTATGGTGATATATGCATGGCTGTATGGTGAGGTATGTTCGAATGCATGGATGATATGTGTTTTATTTGTGATACCTTGATTGTTCTGTCTAACACATCGTGTAGTTTGGTGGATCTTTACTACTAAGTAGTTGTACTCACTCCGTTTGGGGACTAACATTTCAAACTAGACAAGATACCTCTACTGCCCCTGCCATTGATAAATGGATTGAGTGGTTGGATATGACTGCAAGGAGGAGGAGAGCAAAGGAAGGAACTTTTGGACGGCGACACTGATCGATGGACTTTAAGTATACGACTGTTGAAGAAGATGTCGATCATCTTTTAAAGTATAGCCGAGTATAGAAGACTACGGCATTTTGATGTATCGATGAATGATGTCCATCTGGTTTAAGTAAATAAAAGTGTTTAGCTTTTACCTATAAATGTCTTAGTTTGTGTGCATCGTTTTCTGAACATAGGGAAGGTAGTTGTTAGATATGCTTCCGTTATATGAACTGTGCAAGGGACCGATCTAAAAGACGTAAACCTCTAGGTTGTATGGACTCGCTGCAATTGAAATGGTATCAGAGTGACATGTGATTAGGGAAAGTGAAAGGTAAGCAAACTGTGGCGACCCTAATGGATCAGGGGCTGTTCGAGGGGTGTCACAAAAACAGAACCTTTGGATGAGCCAAAGGTGGAGTTGGGACAACCTACGAAACTACAATATATGTGCTTTTGCTAGAAATGGACAGCTTGCCAAGCAACATGGAAATGGCCATACCAAATAATGAGTTGCTTAAGGAATGAGTTGAGATACAGTAGTAGCCTAGCCAATAAGTCAAGAGGAGAAAGACCGAGCAGCATTAGAAACAGAGGAATCAACAACATTCGAGGGAACCAATGATCCAAGAGAAGGATGTAATTAAGGCAAGAGAAAGAGTTTGGGTTGAGAGCACCAAGGGCCTCACTCAATTGGATGGGGGAGAATGTCAAGATCCTAAGTTTCTCATGATTCGAAGTAGCAAGAAATGATCCTAGGGAATGGAATAAGCTTTGAACTACTTCTTGAAAATGTTTATGTGTATTTAAGATATTTAATGAGGTGGATGGTAGTGCTATATTTAATAGGATAGAAGGTAGTTGAGAAGAGTGGATCTTAACATGTATAAATAGGGGCACTCTTCCCCTCAATTGTATCATTAAACATTCGGGCAATAGAAGTACATTCTCTCACAAAGCTTCTCTCTTTAAACACTCTCTCCCTACGATCACAACAGAACTGTTTCTCGATCAAAAAGTGTTGTTCTTCATTTCTTTCTTTTGCTTCGTCATTTTTAAGTGATTTCCTATTAATTTTCATTAAAAACCCAAAAAATCAAATTGTTAATTTTTGGATTGAATTTTTTATTAATCCTTTGACTAAAAGTCAACCTCTTGACCAAAAAGTCAATCCTAGGTCAAAAGTTGGTTTTTTTTTGTACAAAAAGATGCTAAATGGTCTTAATTTTACTTTAGCCAAGTTAATTTTCAAAAATTTTAAAAATTTGGCACACAAATCAACTTTTTAGGAAAATTTAACTAAAGGGTCGACATTTGGTCAAACTTTTAACTAAAAAATCAAAAAAAAAAAAAAAATCCACAAAAAGCACTTCATTTTAGTTTCAATTTAACTTAGTGTAATTTTTTTTTCCAAAAATCAATTAAAAACCTTGTTTTCCCAATTTTTCATTTTAGGTTCAAAGTTGGCCAAAAATAAAATTACTTTCATTTCAGTCATAATTATGCTTTTCGATCTCAAGAATAGTCGTGTCGAAAGGCGAATTGCTTAGTTTGAATCAATTCTTTATGATTTGCAAACATACACTTTCATTTCACTCATTTTCTTGAAATATGTCTAAATTAAAGGTACATTTTAAGAGATTCACTTGAGAACTTTTCAATTTGAGGAATTTAACCTTCTTGAATATAGGAAAACCAAGTTAATGAGCTTCAATTTAAGAAATTCGAGTTGAGCCATTTGAGACTAAGGATTAATTTCACAAATCAAGGTTCAATATCATTATTAAACCTCGATTCATTTTTGGCATAAAAGTTGTGACATCAATTTGAAATCAATTTGGATACGATAGGTTATCCGAAGCATGGGCAATTAGTCAACTATGTGTCCAACAATATTAATTGAATTCATCTCAATTAATTTGCGATTTCGATCGAGAAATTATGTGGAATTGTCTTATTTGGCCTATAACGTCCAGTTATGTGTACCCATGGTATAGGTCCATTATTTTTCATGATAATCAAGTAATTAGGCCAATACAAAATCAATGGATCACATTTATGTGATTTGATTTGCCTAATCTCTTTAGATTTGGACTATTTTTCCCCAAGTTCAGTAAGTTTTCCTTTCAATTTGATTAGTGAGGGATTAAATTACATAAAATTTAGCTCCCCAAATTTGATTAGTGAGGGATTAAATTGCATAAAATTTAGCCCCCCAAGGACCAGCCAGCCTAAGCTGACTAATAACCAGTTGAACTAGTTTGAACTGATCCAACAAGTCTGACTGGTTGCCAGCAGAGGAGGCCGACTTTGTCCTTTGTCAGTCAATTCTCAATCACCGGTGATCACTCATCAACTCCTTGGCATGTGTACTTTATTCCTACATCCCTTAATTTTCTAAATTTTGTGAAAATAACCCTAGATTTCGAGAAATTACAAAATTGCCCCTAATTAGGTCATTGCAATTTGCGTTTAAACTCTTGTTTTTTGTGCATCAACACCATCCGATCAATTGTGGGACACATTTTGATTAGAATTAAGCCCTAATGAGCTTAATTAAGCGATATAATCAAGTTTCGACTGTTGGATCGAACCAACGGTTGAGATTTGATCTTAAATCAAGACTATATAAGGTTTTTCCCTCCAAAACCTTAAGGGGGTTCATTTGATCATTTTCAGATCCACACATCAAAATCTCTCTAAAAATGTCTCTCCCTCACCTTCCTATGCTCTCTCCTTCTTCCCTCTTATTCGCGTGCGGCCGCTCATCGTCGCTAGTTCCAACCCTCACGCTAGTGGTCCACCGCGTTGCACCTGGCCTCCTAGCCTTCCTCTCCTTCCAGTCATGGTGATCGAAGTAACAGCTAGCTCTGGCGGCCACTGCATCTTCCTGTCCAAGCCCGATTGTTGCTTGGGATCAACACCAACAATCGAGCCCGTGCGATACTTTCTTAAGGTAACATCAAGTGGGTATAGTCACCGCTACTCGCCCCTCCTTGCACTCTTGGTTCGGCAAAAACAAAAAAGAAGTATCAATTAAATTTTCTAATGTGCATCGACAGATGCTCTTTCTACATCTTTTGGTTTTTAGCAAGCGCCTCTCGGCGCTCGTTAACCCGATCCATTTCCAAATAGGCCTTGATTTCCTAAATCTAAGCAACATGCCTGTGATTTTGGTCTTAGTCACTATTGGGGAAATAATGAGAGAAGCAACACTGCAATTCATGCAATAGCACTTAATGTGTTTTAAATGTGACTGTTTTATATGGGACAATTATAAAATAAAAAAAAATGTTATAAATATATTACGTTTGTGTCAATTCAATCATAAACCTGCAATTATACTAATTTAGTTCTAAATCTTTTCAAGTTTTGTCAGTTGAGTTCATCCAGTCAATTTTGATAGGGAATTACTGATATGGACACCAGTCATCTTATATAGCACGGTTGGTACAAATCTAAACATTTTTAAATAATATTTTCATTTTTTTTGAATTTTTTTTTATAGTTTTTATGTTTTTATTATTATTATTTTACTTTACCTTACTTTTCTTTTTCTTTTTTGACTAAGGGCCGACAACCCTTGTTGGCATTGGGTGAGGGTGTTGTAGTGCTTATTTGCTCTGGGTAAAGGCCACCACGTCCTCATTGGCCACTATGTGAGGGCTCGTGGGCCCTCATTGTGGCAGGTGAGGGCTAGGCAAGGGCTGAGACGTCCTCATCGGCCAAAGTGAGGATGTGCGGTCCTCGCCCTTGTGGTCAGCGAGAATTAGCTAGACTCCTGTGGCCCTAAGTCCCCCCTCCCCCCCCCCCCAAAAAGAAGAAACATAACGAAAAAGAAAAGAAAAGAAAACCGATATAATTCAAAATATTTTTTAAATATTATTAAAAGTTGAAGCAAAAATAGGGGAAAGAAAAGGGGCTCATTGAGAAAGAAGAAAAAGGAGAAAGAAGAAAGAAAAAAGGGGAAAATTTAAATGCACTTATGATTTGTATGAATCGCTAAGCTAACTTAAATCCGTTTTGCAATGTTGGTAAGTGATCGAGGCCCCTAATCATCTATTCAAAGGAATTGTCAAAATTAGGGGTGGAAATTCGGTTTTAGGTCGATTATGACTTTTTGCGTTTGAATAGGGAGTTTTCAGGTGGTGTATTTTTTATAGAAATGATAGTTTAAGATATTGTGAAGCTATAGCATTTTACGGATCTCAATTTGAGCTTGTGATTTGTCTAGAATGGAATTATCAAGTTTAGCATGCATTCTGGACAGAGTTTTGAATAGTAAATTTTGAGCCGAATTTCAGTCATTTCCGACAAGGTCTTGGGGTGGCTAAGTTGGGGTTCTTATAGTACGTCAAAATGGCTTTCAAAGGATTATAAGTTGGCTTGAAATGGAATTCTATGGAGGAAGATATGGCGCGATGAAATTTAACGTGGCTCACAAACAACAATAGGTTTCCGCTAGAGGCAAGCTTTTTGTTGGCGTGTAGGTATCATTTTATTGACAAATAGGCATAGTATAGTTGAGTCGTTCATTAGAATATTGTGTTACTTGGTCTTTTGATATTGTCTTTCAGTTATTTGTTAGGAATTTGAGTATGTTGACTCGAGTGATCACTGTGGTTGATTTTCGACTTTCCCAAATGAGTGATACTATTTATTCTATGAGTTTGAAAACTCATGTCTTGAAATTTATGGAGATTTGATGTATCATAAGTAATTGAAAGCATGTTTTGTTGCATAGAAAGAAATGAGTTTTGAAATGACATGAGAAATGCTTTATGCAAGTATTTGTGGTGAATGAGCCGGGTTGTAGAAAGACTATGTGTTTTGATTTGTAAAATTGATTTATGATATATATTTTGTTTGGCTTTGTGAATTGTGGAGGTTGTTATGGATCGAGATTGATGCTCAATATCGCTGTGAGCCTGAAGGAGAAACATGAAGGAAATGTTGAAATGTAGCGAGTGTGGATGAATCGGCTGAATCGGCTAGGGTGAAAAAAATTGTTCGAAAGTGATGTAGGTGAGTTTTAATGTGATAGTGGGTGTCAAGAGCTTTCCTCCAATGCTAGATCATGCGTGGGACTTGCAATATGTAGCGAGTGTGGATGAATCGGCTGAATCGGCTAGGGTGAAAAAAATTGTTTGAAAGTGATGTAGGTGAGTTTTAATGTGATAGCGGGCGTCAAGAGCTTTCCTCCAACGCTAGATCATGCGTGGGACTTGCAATGATTAATGTAGTCAATTATAGGAAGTGTCGGGAACCAATAAGAGGGTGGAAATAGGATGGACCTAATTTAATAGTTAAATTAATCTATGCGTTCATCTTTTAGAATGAGAAATTAAAGCGAGCTTTCCTCCAACGCTAGATCATGCGTAGATGACTAGATCATAAGTTGGCCTAGTCCTTGGTAGTATACATAAATATTAAACCATGTTTTTCTCCGACTATATAACTATTAAAAAAGCAGATAAAGGTGCCAAACAATCTTTACAAGGTATGAGAGCATTAGATTATGACTTCAAATCTTTCCCGGTCCTTAAAGATATAAACACTTGCCTTGATCTGACACCTTAAAATTTCAGAACAAGTGGCCATGGTCCTCTAAAATTTTTACGGTCCTTTGTACTAATCTTCATTAATTTAGTGGGAATCAGATACTCAACTACAAGGTTGCCAACTTGCCTTAAAGAGTGCAGGGGCCTTAGACTGCAGCTGTCTATGTATTCTCAGCAAAGCTGCTGACTCCATATTTAAGAACTACGAATCCCATTCCGATGGATTGCCCACTTCGGATTTGGCTCTTAAAGAGATGAATTCGTATCATAAGAATAGAATGGCATGACCATGAAGCGGGCGGTTTCTTTTGAAGCGATCCATTCTCTCGTGATGAGTTTGGTCGAGAGCCAAAAGACTGCAACCGACTATGTCTTTCGCCTACAGCTTCCACAACTAAGGAAGGACGAATTGAAGGTTGAGATCATCAATGGCGAGTCGCTTTGTATCTCATGCGACCGAAGCGAAGTGGCAAACAATAAGATCCAGATGGTCCTTCCTAAGAATGTTAGGGCTAGCGACTCTACTGCTGCCATGAGCGGAGATGCGCTCACTATCACAGCACCCAAGCAACAACGGTTCCAACTCCAGACCGGAAAGCGTAGCGGCAGGATGTCTGTCACAATCTCCATTTGATTTATTCGAAGTATCTATTGCCCTGCTTAAGCCTCATATTTTGTTGCTTCGTGATCGCCTTAACAAGGCTGGACTTGCGTGGCATAGACTACTTTATTTTCGCTCACCTTCTTCTTCTTCTTCTTCTTAGGTTATATGTCACACCCCGAACCCCAAGTGCATGCCCATCCCTCTCTGGTCGATAAAATTTGCGACTTCCCAAGACGAGTCGTCGACCCTTTTTCATTTTAATGCACATGCGGAATCAAATAATAAATCCCTGATAGTAATCATCTCGGGATAGAAAAGCAGGACAACGATTCACAAACAAAACACACATTTATATACACACTGAGTCATGTACAAGGTCTATGACCAAAAATACTACAAAGACTGGCTTTCCAAAAAGAAGCAGTCCTAACTGATCTACACTTCCAATCACCTCCTCTTGGCTCTAAGTCCTCCACTTGACGACCCTGAAAATTTAAGCCCACGACGATGTGAGATATAAATCTCAGCGAGTTCACGCTCTAAACCCCGATTATGAGGGAAATACGCCAAGAAGCGTCCTAACCACACAATCAAACAAACAAGAAGACTTATCTCGTCTCAGATCCACCCTGCAGGTCAGTGCAATTCATATCACAAACTAGAGCAACATTCAAGCTCAATTAATCGGAATGCAATACTCAATCTCAAATAAGTACATGGGTCCTGATTATAGGGCCAAATCATTATGACACGTCCTATACTGTGCCACATAATTTTGTCCCATATTCCGACACATTCAACTCAATTTATCATGCATTCCTAGTTTGATCTCGGAAAATAGCACGACCTACTCTCAGTTCGGCAATTTTCTGGCATAGTCAGGTATCGTCTCACCCTATTGAGCATAGCATGTCTCCATCAAACGGCTTTCCCGAAGGAGCATGGGGTCCAGAATCTACCGCGACCGGCTTCCCATTGTCTAAGGGTGTCCCATATAAGGGCTATCGTCTAGCTTAACAGCCCGGGACGAGTTCTCTTAACCAACACACAATCACTCAATTATGGCCCAGAGCATCGTGCATTGCACTCAAATGCCTCAATTAAAATGGTGAACCTGACATTTTTCTTTGTATTAGAAATACATGCTAAAATAGTCGTGTGTGGGTACACAGTCAACTCGAATCAGAAAAATTGATATCTTCCAATTTAAAATCCCATTATTTTATATAGTACATAAAACCATTTTCAGTGTTAAAATCCGACACCCGGGATTTTCTGAATAAATATTAGAAATTCATAAATTCTGGAATTAAACACTCAAATTTCCAATCACCACTCAATTTGCACAATCTAACACTCAATTGCAGAAATTAACCACAACATTGCAATCAACACGAAATTCCAGTCACCGACCATCCAAGACTAATTTTCGGAAAAATAATTAATAATTAATTAATTTATAAAATTAATTAAATAATTCAATTTAAATTCTAAAAATACCAACCTAGGCCAAAATCACTAAATTAAATACCGATATGGGACTGGAAAATTACCGAACCCTTCTAGATAAATAATACAGTTTATCCAGGCCTCACTTAATCTAATTTAACCACCTAACATGCATAAATGCATAATTAAATCGCTAATTTAATCTAACTAATCACATAATTCCTAATTAAATTAAACTAAACACCCATTAAACATCATTAGCCTACTAAGAAGAGTTTAGCTCATAAACTCACTAGTTGATTGCGGAAATCAGTTCACTACAACGGCGACGGGACGACAGCCAAACCCTGAACTTTCGGCGGCTTCAGCGAACACTCAGATTAGCCCAAAAAGCCTTGTAAGCCCACAGCAAATTGTTGGGCTTGGCTTGGGCTTGAGCTACTTTGCGGGCTTCAAGACTAGCCTGAGATGTGTGCTGGAAATGGGCCGAGCTGAATTCGTATGGGTTGAAGACACGGGCTGAAATCCACTAGGCTGAGCAAGAAAAAATTGTGGGCTAGCTTGTGTGAAGATGGGCCGAATTCTGCTAGGTTGGGCTTCAAATGGGCTTACAGGCTGGATCGCTGAAAATGCATGGGCTGATGAATTGGGGGAATCAACTTCGTGGCTGCTCGGTTGACGATGGAAGACGCCTGGCAACAAGATGTCGCTTCGATGTTGATGTTGGAAGCAAAAAAAATCAATAGAGAGGGTCAACGATGGGGGCTTCGAGTTGCTGCTAGGCTGACTGGATGTGGCAGCGGGACTTCGATGCCTCGTGAAGCAGCTGCAGGGAAATGAAACGCAAGCGTGGAGACACATGAAAGAGGAAGATGCAGGGGACGGTTGATTCGGTGGTCTTTGTGGATTGAAGATTAGAGGCAATGTTGGAAAGGGGCTATTCGGCTGATGGGAACTGTTAAAATATGTCTCGAGTTTAAGCCCAATGCAAAATTACGAATATTCCAAATTGGATATGTTGTGGATGTTCGAAATCGAGCAAAGAAGATCTGAAAATCAACTTCCCAAATTTGAATCTGAGTTGGAGAGTCTGGCTACTAAAATAGGAAAGTCCAACTTTGACTAGGACTTGGATTTTGATTTTGATGTTTTAGATAGGAAAAAAAATCCTATGAGAAGTTGTCAAAAGAATCAAGGTTTTACTTATATATAGACTTGAGGCCGTGGCTGATAGATGTGGATCACAAATTGTCTTGAAGCGCTACATGAGTGCTTGGTGTTCTGCCGTTGATCGTGAAGAATTGGTCTTGAAGTGCTGTCTCATTGTCGAGTGCTTGGGAGGGATTTTATTTTTGTCGTGAATTACATTCAAGAAGGTTTAGTGTTGAAGCCAATTAAATCATGTGGTAAGATTTGCGTGTAATTCCTTTGTGAGATTGAGAGATTATATCTTGAGGAATTTCGGCGCTAAACACTGTGTGTGTTATTGGGTGTAATTGGGGCTTGGAAAACACCGAGAGAGTGTTTGAGTGACTTGAGTGTGTAATCTCCTTATATCGCTTGATCTATAGAAAAATTCACTGCTGCTCTCCTCGTGGACGTAGGTCTTTATGACTGAACCACGTAAAGCTGGTGTCCAATATATTTTCTTTTCTGTCTATATTATTATTCGATCGCTCGCCTTGCCGCAACAAGTGGTGTCAGAGCCAGGCTTGGCTAAGTTGAAGTGAATTGATGGCGACGGAAGAAGTAAAAGTGAGAATCGACAGATTTAATGGGAATGATTTTAGTTTCTGGAAGATGCAGATTGAAGATTATCTTTATCAGATGAAACTGCACTTGCCCTTGTCTGGGGAGAAACTAGAGACGATGAAGTAAGCTGATTGGGATTTACTGGATTTACTGGATAGACGAGCTATGGGTGTTATTCGGCTGACGTTGGCTCGTAACGTTGCATTTAACATCTTGAAGGAGAAGACCATTGCTGATTTGATGCAAGCCATATCGGATATGTACGAGAAGCCCTCTGCGATCAACAAGGTCTATTTGATGCGATGTCTATTTAATTTGAAAATGAGCGAAAGTGTGTCGGTTGTTGATCATATTAATGAATTTAATGTGATTGTAAGTTAATTGAGTTTAGTTGAAATTGACTTTGAAGATGAGGTACGTGCTTTGATTATGTTATCATTATTACCTGATAGTTGGAATACTATTGTTACTGCTATTAGTAATTCCTTTGGGTCAACAAGTTTGATGTTTGATGGGGTTTGAGATTTGATTCTGAGCAAGGATATTTGTAGAAGAGAATCTGGCCAATCTGTTTCTACATGTGTGGGTAAAAGTAGTACCAATATTAACAAACGTAGTCAATCTAGGACTACTAGTGTTGTCTGTTAGAGCTGTGATAAGAGGGGGCATCTTAGAAGAGATTGCCTTAAGCTAAAGAATGAGAAGGGTAAGGAAATTGTAGTTGATTCTGCAGATAATGTTGCAGCTGTAGCAAATAATGCCGACTATGTCTTATCTGTCACTAATGATTCATCGTTTGATGGATGGATTATGGATTCTGGTTGTTCTTTTCATGTCACACCAAATAGAAACTGGTTTATCACTTATCAGTGCACGGGTAGTGGTAAAGTTCAGTTAGGAAACAACGCTAAGTGCGATGTTGTGGGTGTTGATAATGTTAAAATTAGAATGCATGATGGCATTGTGAGGACATTAACTAGAGGGAGGCATGTTCCAAAGTTGAAGAACTTAATTTCCTTGGGTGCCCTAGATTCAGCTGGTTGTAGGTATTCTTCAGAAGGTGGAGTTTTGAAGGTTGTTCGAGGTGCCCTGGTGATAATGAAAGGAATCAAGCATGATGACATGTATAAACTTCAAGGTGAGACAATGACAGGTTTCGCCCTGGAGACGTCAGATGCATCTGTTCGAGAGTCTATTGACTGCTCGAGGAAGACCTGAGTATTTGTGCCAAGGCACAAATTTGATGGTAATGTCAGGATAACATGGTTGAGAGCTTTGATCGAAATTGAGACTAGTAAATCGATCAAGCATGTGCAGATTGACAATAGCATGAAGTTCTGCTCGGAGCTGACAAATAAATTATGCATGAAAGAGAGCATAATGAAACACCACACTAATGCTAGTAAATCACAACAATTTGTAGAATTGATGAATAGAATATTACTAGAGATGGCCCGTAAAATAATCTCTAGTGCTGGTATTGCTAGGAGAATCCTAGCTGATGTGCTAAGTACGATAAGTTGCCGGTGAATAAATCTCCATCAACTGATATTGAATGTCGGACTCCTGAAGAAGTGTGGTCAGGTAACGTTGCTGGTTATTCTATCATTAGAATGTTATATTGCCCGTATTATTTTCGAGTGAGTGATGGTAAGCTCGATGGGAGGGCAATGTGCATATTCCATGGCTATGCACAAGGTGAGCGAGGCGATCGGTTGTGGTGCCTAAATATAAATTCACTTGTTAACAGCAGAAAAGTTACTTTTGACGAGTCTCCAGTACTTCTGGCTAGGAGTGATTATAGCAGTATTCAAACGGATCTAAACGGTGTTCAGCTTGAGGTGGAGTTGCGACCAGAAACTCCTGAGGTAGCAAGTACGAGTACTAGCAAAGTAATCGACACAGATGGTGCTCATAGCGATGTGGAGCTTATAGAGCCAATGGTTGCTATAACTGCTGAAATTAACATGATACGTATTCGATCTCCTGACAGATATGGATGCAACAATGGTTTTGCTTTATCTGTGGTTAAGGAGGTTATGTCAGAAAATCCTTGCGGAGCAGTTAAAAATGCATGTGAAGTTGGTATTCTGATGAGATCCTCAATTATGGCGAAGTTCAAGCGAGGCTTGGACTTGGATAATATTTGTGGCAGTTGAGCCCATCGGGGGCTATAGGAAAGTAGTAGCAGAGTTTGAATTTTTGCGAAGCGATTACGATTAAGCTTAAACGTCGAGCGAAGGTGGAGATTGTTAAAATATGTTTCGAGTTTAAGCCCAAAGCAAAATTACGAATATTCCGAATTGGATATGTTGCGGATGTTCGAAATCGAGCAAAGAAAATCCAAAGATCAACTTCCCAAATTTGAATCTGTGTTGGAGAGTCTGGCTACTAAAATCGGAAAGTCCAACTTTGACTAGGACTTGGATTTTGATTTTAATGTTTTAGATAGGAAGCAAAATCCTATGAGAAGTTGTCAAAAGAATAAAGGTTTTACTTATATATAGACTTGAGGCCGTGGGTGATAGATGTGGATCACAAATTGTCTTGAAGCGCCGCATGAGTGCTTGGTGTTTCAATGTTGATCGTGAAGAATTTGTCTTGAAGCGCCGTCTCGTTGTCGAGTGCTTGGGAGGGATTTTCTTTGTCGTGAATTACATCCAAGAAGGTTTAGTGTTGAAGCCAATTAAATCATGTGGTAAAATTTGCATGTAATTCATTCGTGAGATTGAGAGATTATATCTTAAGGAATTTCGAGGTTAAACATTGTGTGTGTTATTGGGTGTAATTGGGGCTTAGGAAACACCGAGAGAGTGTTTGAGTGACTTGAGTGTGTAATCTTCTTATATCGCTTGATCTATAGAAAAATTCGCTGCTACTCTCCTTGTGGACATAGGTCTTTACAACTGAACAATGTAAATCTGGTGTTCGATATATTTTCTTTTTCTGTCTATATTATTGTTTGATCGCTCGCCTTATCGCAACAGGAACTTTGGCGGATGGTGGCAGGTGTCTTTGAAGGAAACACTTGCAAAGAGAGGAAGCTGCAGGCATAAGGATGGGTCAACAAATTGACCAAGGGACAAATGATGGTGAGGAGCAGGCAGCTTCGAACCGTGCTAGTGGAGAGAGAGATGGACGGCCTGCTTCGGTGGTGAGGTGAATGAATCAAAATGAAAAGCAAGGCAGAGACATAGGAGATAAGGGCAAGCAGATGAGCCGAAGGGGATGATGAAAGTGACGCAAGGCAGTTGGCAAATCTTGCCGAAGAAGCTGCGGTTGAAGGAAGAAAATTCAGCAAGCCTTAGCCATCTAATTAAATGCAATGTTCCCCTAATACTTTCTTGAACTAATTTCCCATAAATAATCCAACTTAAACCAAATGTTGCACCCCCCCCCCCCAAATGTCCCCATGTTTATCCTCTTTGTCCCCAATTCTTTCCTGAATTAGAATTTCTCCAATTAATCCAAATTGAAGCCAAAAATTCCAGCCCCTTGCCAAAACCGAATTTCATCACTTTAGGTTCTATTTTTTTTTTTTTGACCTGGGAACCCCCGCACAGCCGGCAAATGGGAGTAAACCCCGGGGGCACACAGTGAAACCACCACCCCATGCCACCAGGCAAATCACCACATAGCGCTTCAGCCTCCCCCCTTTTCGCGGGGGCTTCGAACCTTGGCCTCCATCGGGGAGAGCAAGGGATCTACCCTCTACGCTGCAACGGTCGGTGGTTCACTTTAGGTTCTATTTCTTCACTCAATTCCCCAAATTGAGGTCTAATTTCAATGAAGAAAAGTCCCGTACAATTTCCTACAAGTCCCCAACATTCAAAAGGCTCGGCTTAAAAGTCCAAATTTCCTTTAATTTGGCCCATCCGAATTTCCGTTATTTTTCCACAACTTCTGAATCGATTATTTGTAAAAATTCCGAAATCTCTGAAAATTTTTCAGAGGATGAGTTGACATTTCTAAACTGAATCGTAACACGACAGAACTTTCAATATCTGAAATTGAGTTCAATTTCGCGATTAATTTCAATCAAACGTGATTTTAGTGCGTCATAATCTATCGGCTAGCTTTTAGGAATTTTTAATGCAATTGATCCATGGTCGATTATTTTCCAGCCACAACATATATTTTCGACACATTAGCGACTTTCGGTTGTCGTGAAAATTTCGAGATTTCAAATGTGGACACCGTGTATAGAAATGATAAAAAAAATTGGTCTAGTGTCGTTCGACAAGAATTTTGCAATTAGGTGATTCACACTAATCACATATCTTCATCGAATCGACCTATCTCTGGTCTTTGATTGATTTTTTATGGTACCGTAATAACCCTAGCAGATTAACATGGTCGAGCAGTTAATTCCTGGTCAAATTCTCAAGTCCATTACATTTAAATTCCTTAATTACTTCCCCAAATAGTCCAGTTATCTTGTGAGTGATTAGCTCAGAGAATTGCACTATTGACGCGTCGATGAAATGCCCGATTTATTTAATCGAAAATAAATTCTGAAAATTCAGGCTATCACACCATAAAGATCCTTTAGAGCTTTTAAAGCCTCATTTGCGGTCAGCTCTTCTTGTGTTCTATTTGATGCAAGATTATCAGTAGACTCATATCTAGACTTGCCATAATAAGAAAGACTCGCTTTACTAATTCAATTGTACTGTTTGCACTGAAAAACATTACGGATCTCGTAGACAAATTGTCGACGAGAGGAGAAACTTTCATGTGCAAACTTACATGTACATGTTAGTGTAGCTGCAATTCACAACCCAACTTCACATCAAGTATAGGAAATGACACAGCCATCCTACTACTTGAAGGGCGAATTTGCAGGAAGTCAGTTTCTACGGGAACAGAAACTGTGAGTCGCTGATGTCTTAGTCCAATTGAGGCTTTTAGTCACTTGTTTATTTTCCCAGCCGTGCTAATAAACACTCATGTCAATCAAATATGCACTTCTTCTGCAGACAGAATTCTGCAGACAGTGTCCTCTGGGAATGAAACAACGGATCCATTCAACACTTATTCAGTTCACTCTCCACTGCAAGCAAATTAAGAACCTGTCATACAGGAAAGGACGCGATCTCATGTATTTCACATTATTCCCATCGGTACCATCGAACCCACAACATAATCTCATTTATTTCAATTCCTTCTCACTTAGTGATTTTCACGTGCTTTAAGTTCAGAAACAAGAAGAAGCGCTAGAAATTCAAACAAGAAGAGAGCCCCTCATTACAGTTACAGCTTTCCCGCGCAATATCACTCTCTGGTTCTGCTCGTCCAAGTGCACCTTCACTACTCCACCTCTGGGAGATGCCTGCAAGACGTGAAAATGATGAGGCCATCGAAAATCATTCATTTACATACCATTTGAGAGACGAGAGAAGCAAAACACATGGGCATTCACAAGGGCAGAGACATGGGCACAAGCATGTGTGGATGAACACAGAGAGAGAGAGAGAGAGAGAGAGAGAGATTACAGCATAGGCAACGAGATCTTTTTCCCCCAGCTTTTCACTCCAATAAGGTGCCAAAGCACAGTGTGCACTGCCACATACAGGATCCTGGAAAGTAGATCATTCATTCAGAGGTTTGCGGTAAGAGCATAAAATTGGTTGATAGAACACAGCTTTCGACATATGACCAGCTAATCGGACAATTGAATAACTAATTATGATCGATACTTCAAGAAACTTTCCAAGGTATGAACTTTAATACCTCATTCACCCCAACTTTTGGGTAAAAGAATCGACTGACAAAATCGAATCCCAAGTCTGGCTGAGCTGATCCTGTGATGATAATACCCCTCCCAGGACATCTCTGTATCTCGTCAAACTGGGGCTGAAATTCTTCAACTTCTTTCCCCGACGGGATAACAATCTGCAAAAATAAGCAGAAGAAATTAGAAATGAAGGAATTAAATACTCTCTTCCTAATGAAAATCAGCTCAATGCCAGCGGTTGCTGTACAAATCCTGGAATCAACAGAATGAAAACGATTGCCTCAAAGAGGAAGCAAGGGGTTCAATGTACTCAAAACAGTATTTATGGGTAAAAGAAAATGATCAGGTCACAGTTGAGGAATTACGAAATGGTCCCCCTTTGCTGTCTTCTTGATTTCAACAATGGAAGTGCCATTGAGAACTTTGGAGACACATGAAATCCGCTCGGCATCATCTTCAGCGATCGGGACTACAGGAAAATCCAATTCAATCCATATCCCGGGCACATCACCATCTTGAACCTTCAAAATGTGGGATGACTTCGTTTCGGGAACCCTTTTGGCAGTCAGAATTCCGGATAATGTCATAAACTCGATGGTGTCAGAATCTACCATCCCAGATGTGAAGAGAGTGTGCGCAGCAGCTAGCGTCGCATGACCGCAGAGATCAACCTGAAAGGTCAAGTTTGTGATTAGATAATATGACCACAGAGGTTAACCTAAAAGGAGATTCGTATTTATATGGTATCCAGGTGCCACCATCCAATGATTTGCATGAAAATTGCGAAAATTCAACTTGATATTGACGAGTAAAGGGAGCTATCCGATTGTTTCGATCCCAATCAGATCGATAAACGACTCAGAAAACTGGAGAACGATGTGTATATTCCGCGCTCAAAGACGCTGGAATCCACCAATACACTTAAACAGCCTAATCTCATGTGAGCGAGCCGATCTTCTTAATGCAGTTACCAATCTCATATAAAGAATTAATTACTGAAAAAGGGGAAAGAAGACTTTCCAAGCAGCAGAAATTTATCGTGTGCCTGAAAATATGGATATTTTTTCCCATATTGATTACTCAATATGCGCCAAGAAAATTTAAGTCAAAAAATGACTAGAAACATTTTTTTCCCACATAAGTAATCTACATACTTTTATGAAATTACAATTTTTTTTTAATATTTTGTAAAACTTACTAATTTTCATTTGCATAACCTACCAATCGTCTAAGTTTACTGACTCTTGTATAAAATTACCAGTCCACGTTGAAGTGACTTCCCAAACTTTTGTTGGATTAAATTACCAACTTTGTGACTTCCCAACTTCTCTGAACTTTTGTCAAATTATTCTGACAAAAAAAAAACACTTTTGTCATATTAAATTAGCAACTAATATTCGAATGCTGAAATGAGTAACTTATCAACATTTAATAGTTTTCTTCTAACATATTTTTGTATTGAGCTATGAATTTTCGTTTGCCATATTTTTTTAATTTGCCAAAAAGATTTCCAATCCATTGGGGGAAAACAATACTATATTCAGGCAATAATTTTTGGAAAGCTAAACAAGTGAAAACATATACAGTCACGTGCTTTTGGGCAAGGAGGGAGGCACCATCCAGGCGTTTCCATTCATTTTCAAGTCCGGGATAAGATAAGAAAAGTACCGAGCAAGTCCATCATGCTGATAAGCCGACAGAGATTCGGAACTCACCTCGGTGACGGGAGAGAACCATCTGAGGCGGAACCTCGGGCTCGAGTCCTCCGTCCCCGAGGCCGCTACTTTAGTCAGGAAGCAAGTTACGGAGATGTTGAACTCCCTGGCCACTGCCTGTAGCCACTCCACGTCCTTCTCTTCATCCTCCTCCAGGAAGCACACCGCCGCGGGGTTCCCCTTGAACGCGGTCTCGGTGAATGCATCGACCTGCAAAAGGGATCGACGATGAGCTACGGACGAGTAAACGATGCCACCTCAATCCCGGAAGAGCTGATCTTCACGACCACAACCGTAAGCCTCACGTTCAATCGACGTTCATCTCTATAGACTAACAGAAACCATATGAGAGAGAGAGAGAGAGAGAGAGAGAGAGAGAGAGAGAGAAGATATGTCGATACCACTGCGTGGTGCACGAGCTTCTTTGCCATGGGAGAAAGAGCGAGAGCGAGAGCTGGAGGTGCGAGCCCAAGCAAGGAGATGAGAGGAAGACGGGAGGAGAAGATGGAAAGATCGGCCAACACCGAGTCCCAGCTGAAAGTCAACCTCCAGCCTCCCCGCCGTGATGGTGGGGACGCCTTGCATGGGTCCTCCCAGCGAGCCAACCGTAGGCCCATTGTAGATCAGGTGGGGTCCACGTGGACCCGTCTTCGGCATGTGAATTGGGCTCACCTGTACTCGGAACAGGCAGATAGTCTCTATTGCCAATTGAGGCAAGAGGAAAACAGCAAAAACGACTAGAAGCCAAACGATCACCGCGGATTGCCCACGTGGTTACTGTACCTGCGCCTTGGAGATCCCAACCCGGTGAATTACAAGTGCCACGGGCGCTCTTGACCGTGATCATTTTCTTTATCTTTTGACGGCATATGATAATTGACTATTTAATTTTCATCAAGATCATGCAAATCTCATAAATGGATTAGTTTTAAATTTTTAATGGATAATTCTCGATTAAAGCGCTTTGAACCCAATTGCTAAAATTTGAACAAGTGACCGAATCATTGATTTCCGAGATGATAATCTTTTGAGATCTCAACTCATGATAAATGCAACTTATTGTATCATTCTATTAAGGGAATATAGAAAGATAACTAGTTACTTCTAGGCATTAATAAGGATGTTCGCCCATTTTGAATTACTCTAAATGAATCATAACTACTTGGTTCACCTAGGTATCAAAAATCCGAGACTGACATGCTTGTCCTCGCAGTTCCGCTGGCTCTCCAAAATTTAGATCTTCTCTCTTGATGATACAGAAAATGTCCAAGGGTCATTGCTAACATAGATCAATAACATTGCTCAGTAACATCTTCCCAACACGGGACGAGATGACCACCCAATGGCCAAAGCAGCGTTACCTGCTTTTCGGAAGCGTGTTCTGAAAATTCTTGGGAAAAAGTAAATGAAATCGCTGGAATATTACATGCGTGATCATTAATATAATTGGCGATAATTTACAAATTCGGGAATACGTGAAAGTTTCGGGTGCATTATGCAAAGTCTCAGATTCATCAAGGTGGGTTGTTGAACGTTGAAATGGGTGGGGAATAGGATATGGTTTTCATGCTTTTCGCGTGAAAGCGATATATATTCCCTCTTAATCGTGTTTTCCTTTTGGCCCTAGACCTGTGAGAAAATATTGGGTGGTCCCGAATCACCATGTTAGTGTGGTCTCCGACGAGTCATGAAGCGCCATGTGGAGGTGTTGGTGGCCACTGAAGATTTTCTCGTAGAAGTAGTTCTTCTCCCGCGAAACAATTTTTTTTTTTTAATTTCCCCTATCACTAGACCTGCACATAACAGCCTGCACACATTTATTTCTCTCTCTCACTCATATCATCTCCTTCCATCTCTGAAGAAAAAAATGGATGTCCTCCTCTCGGCAACAAAGACGTTCTCTCTCCCTCTCCTTCATTCAAATTTTGGATCTGCCCTTCGCTCTTAGATTTTGCTCCTCCAGGCCTTTGCTCTAGCATTCGTTGCAGCTCGAGCACTCTTCGCTGTTTCTATGCTCTTTCCACGGCGGACATTTGTTTCAACGAATCTAAGTTGTTTTAGCATCGAAGAGGCTATCGAGAAGTCGAGGACAGTGACATAACAAATGTCAGGTGTGACTGCTAGTGTTGCCAGCGAACGAGGGTGAGGACCACTAAGACAAAGGTGGTGGCGAAGGAGAGGACAAAGTCGGTGCTGCTGTTGAGCATGCGGAACGGTGGTTGTAGCACGCATTGCTTCTGTTTTGTTTTTTAATATTTTAGTGAAAAGGGATTGCTTTGTTGAGTTTTGTTTTGTTAAAGAGGTTTTGCTTTTGTTTTATTTCTGGTGTGGAGCACTGGAATCATGTTCCTTATTATTTTCCCTTGATTTTTATATTGTACAATTTGAATAAGATTTCAGTTCTGCAAGTATATTTCTGACATGGAATTGTTCTTCATTTCATGTTTTGTTGTATACTTGAGTTTTATGGAGATATTTTGAAAGGTAAAAAGGGAAGCAAAATGTGCTATGGCTTTGTCCAACATCAAGAAGAGCTTATGCTAACGTATTATAATTTCTCATTGTTATGTCCTCAAACCTCGACAAGCATTCACAACATTACCCAACTTAGTATACATATTTAATAGGGTGTGAGAACCAAACCATCATCAAACATCTCCAAACAAGTACAAACCCATGAACCGATTTGCTTGGATCTAAATTCCCAACTCCCTCACAAGCCTAATGTCACGACCTATCCCTTGAGGGGAGGGAACGGGTTTAGAAGTATTGCATAAAGGACGGACCTAAGGCCCATGATTAGGCGTGGGCTTTCCCAAGCCCATACCTCATATGACATGGGGGTATTCTAAAGAATTTCGCAAAAATGAGTCGCTACTAGCCTATTGGAGTCGACTAGAAACCAAGTGAGGTATGGGAGTATAGTTCACTTCCTATGCAACCAGAGAATCTAGGGTCGGGAACTTGATTACACTAATTAATCAATTAGTGTCATTTCGGTACTTAATCTTATTCATTTTAAAAGAAATGATTTTTGTCAAGTAGTTTGGATTGATTTTTATACATATCCACTAATATGTGAGGTAATCATGCGGATGTATAATCATTAAAGTAACAATCATAACTACCAAGATCCTAATTGTAATAAAATTGAGCGAGTGCAATTAAATATAATTAAATATGCAAATTAAACACAAGATATAATTAATTTGTAAGCAAATAAAGGCCTAATTAGCAAAACATGGCAATTTCTAACAAAACCCAACATTTTTTTATTTTTTTATTTTTTATTTTTTAATTTAAAAAATATTTTTTGTTTTTAATATTTTTAATATTATAATATTATAATTTAAAAAAAAAATTAGACCCAAGTTGGATCTCAAGTTAGGTTCAACCCGGTTCGGTGAAAAGGGCCTGGGATTGGACCAGGCGAAAACCTAGCTGGGTTGGGCTTGATGTGCAGGCCCAGTTTGGTCTAATTTTTTTTTTTTTAAAGGAAGCCTACAAACCACAAGCCCATATGCAAAAACAACCCAATTCCAGCCTGAAATTGCTCAAAAACCCTACCTAGTTCACGATCCACACCCGACTCGATTTTGGGCCGAAACCCTACACAACCACGACCCGATGGATGTCCCTCTCCTTGCTCACAGCTAAGGCGTCGCTAGGTGGATAGACGGCGGCAGCAAACACGATGGGCTTGATGGCGACGATGGCGACGACGTTGACTCAGCGACGGTTGGGACACAGTGGAGATGGCACGATGGCTGAACAACAGCGGTGGGCGACAGTGGATGTGAGTTCTATAGGTGGAGGCACAACGAAGCAAAGGCGAAGGCATGGCGGCTTGGATGGCGTTGGGTCATCGCGGGCGGAGGCGGGCGGCGCTCAAGCGCAATGGCAAACTGCTGCGGTGCCAATGATGGGCTGAGGTGCGCGCGGCTGTGGGTTGCAAGCATCGGGCGAAGGGAGGCGTCGAGGTCGTCGCGGTTGTAGCAAGCGCAAGAGTGGTGGCTTCTAGCATCTAGGCGAGGGGCGGTTGTGGCTCGAGTTGCTCCTAGCAGTGCTCACGGATGTTTGACGCTTTAGTAGCAATGGTGCAAAGGTGCGAGCGTCGCTCGAGGGGCAAAGAGCGGCGGCTCGGCGAGGATCAACAAGCACCGCGTTGGGACAAAATGCGGCGGCAGCTCGAACGACGTCGAGCAGGAGGGCAGTGGCTTTGACAGTGTTGAGTCGAGGCAACAAGGCCTCCTCTCTCCTCGGCCGCTGTCCTCTCGAGCCCCCTCTCTCTCTCTCAAGCTCTTTCGTCCTCTTGCTTTTTTTCCTTTTTTTGCTTGATGCTTTTTTTTTTTTTCTGGTTTTTCCCCTTCTCCAGGTCTTCTTGGGCATAGAGATGGCTAGAAGAGGGAGAAGACTCGGGCGCGGGCCGGGCCGAAAGGAGAGGAAGACTGGGCCACACGTGCGAGAGAGAGATGAAAGAAGGAAGGGCGGGTTGGGCCAAGGTCAGATTCGGCCCAACCCAGCCTCCCTCGCGTCCCTTTTTATTTTTTATTTTTTTGCTTTTTTGTGTTTTTTTTTTTTCTATTTTAAATTTTAATTAATTTTTTTTTTAAAAAATATACGCACTTGAAAATTAAGTGTCAACAGGAGTAGGCCACTAAGGCCATATTTACACATCTCGAAGAATAAAACAAAAACTTCACGTACCCACCAACTCACAACATGTCTCTCGGGACACCATAAAAAAATTAGTTTTGCTTCTTTTACTTTCCCAAACTTCACTAGAAAGAAAACATGAAAAAATGCAAGGGCCTCATCTGAGTGAGACAAAGGATTTGGACAAACTTGATTCCAATAATGTCCTTTGAGAACTTTCTCAGAAGAGATGAAAAACGACTTGCGACTTAAGCGTGACGTCGGGGTGGAGATCTCAAGTGAAAAAAAAAAAAAAAAAAAAAAAACAACTTGCGAGAGATCTCAAGTGAAAGAGAATGGGATAAAAACGTAGAAAACAAGGAAATTTTGGAGGGTTCTTCCGAGTGAGACGAAGGATTTGGAACACCCGAGCAGCAATGAACGCCAAAGCAGAGGGCCGGAGGAGCAAAATCTAAGAGCTAACGAAAGATCCAAAATTTGAATGGAGGGGAGGGAGAGAGAACGCCTTTGCTGGAGAGAGAAGGACTTCCCTTTTCTTCTTCACAGATGGAAGAAGAGAGGATATAAGAGAGAAAGAGTGAAATAAATGTGTGCAGGCTAGCGTGAGCAAGTCTAGTTGTAGGGGAAAAAAAAGAATTGTTTTGGGCGGGAAGAATTTCCTCTACTCCAGTGGCCCCACACCTCCACATGATTGTTCATGAGTGGTCAGAGATCATACTGACTTGGCAGTCCGGGACCAGCTAATATTTTCTCCGGATCTCTAATTTTGTACTTTCCGAGAAAAGTGGGTCTATTCTGTTTGTCAAAAAAAATTAGGGGCAAAATTGAAAAAAAAAAAAAAGAAGTAGTTGATTAGGATTCCAAGATAATGCCAGCGTAAATGGACTACGAATAGTTTATTCTTTGTATCGATGTCGACATTGTCCAACTATTTATACCTATTCGACCTAAAAAATAAATTATTTATATCTCTTCTTTCTTCCTTTCACAAGTATCTCGTCTATTATAGAGGTAACGATATAAAGTATTTATAAATATTAGCTTAATATGTAATGTGATTATCAAATTTTTAATTTGTTTAAAATAGTCTCTGTATTTTAGTCTAATGTGTAATATTGTCCTTGAATTTTTTATGAATGTTAAAATTATTTCCCAGACTATATGAAAATAAGAATAACTAATATCATCATTCCATTAGTTGAAGTTCAGAGACAACAATGGATGTTTTATATAGTTCAAAAATAGTTAGAACACGTAACAAATGTCCAAGGATCCTTAGGGAACGTTGCATGTTAGGCTAAACTATATGGATTACACTAAACAAATTGAAAATTCATGGATCACATTACATATTGAGTTATAGTTCAAAGATCATCTGTGTTATTTTTCTCTATATTATATAAATCTGAATTGAATCCTCCATCCTACTGTTGTTGTTTTATTTATCAATTCCCTAAAATAATTCAAAATTCATCCATTTTTTCTTGGTACAACGATGTTTACCAATTCCTTTTCTATCTTTTTCTCAATTTTCACTGAATTGCGTGCCCTCTTGCTAGTAATCCATAAAATAGTTTCGGTTGGATTTTTTTTTTTTTTTAACAAGATCAATGCACAGCTCTATCGAGATCGTCAATGTCTCCAACCCTAAACCAAAGGCACTCCATGACGACCTCATTGCACAAGTCCCCTTGGATCTCTAACCCCAGTTGTGCTAATCAACATTATCATCTCCTACTGATGCTTGCGAGGTATACTTTGTTAAACAATATATTTGGGACTAGATACGATGAAGAATACTTTATTCTTAGGATATTACCGACGGGTGCTCTCGGAGCATAAATCCACATACCAAATTAAGAAGAAGAAAGAAAAGGACACGGTTAATAATAGCCATTCTGCTTATTAGCCAAGTGTATATGCAATTAGTGTCTCATTGTTAATAAATTTTTATTTTTTTATTTTTTTATTTTGGTGTGTATATGCAATTAGTGTCTCATTGTTAATAAATTATTTCTTTACTATTAAATCAATTAACCTCTTCCAATCCGTGGAGAGCACTTGGTTTCTGGATAAACAAAAACACAAAAGAATTAAGCTAATTAAATCAAACATCCGATGCGACATCTCGCATTAGAAAAGTCCCTCCGATTCAAGTGGTCACTGGGTTTTGTGTTTAGTTTTACGACTACAAAAGGATAGGAACCGACTTCGCCGTGGAAATCGAGATCCAGATTTAAGCCTTGTTTATGGGTTGATAAAGATAAGTAAGATAAAAAAAAAGAGAATATGTTAAAGTCTCTCGTCACGAAAAAGATAAGATGTATAATGCATAAACTAACTAATCCCGTCCTTTAAGTCACTTGAGATTCCAAAGACTTTGGTTCGTTAAAAACATGGGAGCATGTTTCTTTTTCATCCACCACCTTGCTCCTAGTCCTCGGCCAAAGCAAACACTTGAAGGTTAGGAAAAAGAGAGATAAATGCACTAAAAGTACTAAAATTTTTTTGCTAAAAATCCAAAAAATCTAAATATTAAAACTTGTCAAATTAATGCAATAATTAATTCATTTAATTAACTTTATCAAATTTGATTTTTCCAAAAAGTTTATGTGACTTTTATTATTGTTTTATCTCTCCTATGTGGCGTTGATGTAAAATAAAACATTAAATGATGTTGTTATGATTCAAAACTCAATTTTCAACCTAAAATTTAGTAACCACTAGGGGTTCGCCCCAGTGCCCCCTTCCGACTTGGAAGAGGGAGGTGGAGGGTTCAAATCCTCACCTTTTCAGGGGGGATTGGGTGAGGACGATTTCATTTTAGGAGTGGGTTTCGACTTCCATGCCTTGCAAGGAGGTAGGGCAGAAGTCCAAGAATAAATATTAGAGTAGGATTAGAGTAGGACCGACAAAAAAAAAAAAACCTAAAATTTAGTTAAATTAATTTAAAAAATAAAAAAGCTAATTTTTTCTTTTAAAAAAAAATGCAAGCAAGAGGGCTAGGCCCTCTACATGTAAGTGTCCTTGAGGAGGGCTGGCAACCCTCACAAGATCCAGAAGATTTGGCTAAGGGCTACGACCTTCTCATGAATTCAGCAAGGGTCATTGCCCTTGCTCAGCACATATTACTTTATTTTCCTCTATTTTACTACTTTGTCCCGATGTATGTTAGGAATCTCTATGGTTTTTTTTTACTCAAATAAGGGATGAGATGTGTACTACATAGCAACCATGCATCTTATTCGTATAATTGTGGAGCCCAGTAAAACAACTTATGTTCTAACTAGTGACAAGACAACTTGGGACAATGATGACTCCTTTCTTACATGTGGGTAGCCGGCGACCGGTGGCCGGCGTTCAACATCCCACGGGCGGCGGGTAGATGACGGGCGATGATGAGAGTGAACAATGAAAAAAGTTTTGATTTCTCATTTCTGTTCCAAAAATAGAAAAATTAAAAATTTTAATTTCTGATTTCTATTAAAAATCTATTTCTAGAATATAATTATGTTCCAAAAATAGAAAAATGAAATTGTGTTACTAAACGGATTTATGTTCCAAACTTGTTCCGGGGAATAAAGAAAAGAAAAATAGAAAAATAAAAACGTTGTCATGCGCACCCTAAACATTTGGGCAATAGAAGTACATTCTCTCACAAAGCCTCTCTCTCTAAACACTCTCTCCCACAATCGTAACGGAACCCATTTCTCGATCAAAAAGCATCGTTTTTCATTTCTTTATTTTGCTTTGTCATTTTTAAGTGATTTCCTATTAATTTTCATTAAAAACAAAAAAAAATCAAATTGTTAATTTTTGGGTTGATTTTTTTATTAATTCTTTGACTAAAAGTCAACCCCTTGACCAAAAAATCAACCATGGGACAAAAGTTGGTTTTTTGTACAAAAAGATGCTAAATGGTCTTAATTTTACTTTAGCCAAGTTAATTTTCAAAAAATTTAAAAATTTAACACACAAATCAACTTTTTAGGAAAAGTTAACTAAAGGGTTCACGTTTGGTCAAACTTTTAACTAAAAAATCGAAAAAATAAATTAAGTGTAATTTTAACTAAAAGGGTTTCATTTTTAGTTTCAATTTAACTTAGTGTAATTTTTTTTTTCAAAAATCAATTAAAAACCTTGTTTTCCCAATTTTTCATTCTTAGGTTTGAAATTGATAAAATTACTTTCATTCTAGTTATAATTATGCTTTTCGGTCTCAAGAATAGTCATGTTGAAAGGCGAATTGCCATTTTTAGCCCTAATAAGGGGGTTTGAATCAATTCTTTATGATTTGCAAATAGACACTTTCATTCCACTCATTTTCTTGAAATACTTCTAAATATGGGGTTCATTTTAAGAGATTCACTTGAGAACTTTCAATTTGAGGAATTCAACCTTCTTGAATATAGGAAAACCAAGTTAATGATCTTCAATTTAAGAAATTCTAGTTGACCCATTTGAGACTAAGGATTAATCGCAAATTGAGGTTCAATATCATTATTAAAGCTTGATTCATTTTTGGCATAAGAGTCGTGACATCAATTTGAAATCAATTTGGATATGATAGGTTATTCCAAAGTGTGGGCAATTAGTCAACTATGTGTCCTACAACATTAATTGAATTCAATTTTAATTAATTTGCGATTTCAATCAAGAAATTATGTGGAATTGTCTGATTTGGCCTATGACATCTAGTTATGTGTACCCATGGTGTAGGTCCATTATTTTTCATGATAATCAAGTAATTAGGCCAATAAAAAATCAATGGATCACATTTATTTGATTTAATTTGCCTAATCTCTTAAGATTTGGACCATTTTTCCTCTAATTGAGTAAGTTTTCCTTTCAATTTGATTAGTGAGGGACTAAATTGCATAAAATTTAGCCTCCCAGGGACTGACCAGCCTAAGCCGACCAAGAACTAGTCAAACTTGCTTGAACCGATCCAACAAGTCTGATTGGTCGCTAGCAGAGGAGGCCGACTTTGTCCTCCGTCGGTCGATTCTCAATCACCCGTGATCACCCGTCAACTCCTCGTCGTGTGTACTTTATTCCTACATCCCTTAATTTTCTAAATTTTGCGAAAATAACCTTGAATTTCTTGAAATTACAAAATTGCCCATAGTTAGGTCATTATTGCAATTTGCGTTTAAACTCCTTTTTTTTTGTGCATCAATACCATCCGATCAATTGTGGGACACATTTTGATTAGAATTAAGCCCTAATTAGCTTAATTAATTCATATAATCAAATTTCGACCGTCAAATTGAACTGACAGTCAAGATTTGATCTTAAATCAAGACTATATAAGGTTTTTCCCTCCAAGACCTTAAGGGGGTTCATTTGATCATTTTCAGATCTGCAAATCAAAATCTCTATAAAATTGTCTCTCCCTCACCTTCCTATGCTCTCTCCTTCCTCCCTCTTCTTCGCATGCGGCCGCTCAACGTCGCCAGTTCCAACCCTCACGCTAGTGGTACACCACGTTGCACCTGGCCTCCCGGCCTTCCTCTCCTTCCAGTCATGGTGATCGAAGCAACAGCTAGCTCTGGCGGCCACTTCATCCTCCTGTCCAAGCCCGATTGTTGCTCGGGATCAGCACCAGCGATTGAGCCAGTGATTTGAGTTGGTCCGTTCCCCGGCTGAATCAGGCGCTCGTTTCCAAGCATTCTTGAGCTGATCGATAGCGATCCTTGGAGTCTTCGAGGTCCTAGTGGCCGAACTTGGTCGGATCTCTATTAGAGGCCCTCTGACAGTCTGATTTCCCATTGTCACTCTAAACCAGTCCAAACTGGGCCGGTCCTGTTCAAAGCCGCGAACCGGAGCTGATCTGGCCCGATCAGCTCTTGATCTAGCTACTCCGACTATCTACGGTGCTTGTTTGACAATCTTCGAAGTCCGTGTCACAATCCGAAGTTTCAATCCTTGATCGTTTGTGCTTGATTCGACGAAACCACAAAAGGTAATACTTGAATCGTGAATTCAATGAAGCGAGATTGAACTAGTTGATCTAGGCTAGGATTTGAACCTAGGATCATATTTTATACTTAGATCTGAAGTTTTGAACGTTATATGTTGATACGTGATGAGGTTATGTTGATTGAGGATGGGTTTAAGCTTGATTGTTCTTGATTTACTTTGTTCTGCAAAAAATTTATCATTACATCTGACCTTCTGTTAAGGCTGAGATAGTAAACTTCATTTTTTGGTCTCGAGTTGCTCTAAAACTAAGATCTAGATTTGATGAGCTTTGATTTGATATATTATAGGCCCTGAACGGACTTCTTTTGATACCTGAATTACGACTCGGAAGTTGGACGATTCTGCTTGTGCAATTTTCTGGTGTTCTGTCTTTAAATGTGTTTTTTTTTTTTTTTTTTGATACCCAGGGAACCCCGTATAGCCGGTAGCCGGCGGGTAAACCCTGGAGCGATACTAGCGGAGGACCCACCACCCCGACATTGCGTTTAAGATCCCGTGCAGCCAGCAGAATTTGACCCCCTTCACTTTCGTTAGTTTCATTGGAAAGCCTTATTCAACTAGGCCACCGTAGGCGGTGGTGTCTTTAAACGTGTTGTTTGTTTACTATTTTTCTATTGATTTTTGTGTTTAGGTTTTAGAGATGGTTTCCCATGGAAGTTGTACAAAAATTTCTTGATCATAATTTTTGGAGTTGATTTGGTTAGGTAAAATCTTGAACAATCATCCTTAGGTCAGTTTGTCCTATTTTGAGTCTGACCTATATTTGCCTTGAGATGAGGCCTCAAATGTGTTCATTTGGACTCTTATCCTTCATAAGAGTTGTAGTATTCATTTCAGGCTTTCTAACTAGGACTAATTCATGCAAAATGATCGTCCTTTACTAGGTCAATCGCATGTGCAAATCCATGTTAATGTTGCTGCATTTTGTGGTTTTAATTGCATCATCCTGTTTTGCCATTTTTGTGTAGGCTTGTGGGAATTAAATTAGAATTAGGTGTCTTCATGGAAAATAACCATAAAGTTGCAGTCTACATGTAAGATTCTTCATGGGATTTTAGCATATCATTAAATCATTGAAAATGACTTATGTTCTGTGCTACACATGCTGTGATTAAAGTTGCGATGAAAACATCTTCACTTGAGCTCCTTATGAGCCAAATCAGGTCATTAGTCCTTTTAGACATGTCAAGAGCATATCATAACTTCACATTAATGCATGGTATCCCACATTTAAAAGTAATATACCATTTGAAAACCATGCATCAAGTTGCCATATCATAATTGAAATTGCCATACTGTCCTTAATTGCAAGTCACCTTTCAAAGTTAATAAATTCATGTGACTTTTGCACCTCGAGTTAGGGTTAAATGTTTTAACCAAATTTGACCATCGTATTTAGCTCTAAGTTGTGTGTGAATTTCGCATTTTTTATGCATTTGTTTAGGTGGTTTCATGAGCCAATCATCATGAATTATTTTCTGATTTTCTTGTGGCCGATTTGCATGCTTTGGCGCGTTATTCAACCATGAATTCGACCCTAATTGAAATTTTCACCTCTTAGAAAGTCTTAGTGCACATCTTAATCTTTCCAATGCCTCTAATTTTGCATTATTTGCATGTCGTTTGTCCTATTTTCTATTTTTGTTAAATTTGTCTAGAAATCTGTTTCTAATAACATTTGGAACCTCTGTTTTGCCCCTATTGAGTCTGACCTATTTTATTTTTTATGATTTTATTATTAAGGATTCTGAGGTCGGGTCCTTAACGCAGTTTGTTCGTCTTTTTTTTTTTTTTTTTTTTTTCCTATAATGTGGTAAAATTTCAGACTTTTTAAACATTGTTTACTAGAACAAATCATCGTTAATCTCCTGTGATGTCTTACTGTCCTGTTGCATTTCTAATGTGATGCTATGTGTTCTTGAATTTTAATAAATTTCTACGTAGCTCACTTTAGGAAAACTCTCTTCATGAAAATTGTTTCTCATGATGTTATTGACGTTCTGTATTTTTCTTGGAGCTGATTATCAATGGGTTCCTTTTCAATTGCTTTGGTCTTATTTTCCCTGTTATGTGATTCTTGTTGTGATTCTCTACTGTGATTTTCTTCTAGAATTTTTTAGGACATCTTGCATGATGAATTCAATTCACATGTCTTCATGAGTTTGATCCTCACTTTTCAAATTTTATACGCGAAAGTCCTTTAAAAATAAAAAGCACTTTGCAATGCTTTTTCAAACCTTTTGAAGGTTGTGAAACCATCTGAAATTTCATATTCTTTTTGGTTTGAACATTAATTTTCGTGCAAGTGATGCTTATACACAAAATTTCAAGCTTTCACGTTGTGTTTTGTATTCCAATTTTTATAAATCATGTTTTGACCTAGCAATGATGTCGTTTAACGTTTGGACCATATTTAGGGCGTCTGCGAAGCATGATCAGTATGCACAGGATGCACCTAAGTTAGCCTTAATGATTAAATGTATTCCATAACCATGACACAACTTTGCTATGCTATTAACAAACTTTCCTTACAATTTTTCCTTACAACTCACTGTTTAATTATTCTTTAAATGGCCTTTGATCATCATTTGAACTTCCATTAATCATTGATGTGTTTACTTTCATTAGACGCTTGTTATTGCGTTTGGTGCTTGTCGACTGAATAAGTGATCCAATGTTGGTTCACAAAAATTGTTTGATTGATTGAGAACTAAGGCTTGAGGGCCTAATTGTGTATTTAGGATGCATTTGTTTGTGTTTCTATTAAAAAATTGTTCCAGGGAACAGAAATAGATCCGGGGAACAATTTTTTACCAGAAAAACGCATTTGGTAAACTTATTCCGGGAATAAAAAAGAAATGAAACACGTTCGGTAAATTTGTGTTCTTTTTTTGTTTCTTTTAGTTTTTTAATATTTTTATTTTATTTTTCCTTTTTTTCTTTCTTTTTTTTTTTCTTCTTTTGGCCGACCGCCGGCCTCGGCCATGGCCGGCGACCGGCCGACGAGGCCCGGCGCCTTGCTTAGCCATGGCGAGGCTCGCCAGCCCCTAGCCAGGCTGAGCCTTGCCCATGCCGGCGACGCTCGGCTGGCCGAGGGTCGGCGACGCTCCGACGAGGTCACCAGCTATCAATGGCGTCACTGGCCCCTTGACAGCCAGTTGCCGGTCATGGCCGAGGCCGGCGACTAGCCAAAGAAAAAAGAATAAGAAAAGAAGAAGAAAAAAGAGAAGAAAAAAATAGGAGAGAGAAAATTTGTTCTCAAAAATTGTTCCAAAAACAATAAACAAGTTTTTTTTTTGTTTCTTGTTTCTGTTCAAAATGTTTTACCGGGAACAAAAAAAACAAATTTGGAACAAAAACGCAAACAAATGCGTTTATGTTCTTTTTTTGTTCCCGGAACAAAAAAATAGAAAATTTGTTCATGAACAAAAAAAATAAACGCAAACATGTAGGCCCTTAATTTCCACTTGATGCAACTGTATTCAAGAGCAACTTGTTCAACCAAGAAGATCAGCGCGCATTCAAGATTGACAACACTTTCATCAAAAAGTTCCTCATCAATAATGTCTTATCTTTGACTTTATCATAAAAGCTTGTCATTTTCCATGCATTGAAGCTTGCATCAAGATTCTTTGGAAGAAACAAGCATTGGAAATATTGTACATTTAATAGCTTCTAGTTCTTATGTCCATAAATGATTACTAGTTTCTAGGTCTGAAAATATTGTAATTTAATGGCTTCTGATGGTAGACGAATTTGATTAATGAAAATTTGCTTTGTGCAATTCTCATGAACCTTGAAGAGTTCAAACCCCTTGAAAACCAAGAAGAGTTTTTACTCTGTCCTTGAAGAGTCGGGTTTTTAAAGCCTACATCCTTGAAGAGTTGCAGCTGTCGATCTTGAAGAATCAATGCCATTTCAACTTCCTTGGAAGCCTAGAAGAGCAACCATTGAAGTTTCTATCTTTTTCTTCATTTCGTCCATTCCCATTTCGTCCACTTCCATCAAAATTCGACAAGCCTACAGTGCTTATCTGAGAAAACTAAAACACAAAAGCTGTAGATCTTCGAGTCTCCGTTCTTTTGGCTTTGAAATCAGGTCATTCTAACTTGAATCAACAATGTTATGCCCATTTTCCCGAGCTTGCGCAGACAGATATTTCTGCTCGATTTCATGACTAAGTTTTCGTCACTCTCCCGATCCTATTGTTTGAGTAGCCGACCTTGGGGTACATCATTTGGTATCAAAGCTTTGGAGGAGCAATGTCTCCGAGACAAGCATGACATCAAGGTGGCCAAACTATTCCATCAAACGAAGTACAAACATTTGCTGAGAATTTCAGCAATATATGCAACAACAAATTGACGACTTGACTCGAGAAGTTCAACATCTAAGGGCTAAAGCAAACAACCCTCCGACACGTTCCAGAAACAGAGAATCTAATGACAATTCCTCTTCTTTAGAAAGTGGTCAATCATTTCTCCAAAGGAGGAATGCTCCATATCGCACACAAGAAGTTCGTGAGCTGGATTGGGAAAAGGAAATCAAGAGAGAAATTCCAGAATTTCCAGGTATCGATTTTGCTGATGAAATTGTCGATTGGTATAGGAATGTCCCAAAAGGTCGCCAAGTTGGCATCATTGTTATGCGATTCTGAGGCAAGGCCATAGCTTGGTGGAGACATGAGAAGCAAACTCGCCAATTTGTTGGCAAGGCTCCAGTAACTTCATGGAGAAAAATGGAGAAGATTCAAAATTATTTCCTTCCCATAAGATACAAGAGAGAGCTCTACCAAAGGTTCTAAAATCTGAGACAATGTACGTGAATTGTGGATCAATACACCATTGAATTCAATGAATTGGTGAGTCGCAACAATATTCAAGATCTGGAAGAGGTGTTTGTGAACAAAATTTGAGTGGTCTTCAACTTTATATCCAAGAAGCCTTAGAAGTCCTTGACATTTGGGACTTGGGAGATGTACATTAGCGGGCACTCAAAATGGAACATTCTTGCTCTAGAAGACAACAATCCTCTACCATGTCAAACTGAGCAACTAGAAGTACCACCGGCATCGCCAAAGTTGCTGAAACTACGATACATGGTACTAGTAAGCCTTCTACTCAGCCCAATGTTTCAAAACAACCCATTACTTTTGATATACATTATTATTCTTGTCGAGAGATGGGTCATCGTGCTAGTAATTTTCAAAACAACACGAATTGACCAGCCGGTAAAGCTTTCTTGGTGGAAAATGAATCGGATGAGGACATGGATGAGCCACTAGAACAAGAATTGAAAGATGATGAAGCTGATGCGGAAGATGAACAAATAATATGTGCTGATTTTTGGCAAACTTCTCATGATGAGGAAAATTTTTCTAACTCCTAAAGATAACACTAGAGATCGATGGTTGTGCACTAATATTTTTCACTCGGCCTACACTATTTTGGGGAAGGAATGTCAATTAATTATTGACTCAGGTCATTGTGAAAACATGATTTCTGAAGTGGCGGCAAGTAAGCTAAAATTGGAGTTGAAGGCGCACCTCACATCTTACAAAATGTCTTGGTTGAAGAGAGGTATCAAGGTAACCATTTCCAAACGATGTCTTGTCAGTCTTTCCATTGGTTCTATCTATTTTGACAAGATATGGTGTGATGCTCTACCCATGGATGCTAGTCATATTATTCTTGGCTGATTGTGGCAATTTGATAGAAAGACTATCCATGATGGTTATCGTAATACATATTCTTTTGAGTATAGAGTAAAGAAAATTGCTTTGGTGCCTAGTACAGAACCTCTCAAGACCCTTTTGGTTGAGAATTTCTTATCTCCTACTTTGCTCTCAATGAAAGAAGTAAAGAGTGCCATGAAGGGAGGTAAGTGTTGTTTATATTTTCTTAACAAAAATTGTGTGGATATTGTATCTTCCACACCTCATCAAGTTCAACCTCTTTTGGAAGAATTTAAAGATGTCTTTCTATTGGACTTACCACCCGACCTTCCTCCCATGAGAGACATTAAATATTGAATTGATTTGATGCCCTATGCTTCACTAGCTAATTAAGCTCATTATCAAATGAGTCCGGCTGAACATGAAGAATTGCAGTGGCAAGTTGTGGAACTCTTGAATAAGGGTTTCATAAAGGAGAGCCTTAGTCCGCGTGCCGTTCTAGCTCTCTTGGTGCCCAAGAAAAATGGCACTTGGAGAACGTGTTGATAGTAGGGTGATTAACAAGATCACCATCAAGTATTGGTTTCCTATTCCCTGTCTTGATGATCTTTTGGATCAACTTTCTAATGCAACTATCTTCTCAAAATTGGATTTGAAGAGTGGTTATCATCAAATCAGAATCAAGCCCGGAGATGAATGGAAGACTACATTCAAAACCAAAGATGGACTGTTTGAGTGGCTCATCATGCCATTCGGGTTATCTAATGTGTTGTCCACATTTATGAGGTTTATGACCCAAGTTTTGAAGCCATTCCTTGGAAAGTTTGTTGTGGTTTATTTTGATGATATTCTAATTTTTAGTAAGTCTACTAATGAGCACTTGTAGCATCTTCAAAAAGTATGATGAGTGTTAAGGCGAAAACTTGTATGCCGCCCCCTACAAGTGCTATTTCATGGTGCCACATATCCTATTTTTGATATAGCTTTTACCTTGACAACAAAGAAGAGTTCGACCCAATGCTTTATTTCTGTCCTAGTTGATCCTAATTCGACATTAAATTTCCTATCTCAAAAGGAGGGATCTTGGTTGATGATGCTAAAATCAAGGTAATTAAAGAATGGCCAACTCTAACTAATGTGCATGAAGTTCAAAGTTTTCATGGTTTAGCTTCTTTCTATTGGCGGTTCATTGCGCATTTTAGCACCATTGCAACCCCATTCACCTCTTGCATAAAGAAGGGAGTTTTTAGTGGACAAATGCAACACAAAGAAATTTTGAACTTCTCAAAGAAAAGTTGAGCATGGCTCCGGTCCTTGCCTTGCCCAACTTTGATCTTGTCTTCAAGGGCATTGTGATGCTTCAAGTATTGGCATAGGAGGAGTTCTAAGTCAAGGAGGTTGACCAATTGCCTTCTGTAGTGAAAAATTGAATGGTGTAAAACTTCGGTATAGCATTTATGATTTGGAATTTTATGCACTATTTCGCACACTTGAGCATTGGAGCCAATATCTTATTCATTGGGAATTTATTTTGTACACTAACCATGAAGCTCTCAATTATATTTTAGGGCAACAAAAACTCAATTACAAGCATGCTAAATGGGCTAAATATATTCAAGAATTCAAATTCATTATCAAGCATAAGGCCGGAGTTCAAAATCAAGTTGTCGATGCTCTTAGTTGAAAGAAGAGTTCATTTCATACTATGCGTTCTACTGTTCTTGGATTTGACTCTTTTCGGGAGTTGTATCAAGAAGATCCTTATTTTTTCAAGATCATTTCCAAAGCGCAAAACAAGAGGCTTGTTGATTTTACTTCATGTGATGGCTTCCTTTTCAAAGGAAACCGACTATGTGTGCCAAATTGTTCTCTTCAACAAAAGGTGATTGATGAAATTCACCACGATGGACATTTTGGGCATGACAAGACTGTGCAAGTTGTTTTGGCCAAGTATTTTTGGCCTCATTTGAAGCGTGATGTATACCGGCATGTGATGAGGTGATGGTGTTGCCAAGTTGGAAAGGGACAAGCTACTAATGCTAGTCTTTATTTGCCATTGCCAATTCCACAAGCTCCTTGGAAAGATATCACTATGGACTTTGTCCTTTGACTACTATTGACACTTAGAGGTATTGTCACACCTCGATCCCCTAAGCACGTGCCCATCCCTCAATGGTCGATTAAATTGCAACGTCTCAAGATGCGTCGTTGATCCATTCATTTTAATGCGCATGCAGAAGCAAATAATTAAATCCCCAAACAACACAAAGATGGAATTGAAAAGCAATGCCACATATTTTTGAAAACCACAATACACTTTTATACAAACAGATTAGTTATATATACAAGTTCAGTCTATATAAACAAGGTCTACAAAAAGGGGTAGAGGGCTACAGATCCTCTAAGCATTTGAGTCTTCAACTGAATACTCCGAGGACTCTGGATTGGAAAGACTCGGGTCTACCACTAAACCACCAAGAAGGTCAGTTATGCCCTTGCCAAAAGCGATCTCCAGCACCGACCTAGGAATCTCAAACTCTAGAATGGGACCTTCTTTGGGTCGATTTCGCCCGTAACGATACCATGATCGAAATTGATGAGGTACCTTACGTTTGGGAGGTACAAAACGTTTGGGAGGTACAACCATCTAAGAACCTGTAAATGTTAGCCCACGACTGGGTGAGACAATGTCTCAGCAAGTTCGCTCCCTAAACTTCGACTAAGATAGAAATAAACCCGAAGGCTACCTATGCACACAAGAGATATGTGACTTACCTTTGCCTCAGTTCTTTCTTGCAAGTCAGTATGGTTCAAACACTCAACCAATCACTACTATCTATCCATTAATACTATCTATCAACCAACACTATCTATCAACTCGTTTCATTGAAACGATCACTACTCACCTAAGCTGACATATATGAATGCTCGCCTAAGTTGATAAAAATAGATAGTATAGCTCATCGAAACTGATATAGATAGATAGTATAGCTCACCGAAGTTGATATATGCTCATTGAAGCTGATAAATGCTCACCGAAGCTCATATATGCACATTATACTCATCAACTAACCATTTCATTGTTTTCATAATACTTGGTAAAATAATCGTATGTGGGTACACGGTAGGCCTAAGCCAAAAATATAATATCTTTATTTTATAAAATTCCACTTATTATATAGTCTATAAAAATATTTTCAGCGTTGTAAACTGACACCCGGTAATTTTCTAATTAAATACTGAAATTACTAAATTTTGGGATAAATACCTAAGATTACAATCATCAACCAAATTGCACAAGTTAGCATTCACTTAAATAAACCAATCATACCATTATAATTAGCACGAAATTCCAATAAATGCCATAAATAGAAACTTAGGCTAGAAAAGCTTAATTAAATACCAAAACAAGCTCAGAAAATTTCCGAACCAATTTAAATAAATAATACAACCTATCTAGTTGCTAATTAAGCTACTCTACCATCTAACATGCATAAACGAATAATTAAATCACTAATCCATTCTAACTAACCACCTAAACCATACTTAGCCTAAACTAAACAACCATTAAGCATCATTAACTCCCTAAGTGGAGATTAGTGAGTAAACTCACTGGTTTTGAAATCCGATGAGTTCTAGCGACGGCAAGGCGGAGTCGAGCAACAAACTTCAAAGCAGCGACACCTTTCAAAACTTGGAAGCAGTCCAAAACGGGCCAAATAGTACACGGCTAGCCGAGGGCTTCTCCGTTCTGTTCTTGGGCCAAGAGAGCTGCTTGGACAGTTGGCTTACGCCAAAACGACGAGAGGCGAGCGAACAGGCTATGGCGGGGGTGGCGGAGGCGAACGGCATCCAGACGGTGACGAAGCGGCGACAATGGGGCTCCGTGTCACACCCCGATCATCAAGGACGTACCCATCCTCAAGCTTGGTTAATTTTAAATGCGATATCCCAAGACTATGTATCACTGACCCTTTCATTTTAATATGCACATGCGGAAGCAATTATAAATCCATACATAATAAAACAATGGGATAGAAAAGTAGGGTCATATTTTTCGTATTGAAATTTACAACCAAACTTTATACAACCACACCTCATAGTATTTTACAATACTATTAAACAAGGTCTAGTCTCACACTCAACCACTTATAAACAGGGTTCACAAAAGAGGATGGGATCTCAGTCCTCATCCGGATTGTACTCGGGATCATCATCCTAATCCTCCTCTGATTCTTCAACTTCTTATGGCTCCTCACCAGGGGCATCCAACAAGTAGTCCTTCTTCGGTTCCTCCTCCTTAAGCTTTTCTACCTCTGGCCATTCCCACTCTTGATTCTCCTCTTGTCCTTCATCTTGTTTGACTATCTCCTTTTCTTTGGGCAAGCTCCAGTTGGATCCTGCTGCTAAGTATATAGGTGATTCAAGATTGCTCTCGAGCTTCGGGTCCTTTGCATCCACTACCGACCCATCCTTATAGTTGGCTGTCCCCTTCCCAAATGCTTTCTCCAGGACAAACATAGGCACATTAGTTTCTGGCATGGGACCCTCCATTGGCCCGTCATAATACTCACGATACCATGATCGGTACTTGTGGGGCCTCAGGGCGTCTTTTCTTACATCAACCCAGATGGTCAACTGAACCAGGACATACTCCAGTCCTTCAGGATGAGGATGAATCGGGAAGTGGGTCTCCATCTTTGTGACTTCCACTGGAACACCAAAATGCCTAGAAGGACGATGAGGTGGAGGTGCTGCCATCTAAGGGCCTGAAATGGTTATACAATAACCATTGAGACCACGTCTCAGCAAGTTCTATTCCCTAAGACTCGATTAGCAAACCAATACACTAATCGGGCTGCCTATGCACGCACGAGTCAGAGGACTTATCTTGGCCTTAGATTCCACCTGCATATTAGCACAGTTTAATAGAAACCCAAGCAATCACATCACAGATCAATATCTCGATCAATCGACTTAGTTGATTACATGTCAATCGGACCATCTCTTGGTCATACTAACCCTATTATTCAATTCCCAGTATAGCATACCTAGTCACCAAGTCACGTATATTCCTTCAGGTGCCATTTTCGCCAAAATAACGTACTAATCATGCATCCCACACATTTTCTAAGGCGCCATTTTTTGTCAAGGTGATGTACAATAAACACTTTATGTACATGTTCCTAGGCGTCATTTTCACCAGGGTGATATATTTAATCACAGAACCAATATAAACCAATTACATGCATTCTCTTTTAGGCGTTGTTTTCGCCATGGTGATGTATTGAATCACCGAGCCACATGCTACCTAATTCTGCCTTAACTTTAACATACCCGATAACATCGCACCCGACTGGTCTTAACCAAGAGTATAAACAGATCACTCTCACAATTTTGTCCACTTTATAGCCTATCAAAATATTACTCAAGTAATATATATATTACTTGAGCTATATAATCATACTCGGCCATCTGGCAATCAATTACTCAAATTCCATACAACTAGGAATAATCTCTAAAATTCCACAATCAATTCAATTCAACAAAACATAGAGCCCAAATAAATAAATGGACTACACCACAACAATCAGCATAGAATTTCGATTTTTGGCTATCCCAACCTAATTTTCGAAAAATAAATAATTAATTAATTAATTTCGAAAATTAATAAATAAATACAATACATCCAATTTAGGCCCGTATTGCCTAATTGGAGCCCGAGGTGGATCGAGAAAAATTCCGAAATGCATTCAATAAATAATAGTACGTGCATACTCATTAATTGCACAATCCAATTGCCTAACATGCATTGCAATTAATTAATAATCACTAATCTACTCTCATCTAACCACCTAATCCTACTTAATTAACACTAATCAACCCTTAAACATCATTAGAAAACTAAGGAATGATTAGTGAGCTAAACTCACTGAAATAACGCGCGAGTCAGATCAATTCGAAGGGAATGGCGCGGGGAACAATTAACTCCAAAGAGAACCTAGAAACTGAGGTTCGAAACACTCCAAAAAGGGCTTGCAAGGCGGCTGGAAACCCACACCAAAAGCTGCTGATCTTGCTGAAAACAGAGGCCAAACAACTTGATTCAAGGTGGGAATTGCTTGGTAAAGATAGAATAGGCCAAACCAAGCCATGATGGAGGTTTACCGGCGAAGAAATGACAAAGGCAGCTCCGGTTGAGCTCCTTTGGTCACGGCATAGCTATTGGGATGGCGAGGAGAGGTGAGCAAGGCACGGCATGCGTGGGTGGTGCATGCACGGCGATGAGTGGCACGATTCCGATGGCTGCTTAGCGTGCAACGGCTGGACAGCGTGGCTACTCCTTCCTCTGCTGGTTTCTAGTTGCACAATGGAGGGAAGAGGGAGAAAGGGATGGACGGTGGAGTAGAGAGAGAGAGGGAGAGGATAGAGATGAGAGATGAGGGCCCCTTTGCCTTTAATTTCCACACAAATATCTCCCAAAACCATTCTTGGCATGTATAATGCCTTGGCCTCCATTAAACCACCCAAGCACTCCCCACAACATCTCAAATGGTCCAAAATGCTAGGGGGAAGGGGGAGCTACGAAATTGGGAGAGGATGGCTTTAATTGGATACTTAGATCATCTCCGCTCAACCTCAATTGATCTTCAAAAATTCAATTGACACCTTAATGCCTCCATTGATAATTTTCCTTGCCCAAGAATCCATCATGCTTTTCCAATTTTGCAAACAAAAACAATTCCCGGCCTTTTCTACACAAAACAGTCATAAACCAACTTTTTTCCCAAAAAGTCTTGGTTGTCATAAAAATTTTCTGAGATTAAGTCGTGGGTCCTAGAATTTATTGTGATATGATAGAATATTCAATTTCTGAAATCGGACTTGAATTGGTTGTTAATTTTCATTCGGTGCGTTTTTAGCATGACCTAGGTTACCGAGTAGTTTTCGAAACTTTTTAGGGTAAATGACCCATGGTCGATTTTCTTTGAGTCACAATGAACCCACTCGACATATTGGCGATCCTCGATTGTCGTGGAAATCTTGAGGATTCAAATACAAACACAGGATACCAAAACGACAGTAAAATCAAATTAGTATCGGTCAATGAAAATTTTCCAATTTAGTGGTATCACCCATGATTAGCCACACATCTCATTCAAATAGACCTATCTCTCATTTCAAATTGATTTTTAACTGTGTCGTAATGGCCTCTAAAGATGAACACGGTCGATAAGCCAATTCCTAATCGAATTCTCAAGTCTATTGCCTTAAAATTCCTTAATGGCTTACCTAACTAGTCTAGTTATCTTAAGAGTGATCAGCTCTGAGAACACCCCTATAGGCGCATCAATGAAATGCCCATTAATTCAATAGAAAACATGATCAAAAATTTAGGATGTCACACTCCGGCTGGGCTCGATGGGCACGGGGGAGGTAGCCTGGAGTCACGGCTAGATAGGATGATGTGTAGGATGAGCGGCTGGCGTGCAAGCCACGACGGCGACTCGATAGGAGCAAGTGGCTCGGCGAACGATCGACGGTGAGGGAGGGGTGTGTTGCTCAGTTTCTCTAAAACTCTAAGCTTCCAAGAGTGACTAAAATGGAGAAAGCAAATGCAAAGGGGGAAGAAAGGGGATAGCTAAGCTTGGAGGGGGCCACCCTATTCTATTCTATCCTTTTGTCTCCTTGAAGAGGTCCCACTTGGATGGGCCGTCTTCCTTAGCAAATTTCTAGCCACAAAACTTCCTTTAGAAGCCATTGAAGTGGTCCAAAAGTTGAGGACCAAGGGGCTACGAATTTTGAAGTAATTTCCCTCAATTCCACTTTAATTCCCACTTGAATTGATTGAATTCAGCTCCCATAAATTCAACCAAGGTGCTAACGATCAAATTGACATTTTTCCTCACCAATAGAACCAACTTGCATCCCAAAAACGTGATTAAAAACGGTCCACTGAATTTTCTGGTAAAAAACAACCCTATTTTGAATTTTCGCCAAAAATCTCAGTTTGCAGAAAAATCTTTGAAGGATGAGTCAACTTTCCTAAAATGACCCGTGACATGACAGAACTTTCAATTTCTGAAATCGAATTCAAATTCACGGTTAATTTCAATCTGGTGCAATTTTAGCGTGACCTAACCGACTAGATAACTTTTAGAAACTTTTAGTGCAATTGACCCGTGGTTAATTATTTTCAAGCCACATCATACATCTTCGACACATTGGCGACTCTTGGTTATCGTGAAAATCTCAAGGTTTCAAAGGCGGACACAGGGTACCAAAATAATAGAAAAATCGGTCTAGTGCCGATTGACGAGAATTTTGCAATTTGGTGGAATCACCCATACTTAATCATATATCTCAGTCAAATCGATCTATCTTCAATCTTTAATCGATTTTTAACTATGTTGTAATGATCTTTGTAGATTAGCACGGTCGAGTAGTCAATTCCTGGTCGAATTCTCAAGTTTATTACGTTAAAATCCCTTAACGACTTCCCTTGTTAAACTAATTATCTCGTGAGTGATCAGCTTAGAGAATAGCACTATAGGCGTGTTGATGAAAGGCCCGATTCATTTAATTGAAAACAAGACTAAAATTCCAAGATGTCACAGGTATGGATTCAATCTCTGTGATTGTTGATAGATTTTCAAAAATTGTATGCTTCATTCCTTGTCATAAAACTATGGATGCCTCTTGGATTGCTAAATTATTTTTCAAAGAAATTTATAAATTATATGGTCTTTCAAAGACTATTACTTTCGATCGGGATATTAAATTTCTTAGTCACTTTTGGTGGCAATTATGGAAGAATGTTAGTTACAATATATTATTGTTTTTCATCCCCAAATGATGGACAAACTGAAGTTGTCAATTGGTCCTTGGGAAATCTATTAAGGACCTTGATCGATGATAACCCCCGTTCTTGGGAAACTTAGTTGTCTCTTGGAGAATTTGCATATAATTGTTAGGTGAACCATACCACTGGATATAGTCTATTTGTGATTGTGTATGGACGTCAACCGAAGACCACTCTTGACCTTGTACCCATTCCTTTTGCTACAAAGGCAATCGATAAAGTGGAAGATATTGCAGCTCAAATGAGGATAGTTCATGAAGAAATGCGTCAAAGGTTGGAAAGCAAAACTTAGGCTTATAAAACTGATGTTGACAAGCATCGACGTGAAATTATCTTTGAGCTTGGAGATTTTGTTTGGGCTTATTTTCCACTGGAGCATCATCCCATTGGAGGCTATAACAAGCTTAGTGATTGAAAGCTTGGACCACTTGAAATTCTTGAGCACATCAATCCTAATGCATATCGACTAAAGCTTCATTCACATATGAAGATACATGACGTGTTCAATGTTCGGCCTTTAACACCTTATGTGGGTGATTTGTTCAATAATGATGATATGAATTCGAGGATGAACTCTTTCAAAGAAGGGGGGAATAATGCAGCCGTATTCAACACCAACCTGTTCAACCAAGAAGATCGGCACGCATTCAAGATCGACAATAGTCTCATCGAAAAGTCCCTCATCGATAATGTCATATCATTGACTTTGTCATAAGGGCTTGTCATTTCCTGTGCATCTAAGCTTGCATCAAGACTCTTTGGGAGAACCACAAGTGTTGGAATTTGTACATTTAATAGCTTCTAGTTTCTATGTCCATAAATGATTACTAGTTTCTAGGTTTAGAAATATTGTACATTTAAAAGCTTCTAGTTTATATGCCCATAAATGATTACTAATTTCTAGGTTTGAATCTAGTCATTTATTGTTTTCACCATAAGAAGTCATCGAACCTTTATAGATGGCAGACGAATTTGATTAATGAAAATTTGTTTTGTGAAATTCCCTTGAACCTTGAAGAGTTCAAACCCTTGAAAATCCTTGAAGAGTTTTCACTCTGTCCTTGAAGAGTTGGGGCTTTTAAAGCTTGCATCCTTGAAGAGTTGCAACCATCGATCTTGGAGAATCAATGCCATTTTAACTTCCTTGGAGGCCTAGAAGAGTAACCATTGAATGGCTTGATATAATTAATGAAAGGCCAAATTATATTGGAAAATAAGATTTAGTAAACAAAAAGTATTGTAAGTGGCACTACTCATGAAGCCATAACACATTTCATTTTGTTGTTTTCAATTTAAAAGACAATTCGGCAAGGAAAAATCAAATTTGCCGATGTCAAGGGGCATAGATGACCATTTATTATAGGGGTACACAAAGAAACCGGGAACTGCCTGGACAACCCAGAATTGGATTGGACCGGACTAAAACCAATAGTTCCTAAGGGAATTGGTTCGATTCCTAGTTCTAATTTATTGGAATCAATGGGTATTGGTCTAGCTCTTGGTTCTAGGTGTGGAACCACCCACCAAGACCGGACCGATAATATATGTATGTATATATTTAATTTTAAGATTTCCAGCAAAAAAATTTAAGAATAATAAAAGCCCTAAAATCCATGAAACTCAACACCCAACACCGATTGACTAAGTGCTCATCTCATGTCACTCTCACCTAGTTTAAGTCATCTCTCTATCTCTCACTCACGATCTCGACTCTCAACCTCAACGTCCATCAACTTATGACCTTAACTCTCAACTTTCAATACGAATCGAATCTTTTTACTGATCTTACAATTAAGAATAGAGAAGTTCTTTTTTCTCTTTACTTTGGCAGGAAAATGTTGCACTAAGTGTATAAAGCTTGTTGGGACCCGGTTCCATGAACCCACCTAAGAGCTAGACCAAACTAATAGTCTAGTTCTTGGGTGGATCCATGGAACCAATAAGCAATTCCCTGTTCCAATTTTTGAGAATCAATCTTTAGTAGACGGTTCTCGATTTCAAGGTAGAAACTATCCACTTAGACTATTCTCACCCCTATTTTATTATATAATTTTGAAATAATCGAATGGTCAATAAATCATTCAAATTCTTTGAAAATGGGCATATGTTGATTTACAAAATATGACCAAACTTTAGGTTAATAATCAACAAGTGACAAATTAGTCAATAATATCATAGTTTTGTCAACAATGAAAGTCATCGATGAAAAGAATAATCGCCAACTTAAAAAGTATCAACAACTCGCAAGTTATTAATAACAAACATTAGTTATAGATGAGAATCTTCACTGGGGATGAAGTCATCAACATCAACATATAACTGCCGAATAGTGATATTTTTTAATATGTAACTTCTTTTAGATAAGTATTACTAGATAATAGAAATTTGTAGACAATGTAACTTCTTGTAGTAGCATAGAGGAATAGGTAATTACCTTATTAATAACCATTTATGGGTTATTATATCGTACTCTTTGCAAATTTATCTTTATCTTCACTTTTTCACAATTTAAATGATTGGCTGCGATTGCCACCAATCTTCATACAATTATATTTCTAATCATTTACTCTCTTGTCCAAAATCATTTAAAGGCCTTCGCAACTCTTGTTGATGTCCATATCAATCCACATATTCAAAGGTTTTTCGTTGAGTAACTTTGGGCAAAACAAGGACCAACGACAACACGATTTGTGTGACATCTTGAATTTCAGGTTCTGATTTTGATTGGATAAGTTGGGCTTTTCATCAACATGACTATAGTGCTTTTCTCTGAGATGGCATCTCATAAGATAATTAGCTTATCAGGTGAAGTCGTGAAGGAATATAAACGCAATAGACTTGAGAAATTGACCAGGAATCGACTGCTCGATCGTGCTAGTCTGCAAGGGTCATTACGACACAGTTAAAAATTGATCAAAGACCAAAGATAGGTCGGTTCAACTGAGAAGTATGGCTAAACATGGGTGATTCCACTAATTTGCAAAATTCTCGTCGATCTATACTAAACTGATTTTTTTGTCGTTTTGGTGCCCTATGTCCATATTTGAAACTTTGAGATTTTTACGACAATTGAGAGTCGCCAATGTGTCGAAGAGGTACGTGTGGCTCGAAGAAAATCGACCATGGGTTAATTACACAAAAAATTCCTAAAAGTTACCCGGTAGGTTAGGTTACGCTAAAATCGCGTTAGATTGAAATTAACTACGAATTTAAATCCGATTTAAAAATTGAAAATTTTGTCATGTCACAACTTATTTTAGAAACATCTACTCATCCTTCAAAGAATTTTCAGAGATTCTGGGATTTTTATGGGAATTCAATTCGGACGTTTCGGAAAACGAACGGAGATTTGGATTGGCTGAATTGAAGAGATTTTTGACTTGTAAACCAAGCTACTTGGCAAAAGGGGAATTGTAGAAATTATGTGGGCTTTTTCTACATCAAATTTGGATGCCAATTGGGGAAAATTGTTGAAGAAATTAAAGACCAACGTGTGAAATTCGGAGCTAAGAAAAGGGGTGCAATTTTGGGCTTCAAAATTTGGATTATTGGTGGATTTTATGCAAGAAAGTATTAAGAGACATTGAGATAAGTTTGAGGGCTAATTGGGGGACCAAGCATTCAAGTTATTGGCTAATCTTTATTGACTTTGATTTTTCTTTTCCATTGATCTTCCTCGGCACGTCTCTCTCTCTCCCTCATCTTTTCTCTTTCTTTCTTCGAATGCCTCTCTTCCTACATCCCTCGTTTCTGCCTCTTTCCCTGCAACTCCTTTGCTTCAATTGATCCCACCGAAACAACCCTCTGCCACCGAAATTTTCCTCAGTTGCCATGCTCTCATGCCGGTCAACACTCACCATAACGAAGCCCCTTGGTTGACCCCATCATTTCCTTTCTTTGGTGTTGCTTCATCGTCCGCGCCCCACCGTCTCTCTTTCTCCAAGTTGCCGTCCAAGCCGCTCATCCCATATTCCATCGAAACCTTTGTTGACCGAAGCTCCACGCGGCCTTCTGCGCGAAGCGTCTGCATGTCCCTACAACGTCCACCGAGTGAAGCCCTATCCGCGAGAAGTCCATCGAAGCTCAGTCAAAATTCAGCCTTGGCCGTGAGTTGTGCAGGCCAATTTTCGGGCCCAAGCCGTGCCCCGTTGGTGTCGTCTCTTTGGAGAAGATCGAACCCCGTCGTGTCTTTGTCATTTTGATCCAAGCGGATTGCAAATCAAGTGAGTTTAACTCACTAATCCTTGCTTAGTAGGTTAATCACACTTAAGGGTTGATTAGTTTAGGCTAAGATGGATTAGGTGGTTAGATTATATTAGATTAGTGAATTTATTTATTTACCGATGCATGTTAGGTGAATAGTTAGTGCAATTAATGAGTAAATAGACTCTAATATTTATTTAACGAGTTTTGGAAATTTTCCGGTCCGTTTTTGGCATCCAATTAGGCATTATAGGCCTAAGTTGGATTTATTAGCATTTATTTAATATTTTCCGTAATTATTTATTCTCAAGAAATTAGACTGGATAACCGATGACCGAAATTTTATGCCGATCGCAGTGGTGCTCTCTGTTTATTTAATTGAGTACTTGATTGTGCAAATTGATTGTGATTAGTGTTTGTAGGTATTAAATTCCAAAAATGGATAATTTTGGTAATTAATTGGAAATTTACGGAGCATCGGTCTACAGTGCCAAAAATTTATTTTGAGATTGCTGAAAATAGTGGGAGGTTCAAAAGTGAAAATATTGTATTTTGGCTAAGGCCAGTCGTGTACCCACACACGTGTATTTTTATCGGGTATGATAAAAATGGTAAATTGATTGTACGATCATAATAGTATATTATAACGGCTCGATGGCTCTATATGTCATCTTGGAGAAAGAACGTTATTCTAAGTGACTCTATATGTCATCTTGGAGATAGGACGATGTGCTATATCGGCTCGATGACTCTATATATCATCTTGGAGAAAGGACGATATATTATATTGGCTCGATGACTCTATATGTCATCTTAGAGAAGGAATGGTATGCAACACTAGCTTGGTGACTCAATATGTCATCTTAGAGAATGAACATTATTCTATTTATTAGCCTTTAGGGCAAGCTACTATCTATATATCACCTAGGGTAAGCAGTCTTGGATTTTGATAAGACTCATAGATAGTATTGTTTGACCAGGTGATGGTTCGACGACATGTAATCGATTGATTCGATTAATCGATGATTTGATCAAATTTGATTGGGTGTTAGGATTGTCAGTATTTATTGTTTGAATTGGCTTATAGGAAGGAACTAAGACCAAGGTAAGTCTTCTGACGCCTATGTGTGCTTAGGCAGCCTTTAGGGCGTATTTTCTTCATAATAGAGTCTTAGGGAGTTAAACTTGATGAGGTATTGTCTCACTGGTTATTGTATAACCATTTTCAGGTTCTTAGATGGTGGTCGTGGAGGACTGAAGCCTCAGAGTCTATGGAGGTGGAGTCTGAAGGATTGGCGTCTGTGTTCGACTAGTTGTCGTAGGATAGCTTCTTTTTAGGAGTTAATATTTTGTAGACCTTTACCTAAACTCTTCTTGTATATAAACCCAATTGTATATATAAGTGTGGTTGGGTTTTTAGTTAGAAAAATATGGCCCTACTTTCCTATCCCATTGTATTATTGTCTAGGGATTATTTATCTGCTTCCGCATGCGTATTAAAAAGAATGGGTCGGCGATGCGTTATGGGATGTCGCTTTTAATCGACCAAGGAGGGATGGATACGTGCTCGGAGGATCAGGGCGTGACAATTGGCTAGAGCTTTTGTGCAAATAAGTTATTTGTAAATCCATAATAAAAGGAAATGCTACATGCTCTAATAGGTGAGAGCATCATTACATATATCATTTTCAGTCAATGCAGGGTTTTCTATAGTGATACCAGAGGTAAGTATGATGCCATCCGAAAGTGAGAGGGAAGTCATGCCATGCTTGAAATGAAAACAATTGGTCATGGTTCACCAATATCAGAACCCAATCATCAAGTGCTTAATCCTTTCGTGGTGTGAAATCATCTGTCAATATCAAAGCACAAGGCTGCTTGGTCAAAATCATTACATTTGCTTGTCAAGTCCACGATTTGAAAGAGAAATCTCTGAGCGAAGTACAAGTATGCCAAAGCTTCTTGTAAAAATTAATTCACTAAATGACGTGATAAATTGTTGGGAAGAACTCGGGTATAACAATTCACCACAGCCAAACACAATCCAAGATCAATTTCTCCCCCGAAACGAAATCAACTAAAAATCTCTTAACCTCAGGCAACAACCAGCAATGTATAGCCTCACAATATGCAAATATAATACCGAAATAATAAAGTAGACAAAACAAATAACGACACCAAGGATTTAACATGGAAAACCCGATGCGGGAAAAACCACAAACCGCTCAAAAACATTCACTAATCACCAAAAATAATATGATACACAAAATATTCTTTTCTAGTCACATACTAAAGGCTCAACATCAACATTACAATCATCTTTTTCTCACAACATAGATAGACAAACAAATTTAGAGTAAGAAAACCTTAACCGCAACTAGAGAATTCGGAGACGGTTCTCGACGAACAAAAATCATCAACTTGTAGCCTTCGGTCTCATGAACAACATACTGAAATTTGAGCCGATTCTGTCAATATTTGATATTTGAATTGGAGCTGCAAAGTTGCAGTTCTCTTCCTTTCATCTTCTCCCTTGTTTCTGTAGTTTTTTTTTTTTTTCTTTTTTTCTCTCCTCTTCACTTTTGGACGCACACGTGCACAACCCTACTTCCACTTCTTTTTGTTCTTTTTGATTTAATGCTAGCTGGGCCCCACATCATGGTGGATCCAGCCAACATAAACTTCGGATAATCATTAGAAAGTGATAGACCCTTGTTTTAGACGTCAAATAATTGTAATCTCGCTACATTATATGATCAACAAAGTCCCGGTATTCCGAAAGGGCTACTGTATATCGCCCGCCAAACTGTAAATATATATCCACGTGCAGCTTATGAAATGAAGGACACCCTCCTTTAAATCGCAAGCCACTAACCCCACCACTGTAACTTCCCTTCGAATTTAATAAGCAAACAATCAACGCGAGCCTCCATAATTAATTCCTCCCCCAGACCTACCAATTTAGACACTTGCACAGTTCGACCTCCACTCTCTCTCTCTCTCTCTCTCTCTCTCTCTCTCTAATTAGGGTTAAATTTGAGTTTTTGTAATGAAATCGAACAAAACGAGTTGACCACCTCAAGCCATTCTCAGCATCCTCGTACCTAATATGTAGTCAGATAGGTGCGGCATAGAAAGTTCTTGTGAAATTGAACAAAACAAGTTGACCACCTCAAGCCATTCTCAGCATCCTCGTAGCCTAATATGTAGTCAGATAGGTGCGGCATAGAAAGTTCTTGTAATGAAGTTGAAAAAAACAAGTTGACCACCTCAAGCCATTCTCAGCATCCTCGTAGCCTAATATGTAGTCAGATAAGTACGGCATAGAAAAGTTCAATCATAACTACAATATGTGTCATTTCAAGAGCCATACCAATCCCACTTAAGACAAAGGCACCATATAGCCAAGGTTTACGTTTTCCCAAGAGTCATCCTTCCATTCCACAAGACCAACGTCATATGGTGTCACATGTCAATTAATGCTGTCGGTAGGGACGGCGAACGCTGTCTTCCAATTTTTTTTTTATTTTGTAAAGTTTCCGCTTTTGAACTACAAAAACCTACCATTCCTTAATCTAGTCAATACATACCGATCATTCCGTTAGTTTTCACGACATCTTAGGATGTCTTTTCTCTTAATTTGTTTTTTCTTGTTCATTGATTTAGGGGGTGTGCATGATCTTCAACCCGACCTAACCGTTACCCTGAGTTGACCATATTTTCAAATAATTCCCACACAAAGTCACGTGAAAGCAGCTTATGTCTTCCTCACTAACTAATCCAGTCTTCAATTTTGTACCCGAATGACAATATTCTGTCAGCCGATTTTCACACGAAATGCCCCTTTGTCAAACCAACATATGCTTGTATTGATGTATAGTTGACATGTACCAGATTCTGATTATAGTATGCGGCTTTACAATTTGAAAACAATGGACCGTTGACCATTCAAGAGTCCAACTTTGACAACTTATATAGTGATATATCCCGCCAAACTTCCATTGAATCCTAAGCTCTATTTAAGGGAGTTTATCATCTTCATTGAGCATCCAACCTCCAGCTGGTGATGTTAAGTCTGTCTGTTTCATCTTCTCTCTCCATCTGTACTCTCATGACTTCTTCAAGATCGGTCAAATTGTTTCCCCTATGGAAGCTATTCAGTTCGATTATTCTTCTTCTCCAAGCGAAATCCACCAGGGGACTCACAGATGATAGCGATTGGCTCCGGCGGATCAGCGGGAACGTGGCGCCTTACCGGACGATCTTCGTCGACCCATCTGGGCGGCTTGGCAACTTCATTACCATACAGTCTGCCATCGATTCAATTCCCTCGAACAATACGAAGTGGGTTAGCATCTATATCAAGAAAGGGATTTACAGGTATCCTTCGGCTTACTTTTCTATCTTTTCCCACTGGGACTTCTTTAAATCCAGTTGTGCTTCAACTTTTGGAAAGAAATGAAGATCAAAATGGGCGTAAAGGGCGTAGGCAATTCTTAATTCTTATATTTTACTTCCGCACGTGTCAGATATTCCACGGAAAAGAAAGGAAATTTGATAATATATTTACAGTTTGTCACATTTAATGTAACATGGTCGGATACATGTAGTCTCATCCAGAAGGAAAACAGAAAGTTCCTTGCAAAGGTTGTACATGAGATGAGAAGTGCTTAATGTGAAAATGCAGGGAGAAGGTGAAAATACCAGAGGACAAGCCTTATATCATCCTCAAAGGACAAGCGAAGAGGACGACTGAGATCGTGTGGGACGACCACGACAACATCGTGCAAAGCCCAACTTTCACATCTCTGGCTGATAACATCATTGCTAAAAGCATCAGTTTCAGGGTAAGAGAATCCAACGAATTAATGTCGATATCCGCTGATCTTGCAAAACGAAAATTTTTAGACGATCACTCACCATTGTAACGCTAGCATTTGAGAGTTGGTTTTTCCAATAGAGTTTTTCACACGCATCGCATATTCAACTGTGGTGGCCTAATATTCTTTGACTTAATATAAGTTGAACCATATGCTAACTTGTTTTTTTTATTTTTGGTCGCAGAATTCATATAATAATCCTATTAACAAGAAACATCCTAGGGTTCCAGCAGTTGCAGCTAGGGTTTCTGGGGACAAGAATGTGTTCCATAGATGTGGGTTCTATGGTTTGCAAGATACGTTGTGGGACGACCAAGGACGACACTATTTCAAGCGTTGCACAGTCCAAGGAGCTGTTGATTTCATATTTGGTGGTGGTCAGTCCATTTACGAGGTAATTGATTGTCTTAGAAGCAACCTCACGTTGCCATTCATGTAGATTAGAAAATTCTATCAAAACTGTCTGGTTTTACGCACACGTGAGGTGACATAAATTTTTATAGGTAAATGCAAAGCTGCATATCGTTTCTACTGCATTCATCTCCAAGTGTATATCAAAGAAATAGGTCTTCTTTTGTTGTTCTTGCATGTCACCAACCTATTTAACTTTCTGACATATCACGAAAAACGTGTAGAGAAGTACGTGCTGCTTCTTGCATGTCGCCAACTTATTTTTATCATAATTTCTCAAAACTTGAAATACTTTTTAATGTCTTGCTTTCCATTTTGTAGAATTGTGCAATCTCGGTGCTTGGAGGAGCCCTAGGGTCTGGAGTGACAGGATTCATCACAGCGCAAGGGAGGAGCAACCCAGACGATGCAAGTGGGTTCGTGTTCAAGGAGTGCAATGTGTTTGGCTCCGGCTCGGCCTTTTTGGGAAGGGCGTGGAGAGCCTATGCGAGAGTCATCTTCTATCGCTCCAATTTCACCGACGTTGTGAATCCTCGAGGCTGGGACGCATGGAATTTTGCCGGACAAGAGTGCGTTCTCTATTCACTATGCCCTTTTAGCTAATCTATCTTGAAAAATTACCCAAAGAGAAAATTTGAGCATGATCCTTAAACGCTTCAAACTATCACAATATCTATTAATATTGACAAGTAGGATTAAATATAAATTTTGTCCGTGATTTTTTCTAAATTCAAATAATATTATAGATTCTAGTGGGAAAGTTAAATGAGTTGGTTTTCACTTTTTATAAGCCTAAACAAACATCCCGATATCAATCATGATACCAAAAATAAACGAATTTCAATTCAGACTCATGGACTTGGTGAGCCAAAGCGAGTCATTTTTTGCTCCCCATCAAAATTACTTGTACAAATATTTGTACTTCTGCTGTTACTTTTATCTATTTTAGTGTGGTCAGACATCATTCTAGACATCAGTTTTGTACCTTTTGGTCAACCAGTAACTGGCCAGATTTAGACTTTATCTTCGTTTCTATTTTAGGTTCGGTTTTAGGTTTACTATTCCGTTTAATTGGTTAAAAAAGAAGAAAGAAGTAGCTAGTCTTCCATTCTCTTAAAAGGGTGTTTTATCTCAAGATTTGTCCCTTTTGAAAGGCAACAATATTAGTATCAAAGGTTGCTTATACTATTTTCCTTTGTTCAAAATGGATCAGGTCCCAATTGACATTTTCAGAATACGAGTGCTATGGACCTGGGTCGGGTACTTCTCTCCGGGCGAGTTGGGAGAAGAAGCTGAACGTGGCAACAGTCAACCAGTTGACTAGCACGAATTTTGTCGACTCCGAAGGATGGCTAAGCAGTCAACCTTCCTGATACTCTGCATGGATTTAGATTACCTTCTGTTATACTCATTGATTATTCCCTTTTCCATCACGGAAATGTGTGAATTAGTTGATTGGATTATTGGCATGTAACTAGGAATAGGTGATTCAGACGTTGGTGGAGTTGTGTACATCTTTGTGCGTATGTAATTGATCATTCATCGCACTCTTGTAAGAATTTTACTTGTGCCAGAGTGACTTTTCTCCCGTATCTCTTTTAGCCAAGTCAAAGCGTTTGTTCTGAAACTATGAAAAGGGTATTACCAAAGAGGGAAGGTCATAGAACCGATGCTTATTGACTAATAACCCGTTTACTTCACTATGTGATCATTTCATGTGGAATACATTCAAGGCAAAATAAAGACTATGTCATACAACATTGGCCAGAAAACTGAAGATTAATACTAGCTAGAAGAATTGAAAAGTAACTTATGAACTATGTATTGTGGGTAGTTCTATCTTCAAGAATCAATATAAATAGCACGACATCGAGCACAGATAGTCCAGGGCATCCCATTACCAAGGAAAATAAATCTTAAGTCTCAAAATTACCACAGATTTTTTGCCTGATCGCACAACTTTGTTCTACATGTGAGACGAGACACAAAACATGTACTGTCTATGACCTCAGCACTTCAGCAAGTTTCCTTGAAGACCACTGATTTGGATGTTTGGAATGCTTTGCAACTCTCAATTGAAGGAGAAACATTAGTAAATATCCTTGAGAAAACCCGAATCAGTCTCTTCCTCCAACAAAAAGAGGTGGCGATGTCCTCGAAAAATTGAGGGCACGAGTTTTCTCAGTTGATGTATTCAGTAGGAACGCTAAGATAGAATATTGTGCTCTTAATGACGTGGAACACTTTGAATACTTGTCAAAAGAGAGAGAGAGACCTTTGTTTAAAAAAGCAATAATCATAACCTCACCACATAATATGTGGTAGAATATTTAATTGGGACTACTGCCAACTATTCTAAAAGTTTAAGCTATTGATATATCCACACTTAGCACTTAGCAAAAAGATTAGGTTAAGCGTGAGGGGGAGTGGTAGAATATTTAAATATCAAACTACACTTTCATCTAATAACTTAAGTTTATAGTACAGTTAATAGTGATCCCACAAAATCTCATAATATAATCAACAAATTCTCGTTATAAGGATAAGAAATTAAGTGTCTCTAACTTTATTCTTTTCATAGTAGCACGTTGATTTTATTGAAATTTTCCATCTTTTGTAGAAAGAAGCTAATACCATTGATTCATCATGACGAGGTTATCTAATTCAGAAAGGGCTACTTTATATTAAGGGTGAGTATGGTTCCAGGGTAGAACCTAGAACTTGAAAATCAGATCAGTGGGAACCTGTAAGATCCAGGTTCTAAGATATGCATAGTAAATTCTAGGTTCAAAAAATGAAGATCTCGTTTTAACTTGTAGGTTTCAGGTTCTTAATTGGAGGAATTTGAATCTTGTAACCTACAACCTTTAATCTAGAAATTGGAATAAGTTTTAATGTTTTTCGTGGTTTATATCTTCATGCAATCTTGCAATATTTAAAGCCGTTTGATGATGAATATATAACTTAGAAGCACTAACTAAGCTTCTATTTTATGATTAAGATTTTTATTTTATTAATGTTCATATTTTTCATGTGTCTTTATGGTAAGTGAATTGTAGCGACAAGTGATGGTCATTAAAAGTTTTAATTCATTGCAATCGTTCAATTAATAATATATGTGGAATCTGAGTAGACTCTATAACTGATCCTAGAACCTATGACATGTATATACCACGTTTTAGGGTATGCATGATATGTTGTAGGTTCTAAAAATGAGGAACTTGTTTCAATTAATAAGTTCTAGGTTTCAGATAGAACTTGAAACTACTTACCTCTACTTTATATAGCCCACTAAACTACAAATATACATCCACGGGCAGTTTGTGTAACAAAGGACGCCCTCCACCAACCCCATGACTCAATCCCTACACTACAAAATTTAATATCCAACGTGATCCTATGCGTAGGCAATTCCTCCCTCAGACCTAACAAATTAGACACTTGCACGTTCGGTTTCCACTCGTTCTCTCTCTCTCTCTCTCTCTCTCTCTCTCTCTCTCTCTCTCTCTGAGATTCTAGAACAGGCGTTCCTGATAATCAGAATTACGTTTGAGTTTATATAACGGAAGTTGAACAAAACAAGTCGACCACCTCAAGCTTTTCTCAAGATCCTTGTTAGCCTAATATGCAGCGAGATAAGTGTGGCGTAGAAAAGTTCAATCATAACTCCGATATGTGTCAAATCAAGAGCCATACAAATCCCCCTTGACAAAAAGGCACTAAACAACTACAATAATCCCAATAGTCATCCTTCCATCCCATAAGACCAAGTTTATATAGTCTCTCGTATCAACTAATGCTGTCCATGTCAACGGGTCCCAGTTTCCACTTTAGAACTAAAATAACTTACCATTTCTTAATCTAATCGACTCAGACCAGTAATCATTCCGTCAGTTTTCACGACGTCTTAGGGTGACTTTTCTCTTAATCTAATCGACCTAACAGCAACCCTGGATTGACCAAATTTTGAATTAACTCCCACACAAATCCCATGAGACAGCTTGTGTTTTCCTCCCTAACTGATCTTGCCTTCCATTTCGTAGACACATGCCGTCTCCCTGGTCCGCCAGTTTTCACACCAAAAGCCCCTTTGTCAAACCAGCATATGCTTGCGTGGACCTGTAATTGACATCCACCAGATTCTGATTTGAACACAATGGACCGTTGACCACTCAAGAGTCAAACTTTGATCACCCATCTCTCTTAGATTTATATTTCCAGCCAAACTTCCAATTAAGTCCCGAGCTTTATGTATGGGAGTTCATAAGTTTCATTGAGCATGCAACATCCAGTTGGTGATATTAAGTCTCTGTCTGTTTCCTCTTCTCTATCTATCTGCACGCTCATGGCTTCTTCGAGATCAGTGGAATTGTTTCTCCTGTGGAACCTATGCGGCTTGGTTATTCTTCCTCTCCATGCGAAATCCACGGAGGGACTAGCGGATGATAGTGATTGGCTCCGGAAAATCAGCAGGAACGTGGTGATTACCAGACAATCTTCGTCGACCCGTCAGGGCAGCTTGGCAACTTCACCACCATACAGTCCGCCATTGATTCCGTTCCCTCGAATAATGAGAAGTGGGTTTGCATCTATATCAAGAAAGGGATTTACAGGTATCCTTCGAGTAACTTTTCTCTCTTTTTCCCTAAGACTTCTCTAAATCCACCTCTGCTCCAAATTTTGGAAAGAAACTAAAGAGCAAAACGGGCATAGAGGGCGTAAGCAATTCTTAATTTTTATATTTTACTTCCACAATGGAAAAGAAAGGAAATTTGAGTATTCATTTAAAGTTTGTCATATGTAATGTAGCATGGTTGACAGAAAATACACCACAAAAGCCTTAAACTTATTGTATTTATACTAATTCAGTTCTAAACCTTTCAATTAGATCAATTTAGTCATAAACATTTTCACATTGATACCAATTAAGTTATAAATTTTTCAATTGAACCAATTTATTCCTAAACATTTTCACATAAATATCAGCTCAATCAATCCGACCCTCGCCAGTCTCTCGTCCACCACTGCAAGGAAAGTCCACGAAGGTGGAAGAAGAAGGAAAAGAAAAGGAAAAAGAATTTATAAAACTTATAAAAAATAAAAATAAAAAATTTATAAAAATTGCCATGTCAATGTCCGACCACCAGCTAGTGTCCATATCAGTGTCGCTCGATCAAAATTGGATGGATGGATTAAATTGGTATTAATGTGAAAATATTTGGAACTAAATTGGTTCAATTAAAATATTTAAAACTGAATTGGTACAAATGTGAAAAGATTTAAGATTAAATTGGTCTACTTGAAATGTTTAGGATTAACTTAGTACCAATGCAATAGGTTTAGAACTTTTTTGGTATTTTTCCATATAGTCGACCATCTGTAGTCTCATCTCGAAGAAATACAGAAAGTTCCTTGCGAAGGTTGTACATGTGATGAGAAGTGCCTAATGTGAAAATGCAGAAGGTAAAAATACCAGAGGACAAGCCTTATATCATCCTCAAAGGACAAGCAAAGCGGACGACTGAGATCGTGTGGGACGACCAGTCAACCATGACAACATCATGCAAAGCCTGACTTTCATATCTCTGGCCGATAACATCACTGCTAAAAGCATCAGTTTTAGGGTAAGAGAAAACGACGGATTAATGTCGATATCCCCTGATCTTGCAAAAATAATATTTTTAGACAATCACTGAACATTGTAGCGCTAGCATTTGAGAGTCGGTTTGGCCAATAAAGTTTTTCGCGTGTATCATGTAACCAACGGTGGTTGAGTAATTCTCTTCGACTTAATTAAAAGTTGAGCTATATCCTAACTTGTTTTTCCTTTTATGTCGCAGAATTCGTGCAATAATCCTATTAACAAGAAACACCCTCGGGTTTCAGCAGTTGTGGCTAGGGTTTCTGGGGACAAGAATGTGTTCCATAGGTGTGAGTTCTATGGTTTGCAAGATACGTTGTGGGACGACCAAGGACGACATTATTTCAAGCGTTGCACGCTCCAAGGAGCTGTTGATTTCATCTTCGGTGGTGGTCAGTCCATTTACGAGGTAATTGATTGTCTTAGAAGCAACCTCACATCGCAATTCATGTAGATTATAAAATTCTATCAAAATTGTCTGGTTTTACGCACACGTAAGGTGACATAAGTTTTTATAGGTAAATGCAAAGCTGCATATCGTTTCTACTGCAATCATCCCCAAGAGTATATCAAACAAATAGGTCTTCTCTTGTTGTTCTTGCATGTCACCAACTTATTCAACTTTCTGACATATCACGAAAAACTTGTAGAGACGTACGTGCTGATTCTTGCATCTCGCCAACTTATTTTTTTCGTAACTTATCCATTTCGTAGAATTGTGCAATATCGGTGCTTGGAGGAGCCCTGGGGCCTGGAGTGACAGGTTTCATCACAGCGCAAGGGAGGAGCAACCCAGACGATGCAAGTGGGTTCATGTTCAATGAGTGCAATGTGTTTGGCTCCGGCTCGGCCTTGTTGGGAAGGTAATGGAGAGCCTAGCGAGAGGCATCTTCTATCGCTCCAATTTCACCGACGTTGTGAATCCCTGAGGCTGGGACGCAAGGAATTTTGCCGGACAAAAGTGCGTTCTCTATTCACTATGCCCTTTTAGCTAATTCATCTTGAATAATTACCCAAAGAGAAAATTTGAGCATGATCTTTAAACGCTTCAAACTGTCACAATATCTATTGATATTGACAAGTATGATTAAATATGAATTAAATCCATTCAAATGATATTTTAGACTCCAGCGGGAAAGTTAAATAAGTTAGTTTCCACTTTTTATAACCCTAAACAAACATCCCAACATCAATCATGACCACAAAAGTTAGCGAATTTCAATTCAGACTCATGGACTTAACAGGCCAAAGCGGGTCATTTTTCTTGCTCCCCATCAAAATTACTTGTGCAAATATTTGTACTTGTACTATTACTTTTCCCTATCTTAGTTTCGTCAGACCTTATTGTTGACATCAGTTTTAAAGCTTGCGGTCAACTAGTAACTGGCCAGTCTACTACTTTATCTTCGTTCCTATTTTAGAGTCGCTTATTTGGTTTACTATTCCCCCTGTAATTGATTAAGGAAGAAGAAATGAGTAGCTAGTTCTCCATTCTCTATAAGGGGTGCTTGATCTCAAGATTTGTTCCTTTTCGAAGGCTAATAATAAAGGTATCGAAGGTTGCTTATACATTTTTCCTTTCATTAAAATGGATCAGGTCTCAATTGACATTTTCAGAAGACGGGTGCTATAAACCCGGGTCGGATACTTCTCTCCAGGTGAGTTGGGAGAAGAAGTTGAACCTGGCGATGACCAGCAAAGTTGACCAGCACAAGTTTCGTTGACTCAGAAGGATGGCTTTGCAGTCAACCTTTCTGATACATTGCAAGGATTTAGATTATTATTCCCCTTTTCCATTCTGGAAATGTGTGAATTAGTTGATTGGATTATTGGCATGTAACTAGAAATAGGTGGTTCAGAAGTTGGTGTAGTTGTGTCCAATCTTTTTGCATATGTAAATTATCATTTATCACATTTTTCTGAACATTTCGCATTTGCCAATGTGACTTTGGTTCTGTTCCTCTTTGAGCTGAGTCAAAGCATTTGTTCTGAATCTATGAAAACGGCAACCCAAAGAGGGAATGTCATAGAACCGACGCTTACTCAGTCATAACCCGTTCACTTGACTATGTGATCACTTCGCTTGGAAAAGATTCAAAACAAAATAAAAGCAATGACATACGACATCGACCCAGATTACTGAAGATTAACAGGGACTATAAGAATTAAAAAGTAACGAATAATCTATGTTTTATGGGCCGTTGTATCTTTGAAAAGCAATATAAATAGCACAACATTGACCACATCGTCCAGGACATCCTATTACCGATGAAAACAAATCTTAAGTTTCAGAATTACCGCAGATTTTTTACCTGATTGGACAGCTTTGTTCTGCATCTGAGACGAGACCCAAAGCATGTACCGTCAATGACACTTCAGCAAGTTTCCTCGAAGACCACTGAGTCTCATGTTTGGAATGCTCTGCAACTTTCGATTGAGAGACCTTCTATCTGCTTTGAAGGAGAAAAATTGATGAATCTCCTAAAAAAACCCGAATCAATCTCTTCCTCCAGCAAAAAGATGTGGCGATGTCCTTGGAAACTTGAGGGCTCGAGTTTTCTCACTTGATGCATTGAGTAGGAACGCTAAGGTAGAATGTTGCGCTCTTAATGACTTGGCTCTCATTGAATACTAGTTGAGAGAGAGGGAGAGAGAGAGAGTTGTTTATGTTAGAGCAATTAAATATTAAATTATGTCTTTATCTAATAGCTTAAACTTTTAGAAAAGTCGGTTGTGATCTCACCAAATTTTACATGATATTAGAGCAGGAGATTGAGATCCTACGTTCGAATCTTTTAATACTCCATTTGCCTCTCCAATTAAATTTTTATGCTTATTACTTGGTAAAAAGACTGGACTAAGCATGAGATGGAGTGTTAGAGTAATTAAATATTAAACCACACCTTCATCTAATAACCTAAGTTTTTAGAATAATTGGTTGTGGTCTCACCAAATTTCACAGTTTAAACATTTAATAATCATAACCTCACCACATTATACTATCAACAAATTCTTGTTATAAGAATAAGAAGTTTAGCGTTTCTAAAGCTATTCTTTTTTAGTAAGAGGTTGATTTTAGTAAAATTTTCCATCTTTTGTAGAAAGAAGATAATACCATTAATTCTTCACGATGAGGTTTTTTATTTCGGAAAGGGCTACTTTATATTGCCCACCAAACTGCAAATGTCTATCCACGTGCAGTTTGTGAAATGAAGGACACCCTCTGTTAATTCGCAGGCCACCAACCCCACCACTCAACACTTCACTTCCAATTTAATATGCAACGATTGCCCTCACAATAATCAACACGAGCCCATACATAATCAATCAATTCCTCCCCCATACCTACCAAATTAGGCACTTGCACAGTTCGACCTCCACACAGTTCTCCTCCACTCTCTCTCTCTCTCTCTCTCTCTCTCTCTCTCTCTCTCTCTCTCTATCTCTCTGTATGATTCAAGAATAGGTGTTCCTGATAATTTGCTAAATGAATTAGTACATTTTTTTAGTTTTTATGATGAAGTTGAACAATACAAGTTGACCACCTCAAGCCATTTTCGGCTTCCTTGTAGCCTAATACATGGTCAGAAAACTGTGGCATAGAAAAGTTCAATCATAACTTCAATTTGTGTTATTTCAAGAGCCATACAAATCCCACTTAAGAAAAGGCACCATACAGCTAACGGTTTCATTATCCCCATAGTCATCCTCCAATTGCATACGAGCAAGGTCATGGTGTCACATATCATTTAACATGGACTACCAATCACCATTCGTATATGTTGTAATTATGGTTAATGGATCAACAAAAGCCAATAAATTAAGATACATTTTTTCTGTTCACGTATCTCTTTTTGGATTCATGAATTTCCTATAGTTTTATGTTCACGTATCTAGATTCATGTATCTTTTAGTTCATGTATTTATTGAGTTCATGAATCTCTTGAATTCACGTATCTTTGGATACATGAATCTCTTGGATTCACGTATCTCTTTATTCATGAATTTCGTAGATACACGCGTCTATTTAATTCATGTATCTCTGTAGTACATGAACTAAAAAGCTCTATAAATAGATATGAGCATAGAGTTTCATTGGGGTTTTGGTTTGTGGGTTTTTGGTTTTCCCAATTCGATTCCAAAAGAGCTTTGATATACGTTTCAACTCTTCTAATTTTTCTGGGTGTGCTGGTTCAATTGAACTGTTCGACTAAGTCATGTTTGCATAGTGCTAATCCAAATAAGTTCGAGGTGTTGTATCTTGGGAGGCATAGTTCGTGAATCTGTGGAGCACCATTGGTAGGAACTAATCGCCTTAAGGAGATTTGGTTATCCGTACCTCAACTCCAATTTTATGTTATTTTTTCAGTGATATCTTATTTTATTCTTCTCCAAGATTTGTAAGTTTACATAAAAAGAATGATATTATATAACTGTTATCGTCTTCTTTATATTGATGTTCTGATTACAACAAATAGTGTGTATTTTCTGGATCTAATTTTCAACAATCTTAAGCCGATTATCTCACTCACTGTTTGTTGTTCTTGTCAGATTATTGAGATGGCTGAAAACAATCAAGTGCCATTCAATGTCCCGACTATTTCTGGAGACGTTCCTATGGTCAATTCGACCGTTGCTATGGAAGATGTTCAACCCTCAGGGTCTGAATTTGTAGCAGCCAATGCTATGGGCCCTTGGGCTAACACCAATTTTGGTGGTGCGGGTACAAGTCATACGACTGGTATGCCCGAGACTGTTTTTTAGAATAGTACAAGCCAAATGGCTTTTGGCTCCGTTTCTGGAGGGATAGTTCAACGAACTTTGCCTACTGTGATGGCAACACCTCCAGTTACAACTAATGAGAAACCGGAGAAATTCACCGGAGTGGGCTTTAAACAGTGGCAGCAGAAGATGTACTTCTATCTGACCATGCTCAATCTAACAAAATATTTATCGGAGGTGTGCCCGATAATTAGTCCAAATGAGCAAGATGTCACATGGGGATTTCTTATGCCAAAATTATATCCTTAACTGTTTAGTGAATTCTCTTTATAATATTTATTGTAATATTGAATCTGTTAAACAGTTATGAGAGTCCTTAGAAAAAAAAAAATACAAAACTGAAGATGCTGGCACCAAGAAATTTGTGGTTGCCAAATTCTTGGACTACAAGATGGTGGATTCTAAATCTATCATGAGTCAAGTTCAAGAATTGTAATTAATTTTGAGTGACATCTCGGCTGAGGGAATGATACTTAGTGAATCATTCCAAGTGGCAGCCATGATTAAGAAACTACATCCGGGCTGGTCAGACTTCAAAAATTATTTGAAGCACAAACGGAAGGAGATGAGCCTTGAAGATTTCATTATGCGCCTCAGAATCGAGGAGGACAATAGAAGGAGTGCAAACCCTTCTTCTGATACAAAGGCCAACATTGTGGAATCTTCCAAATCCAAGCAAGATAGAAAAAGGAAGATGTCTTTTCAAGGAAAAGGCAAGCAGAAAGAGCAGTTCCAGAAATTCCAAGGGACGTGTTTTATATGCAACAAGCCTGGCCATCGTGCTAAAGATTGCAAGAAGCGCTCGAAAAAAGGCAAGAACGAAGGTGCAGCCTAGCAACTGAATTTGACAGAGCATGACAATATTGAGAAACTATCTGCTGTGGTAATGTCTGAAGCATCTCTAGTGTCGAACACTAATGGCTGGTGGCTAGACACGGGTGCCACAAATCACATATGTGCAGATAAACACATGTTCTCATCTTATGAGAAGGCTGAAAAAGATGAGAAGCTTTATATGGCTAACTCTGCATCAGCTTAGATCGCCGGAAGAGGAAAGGTGATCCTGAAGTTTACATCTGGCAAGGAGGTCGCCCTGCTGAATGTGCTGCATGTACCAGATATTCGGAAAAATCTAATTTCTAGCCCTATACTTGTCAAGAAGGGTTTCAAAATTGTATTTGAATCTAACAAGTTTATACTTTCAAAAGGAGGGATGTATGTAGGGAAAGGGTACTTGTGTAGTGACCTGTTTAGGGCCAATGTGGCTGTCATTGATGTAAACTCAAAGTATGTGTACCCAAAGACTATTAATAAAGAAAAGTCTTCAGTTTACACTGTTGTGTCTCCTTATCTAAGGCATGGTAGATTAGGACATGTAAACTATGGTACAATGAAAAGAATAGCAAACTTGGGATTAATTCCAAGATTTGAGTTGGATGCCCGTTACAAGTGTGAGACTTGTGTTGAGGTCAAGTTTGCCAAGAAACCTTTCAAATCCATTGAAAGAACAAGTGAACCTCTACAATTAATCCATAGTGATCTATGTGATTTAAAGCTTGTAGAAAGTAGAGGTGGAAAGAAGTACTTCATCACATTTGTGGATGATTGTACTAGATTTTGCTATGTCTATTTACTAACTAGCAAAGATGAGACTATGAGCATGTTTGTCAAGTATAAAAATGAAGTTGAAAACCAACTTGATAAACGAATCAAAGTGCTTAGGTCTGATAGATGAGGAGAATACAGTTCAATCAATTTGAAAGAGTTTTGTGCTAGTTTTGGAATAATTCTCCAAACGACTGCACCTTATACTCCGCAACAAAATGGAGTTGCTGAACGATTGAACATGACACTAAAGGAGATGGCTAATGCCATGCTTTTGACTTCAGGTTTACCTCAGAACTTGTGGAGGGCAATTTTAATTGCAAATTTTATTCTTAATAAAATACCACACAAAATGCTAGGTAAAATTCCATACAATTATGAAATGAAAAGTTACCACCCTACAATTTTCTAAAAGTGTAAGGGTGCATAATGTAATTTATAACGGTAAGTCTAGACACATTCATCATAGACACAATACCGTAAGGCAGTTGCTCTCAAATGGAATAATTTCTTTAGACTTTGTAAAGTCAAAAGAAAATATTGCGGATCCACTGACAAAAGGTTTGTCAAAAGAGCAGATAAACTGCGCATCGAGGGGAATGGGTTTAAGAGCCTTAACCCAATAAAGAGATTCCATGGTGGAAACCTAATCTATGCGATTGGAGATCCCATGGACTAGGTTCAATAGGACAACGCAAATTTTGGAAACTCTAGTGTGAGCACTGTCTCCCATTCCTATGATGCAACAGTGCTTTCCTACAGCGTTATTAAGGGTACGCTATGCGTTTAATGATTCATATAACTTGGAATATAATATCCAAGTAAGATATGGTAGGATATCTTTAATAGGAATGCACCTATATGCGTGGAGCTGGCCGACTCTATGAAAATCTTTAAAGGCTAGATTTTCTAAAGCACGCATGAATCCCGAGAGGTTCAAGGCCGAAAGAACGAACACAACCGAGAACCAATCTTGAATTAGAAATACTCTGTGTGAGGTTTATTGTCTAGGCTTACACAAACAACTAGCGATTCAAGGCTTAGTCCATTGACTAGTTAAGTAAGTCCGATAAGCTTTCACTAAAGAAGGTTCAAAGCGAAAGCTACCTATCTTGATGCGATGTATTTCAATAGGCATGCTCAGATTCCTTCGAGTCAAAAATGTTTTGTTGATCCATTAATGTGGGGGATTGTTGTAATTATGGTTAATGGATCAACGAAAACCAATAAATTAAGATACGTTTTTTCTGTTCACGTATCTCTTTTTGGATTCATGAATTTCCTATAGTTTTATGTTCACTTATCTAGATTCATGTATCTTTTAGTTCGTGTATTTATCGAGTTCATGAATCTCTTGAATTCACGTATATTTGGATACATGAATCTCTTGGATTCACGTATCTCTTTATTCATGAATTTTGTAGATACACGCATCTATTTAATTCATGTATCTTTGTAGTACATGAACTAAAAAGCTCTATAAATAGATATGAGCATAGAGTTTCATTGGGGTTTTGGTTTGTGGGTTTTTGGTTTTCCCGATTCGATTCCAAAAGAGCTTTGATATACGTTTCAACTCTTCTAATTTTTCTGAGTGTGTTGGTTCAATTAAACGGTTCGACTGAGTCATGTTTGCATAGTGCTAATCCAAACAGTTTCGAGGTGTTGTATCTTGGGAGGCATAGTTCGTGAATCTGCGGAGCACCATTGGCAGGAACTAATTACCTTAAGGAGATTCAGTTATCCGTACCTCACCTCCAATTTTATGTTATTTTTCCAGTGATATTTTTATTTTATTATTCTCCAAGATTTGTAAGTTTACATAAAAAGAATGATATTATATAACTGTTATCGTCTTCTTTATATTGATGTTCTGATTACAACAAATAGTGTGTATTTTCTGGATCTAATTTCCAACAGTATATTCACCCAAACAACTAAATCTATAAATTGAAAAGTAGAACGAAATTCTCACAAAAGCGCACGCAAATACACACGGGTATACGTGTGGTCCATGATAAACCCTCATTTGTGGAGGCAGTCTTTGTTGCCCTACTGATGAAGATCTAGACGCAGAGAAAGTCAAAGGGAAGATATGCTAATGTTGACGGAAGAATAGAATGATAGTCATACATTTCGGGAAGGGAAGGGAATTTTTCACATTTCGGCCCAAACGAAAATTGTTCATCAGTAATTTATGGACGGTCAATGTTGTCTTTTGATTTTATTCTGTAAAGTTTCCACTTTAGAACAAAGACAACTGAATGTTGTTTAATCTAGTCGATGCAGACCAATCTCCACGTTAGCTTTCCAACATTTTAGGGGGTCTTTTCCTCTTAATTTTTCCTTTCTTGTCCGTTGATTTAGGGGAGGTTCATGATCTCGACCTAACAGCAACCCTGAATTGACCATATTTTGAATAACTCCCACGCAAATTCCATGCAACAGCTTATGTTTTCCTCCCTAACTGATCTAGCCTTCAATTTTGTACACAAATGCCGACTTCCGGGTCAGCCAATTTTCACGCGAGAAGCCCCTTTGTCAAACTAAAATAGGCTTGTACGGATTTGTGGTAGACATGCACCAGATTCTGATTATAGCATGCTGCTTTACAATGACTAACACGCTCCAATTTGAACACGATGGCCCGTTGACTATTCAAGATTCAACCTTTGATCACGCATCTCTTATATAGTTATATTTCCCGCCAAACTCCAAATGAACCCTCAGCTTTATATATCGGAGTCCATAATCTTCACTGAGCATGCAACCTTCTCACGACCTCCCTTTTTCGGCACTCCTCTTAAGCGCGGGTGCGTGCAGAGGCTAATGGCTCGCTGAGTATTAGGCTTAGCCCGAGCTCTCCCAAGCCTACTAATTCACGATTTATGATCTAATTTTTTAACTTGCAAGTCAATTTCAAATAAGAGCCGCCACTAATCGATTTAGAGTGAGTCGATTAGAGACCCAAGTGAAATATTGAGAGAAATACTTCACTCCTACGCAACTAGAGAAACTAAGATCGGAGACTTAATTATACTAGTTAATTACTAATGTTCTTCCGATACCTAATCTTATTTAAACATCAAATATATAATTTATGTAGCATATATCAATCACAAGTTCTAGGATTCAATTCCTAATTAGATTGAGGAAATAGAAATCCATATATCACAAAGGGGCAATTGGAATGAAATAAATAAATCAATATTTGTTTCCAAAAAGGTAAACATAATTTTTTTTCAAGGATTTTCCATGTACTGTGAAAAAGGAAAAAAACTAGGAAAATATAAAATATATTTTGATTTTTATGATTTTTGGAAAATATGAAATATTTTTTAATTTTTCTGATTTTTGATTTTTTATTAAAATATTTTTTATTAAAATAATAATATATTATTGTAAAAATGACCTGGGTCGAATTCTCGAGTTGGGACCAACCCCGCTGTTGGCCCTTGGCTTGAGTGGGACTGGGCTTGCAGCGTAGCCCTAGCTTGGAATTTTTTCAGTTTTAGAAAAAAACAAAAATAGGCCCATTTTCGATTAAAAGAAATGTCCAGCCCATAAACTTAGCCAGACCTGCGTTCTGACATGGTTCACCTCCCCCTCTCCACGACTTGCTTGCTGTGATCGGAACGGCGCCGACGAGGGACGCCACTTGGCTTAAGCCGAACGCACACCCAATCCATTGACACCTTAACTAGCCCAGACCGCGGGCTTGGTCTTTGCCCGATTCGTCGTGCCTCAACCTATGTCCTCGCCTCCGGCTTCCCCAACCGCACAGGCTACAATTAGGGGTGTCAACGGTTCAATTTGGTTTGGTTTTTTTGAAAAATCAAACTGAACCGAATGAAAACCGAACAGAATATGAACCGAACTGAAATGTTGATTCGGTTCGGTTCGGTTTTTCGGTTTTCACCTTTTGATTTTCGGTTTTCGTTACACACCCGAGAATCAATCATTCAGAAAGAAACGTCCTTCCACTAATGCGGCATTGATCTGGTCATGGCAACCGCAACAAGAACAACGAAACCCAGTAAATAAAACTCCCATTCAAGCCAAGAAAATACTTCGACTCCAAAAACCCATAACAGAAACCATCCATCCAAGAGTTTCAGACACGATATCACACACAGCTCCTCAGACCCATCTCAGCAGTCAAGAGACAGAGCAATACAGGCTCGCTTGCGCTCTTACCCAAAAGCGTAGATAAGCAGTCAAAGCTCCATCGAAGGGAAATGGGCAAGGACCTGGGGATCGAAATTTTGAAGCTCTGGCCTGTATCTTCGGGCTCAAATTGGGGGGTGGGGGGTGCTCTACGAACTGTGGAGTGATCGATCGTCGCTGTCTCTGTCGCTGTCGCAGTCATAGTCGCCGTCGTCATTGCCGTCGCACCTTCAAGACAAGAGGAGACGGGAGAGAATTAGAAATATGATTTGCCCTTTGCCGATTTAGTTAATGCCTTAACGGTTCTATTTTTCGGTTTGTTGGTTCGGTTCGGTTCGGTTAACCAATAAAAACCAAACTGAATCAAAAACTTTCGATTTTTTATAAGAACCGAACCGAATGAAATTTGAACCGAAAAAACTGAAATTTTCCGTTCAGTTCAGTTCCTAACACCCGACACCTAGAACGAGAACAAAGGAGAAAGGATAGTCAGAGGTGTCCCCACTTGGCACAATAGCGATGCAAGCACGGCGGTTGTCAGAGTCGATGTCACTAGGGGTGAGCATGGTCCGGGTTGGTCCGGGCCACCCCCTAACCCTAGGACCAACCCGTATAGTGTCGGTCCTCAATTTTTAGGACCGAGGACCGACCCTATTGAGCCTGGGACCAAGGACCGGACCGACCCAATGGGTTCGGTCCGGTTCCAGGGTCAACCCGGGACCGATCGATAATTTTTTTCTTCTTATTTTTATACTCCCTAAAAAAGCAAACCTACAAATTCAAATTACACATCCATTGACAATGCGGCATTGTGCAACTAAATTATAAATACCAATACATATTTAGCAAAATTAAGATGACACAATAGAAATTTCGTACTTGCTAACCGCTCATCGAGATATGGGACAAGATGGAAAGTTGTTGTAATCATCTATCTTTAACATCCATAACATCATATGCAAAAGCGTTTTCCTGCATTTGATCATGTAGAGTCCACTCAACCAAAAAATGAGCTTCACACCACTTGATTAGCAAATCACCGTAGCAACTACAATACTACTCTACTCTTCAAAAACTTCTACCATTTGACACAAATTGAAAAGCAAAGTGCAGCTGAAATTTATTAGTAAAATATAATTAAACTATAAAAAGTTCAAAATACTTAATATAAATTATGAATATATAACTTCACATATTGTTAATTCACTTGAACTTCTAAACACCTGAAAACAAAACAAACGACACATAATTAATACTCCACAAAAGTTTTAAATTAAAATTACTATTAGTGTTATTGATAGAACATTTCAATATAATATAATATAACAGACATTTTACTTAGGTTTGAATATATAAAAGAATTATACATAATATAATATAATATATAGGGTTGGTCCAGGGTTGGACCGACCAAAAACTCTTAGGACCGAGGACCAACCCGCACAGTATTGGTCCTGGAATTTCAGGACCGAGGACCGACCCAGTCCCCTTGGGAACCGGACCAAGACCGGCAGGGTTGGGCCGGTCCAAGGTCGGTCCAGGGTCAACCCTAGACCGCTGCTCACCCCTAGATGTCACCCCCTCGGGGAGCTCACTCTCTTTTCGGACTCTTCTCTCTCGGATCTCTCTCAGCCTGCCCTTCTCTCTCCAACTTAGATCTTTCTCTCTCAAACACCCGGTTTCTCTCTCCTTTCCCCAGATTTGACCTCTCTTTCTCAGCCCTGGTTTCCTTTTAGATCTCCATTTTTCTAGAACCTCGTCTCTCGGTCTCTTCTCTCAAATCTCACTCGCTCTTCTCAGATCTCTCTCCTCTCTGGCTTGCTCACTCTCGAGCCTCCTCTAATGTCTCTTGGAGGAAGTCCTCTAAGCTCATTGTCCTCTTTGTCCCCTTTGGCCTCTACTCGATACTCTATTTATAGGCCCAGGGGAGCCGGTCGGTGGTGACTCTTTGACCGCCAGTCTTTGGCACTTCGACCAGCCTCCCCCGGCCGAACTAACGTCCCACCAGTCAAGGCGGCTCAAGCTAGACCGCCTCCTTTACTGCATTGAAGACAAGTCTCATCCGTCTGTGCCACTCCACGTGCATCGCCATTCTCCTCTTCTGTCTGGCCTCCTTCACACGTGTGTTGCAGAGGCGATGAGAGATGGATAAGGAAGGAAGAAGGAAAGAGGAAGGACAGAGAGAGGCATGTGGGCTGGGTTGGGAAAAGAAAGAGGCTAGATGGGCCTGGCCTGCAAAGGAAGGAGGAGAGAGGGCTAAAGTCAGGCTGTGCCCACCCTCGAGAACCGCTTCTGCTTCTCTTTATTTATATATATCCGAAATAAGGTAAGAAAAAAGAAAATAAACCTAATGGATGCAAATAAAAACTAGGACTTAGTGGATGCGAAAAATATTTTTGTTAGGGCCAAATTAGTCCTTAATTTTCTATATAATTTTTATCATAAATACTTAGCCAAAATTTAAGTGTCAACAAACCTCCAGTTGGTGATATTAAGTCTTTGTCTCCAACTATACTTTCATGGCTTCTTCAAGATTAGTCACATTGTCTCTCCTATGGAAAGCTATGTGGTTCGGTTATTCTTCTCCTCCATGCAAAAGACATAGAGGGATTAGCGGATGATAATGATTGGCTATGGTGGATCAGCAGGAATGTGGCACCTTACTAGACGATCTTTGTCGACTCATTAGGGCGGCTTGGCAACTTCACCACCATACAGTCCACCATCGATTCTATTCCCTTGAATAATAGGAACTGGGTTTGCATCTATATCAAGAAAGGGATTTATAGGTATTCTTCAAATAATTTCTCTCTCTCTCTCTCTTCTCAATAAGGCTTCATTAAATTCACTTCTACTTCAACTTTCAAAAGAAACTAAAGATCAAAATTGGAAAAGAAGGGGAAGGGCAATTTTTAATTCTTATATGTTACCTTTGCATGTGTCAAACATTCAATAGAAAAAACAAGGAAACTTGAGAATTTTTTTTTTAATGAAGTGTTATATTTTATTAGTATGCTCATGTTGAGTTGCAATTAAGATGCACCAATTCATCTTGATATGTTATGATGGAAAGATACCATTTTGAAAGGATATGAAAGAAATCATATAAATAACTTTTAGAGATAACCGTTGGGGTGGTTGGCAGAAAGAACGTTATGAAAGAAAGTTTTTTCTCTTCTTCTTCTCTCTCCATTAAAGAACAAAAGGCATTCCATTATTGTTTTGAGAAGACAATCGACATTAATACTGTGAAAATTGAATGTTTTCCTCACGATTGTGTCTGGACCATCGTGAGTCTTATTGTCCATCGTTCACTTGTGATTCAACGTTCATTCCAAAATAAATTGTTCATTGCACATCTAAAAGGTTAGTCATTTTTTCCGCCAACTTTTTTCCTACATTAGTATTAGAGCCTATGTTATGATTTCTCCCTTGTTTTCCCATTGAATTTTCTCTTTTGTTGTTTAATATGAAGATCAAGACGATGAACTTCACATCGTCTAAATGTTTATTGCTTGGAATTGCAACAAGAATTGTCAAAAACGAACTAAAACAAAGAACGGGTTTGGAGGTCGTGTACACTTGTATGGTTCTGGCCATTTTTCAAAATATTTTTCAGTCAAAATTGATTTTTGAATATGCAGGGTGAAAATACTCATCAAGACAAGTTGAACGGCAGGTCAAACGCTGTCAGAAGACGCTGGACGTGCCCACACACGTGGCCAGAAGCCGAGGCGCATGGTGCTACACTCCCAACGCGCTGGGAATGCCTAGCGTGTGAGCGCCACGTGCGCGTCGGTTCATCGACACGTGTTGACGTCATTGATGATGTCAGCCAACGGTCTATAACCATCGGATGACGTCATCAATGACGTCACCCAACCAGGGGTAGTTGGCCAACCGGTGATCAATCGGTGACTAGACTTGACCGAACACCCGAACTGGAGGCCCAACTAGGAGACCTGAATTGGTTAACTAGTCAATTGGTCTGGTTGGTTAACTGCTCTAGTGGTTGGATCGGTCAGACCAGTTGGATTGGCCAGGAGCCGTATTGGCTCGCTAGCGCATGCGCTACATGTGCCGCACACTCAGGCAGTGCGTGTGGGTACGTGGGAGGTCTAATTGGGACATGGTTGGCGATATTTGGTTCATATGAATATGCTCTACATTGTAGTAAAGTTATTTTGCATGTTTGAGGCTTTTAAAAGTATAAAAATATGTACAAAACCCTAAGTACACATATTATCGGGGTATAAGTGCATTGTTTATTCCTTTTAACTTGTATTTTCTTATGATTTTGGAAATACATAAGCTAGCCTATATGAAAATGACCACATATATGTTGTGTAGAGTTTGGTTCGATGATAGCATGTATATAGTTTAATGTGCTTGCAATTTCTTGATTTCGAGTAAACTCGAACAATGGTTACATGATTGTTTTTGTACATTTGTTCATATCATGCTACACATTTTGATATTTAATATAACAATGTGGAAATTATGTGGGGTCATGTAATTATTTTTTCTAGTGAAAGTTCATAGGTTGGTAGAATTTGAAGGAATTCTTAGCTAGAACTTAAAATTTGCGAAATTTAAAATAGTTAATGATAGTAGAACAATCGTACAAATAAGCTGATTGGGAATATAATGATCTTTCATTTTTGTATCTTTTATTGAATTATCATTAATTTAGTTTATATTTGCTGCAAATTAAATATGTGTCGTGTCTTACAACTGAAAATGTGCTAATATTGATTTTGTGTTTATTATGTCAATATGTTAAAACAATTGATTATCACTTTGGCATCCAATACAATTATGACTAACCTTAATAAGGGTGAAAAGATGAATGGTAACGATTATGATACTTGGCACCGAAAAGTTCAATACATCTTTGAAAAGTAAGAGGTTTTGAAAATCTTCACCATACTATAAATGAGCTTGAGTATGGAACTTCAGTTCAACACAAGAAATATCAAGAAGCTTATCAAGCTTTGAAAAAGAAAAATAACATTACTCACATCACATTACTGAGTTATATACAAGATGATATCATATATGAGTTTGAAATTTATGATAAATCTCAAATAATATGGGTTGCCTTGAAAGATAAGTTTAGAGGTACATCTACTACTAAATTGAAGAGACTTACCATCAAGTTTGACACATATCAAAAGCACCCAAATGTAACGATGAGCCAACATTTTTTAACGATGTCAAACATGATTCATGAGCTGAAGTCAACAAATCACTCCATTACTGATGAACAACAAGTTCGGGCTATTATAAGATATTTTCTTGACAGTTGGAATCATTTGAAAATCAACATGATGCACAATGAGAATATTGTCATTTTTTACGATATAGAGCGTCATTTTGAATTAAAAGATGAGTGTCTAGAGGCTAGGAGATCATTTACCCATGCTTATGTTACTAAATCGAGTTCACACAAAGTTTCGAGCTTCAAGCATAAAAGGAACCATCAATTCAACAATAAAGAGAAGAAAACTAATCAAACATCCAAAAGGGCTAGGACCTTCTGACACAATATGTGTGGTGGGAAAACGGATAAGGCCAAGATGAAATGCTATAATTGTGACGAGATTGATCATTTTGCTCGTGAATGCATTGAATCGAAAGAGTCACTCTATTACTCCATTATTTTAAGTTATACTTTTGTTTCTAGCACTATAATACTTATTGAATCTTATCCAATATGGACTATAGACTTAGGAGCAACAAATCACGTAACCAGAGACCGATGAGTATTTGTGGAGTATTGTTGGATTTAGTTTGGAAGAAGATGGATATATATTAGAAATAACTCAAGATTTGAAGTGAAATGCATCAGCACATGTAAATTAATTTTACGTGGTGATTGAAACTTATTCCTACATGATGTCTTCTATAGCCCCATATATTCAACAGAACTTGATCTCCGTAGGTATTCTTCTTAGCTTAAGTTATGAATTGAATTTCCATGGTGATTGTGTTGACATTTTGTTTGGAACAGTTTATTATAATTCTGATAATGTATTGAATGGTTTTATGGTATTAGACATTAATTATGATGTATATGATGTTAATATTGATGGTTATTCTTCTTTAATTGCATCTTCTAGTAATGTTGAGATTAATGTAAGTACTTGGTACGCTAGATTAGGTCACATTAGGTTACAAAGAATACAAAGGTTATCTAGAGAAGACTTTTTAGGGTCACTCAGTAATATTGATTTACCCATATGTGAACATTGTCTATCGGGAAAAATAACTAAAAAACCATTCAATAAGGGAACTGGAGTTGAATTTCTATTGCAACTCATACATTATGATATTTGTAGCTTATTGAATGTGAGAGCGATGCAAGGAGCCTTATATTTCATCACTTTTATAGATGACTTCACCCGATTTAGTTATGTTTTTATGATCTTCCATAAGTCAAAAGCATTGGATTGTTTTAAATGATATATAGTGTTGATAGGGAATTAATTGAACAAAACAATAAATGTATTAAGAACCGATTGTCGATGTGAATATTTATCTGAGCAATTCAAGATTGTTTGTGGTAAAAAAGGGAATTGTACAATAATTAGCTATTCCTATAACTTCGCAACAAAATGGGGTTACTGAGAGAAAGAATATAACCATATTGAGAATGGTTAAGTCTATAGTGACACAAGCAAATCTACATATCTCGTATCGGGGAGATGCATTATTGACTTTATCTATATACTTAACCTTGTGCCATCAAAGTCAGTTACTTCCACCCCTTATAAATTGTGAACTAGGAGGAAACCAGACAAAAGTAATCTACGTTCTTAGGGGTGTGTAACTTATGTTCATATTTCTTTTCATAAATATAACAAACTATGCCACAGATGGAAGAAATGTATCTTTATAAGATATTCTGAACACTCTAAAGGATACATGTTCATAAGTGTGCAAACTAGTGGAAGTTTGATTGAAATAGAGTCACAAGATGTCACGTTTTTGGAAAACGATTTTCCTAATAGATGCGAGATTGATAAGAACTTCTAATTATATGAGATGGAAGATCTTGATAACATATCCACTAATGTTGTCGAGGGAAACGAAAATTTACCTCAACATATAAGACCTAATAGGAGTGTCACATCGCCTAACAAACTAAATTCAAAAAAAGTTCAGTTACGTAAAAGTAATCGTAAAAGAATTTTCTATCGTCATTTTGAAATTGAAGGGAAATCATTTGTAATTGCTCTGCAAGACAATACTGAGCCTATGATGTTCAAGAGACTCCCTCATCCTCTAATAAGAAAGAATGGAGAAAAAATTTGGAAGATAAGATGGAGTAAATGAGGGCAAACCATATTTGGGACTTGATTGATTTACCACCTAATCGCAAAGCTATTAGAAACAAATGGTTTTCAAGATTAAGCGAAGAGTGGATGAATCTTTTGAGAAGTATAAGGCTTGTCTTGTAGCGAAAAGTTATAATCAACAAGAAGGTATAGACTATGGGAAAACATTTTCATCAGTTGTAAGATTTACCTCTATACGCTTTATCTTAGCTATCGTACACATTTGGATCTAGAATTATATCAAATGGATGTAAAGAAGACATTTCTCAATGGTGAACTAAATGATGAAATCTATATGAAGCAACCAATAAGTTTCATAATTGAACGTTAGGAGCATAAAATTTGCAAGCTTCATTACTCAATATATGGCCTTAAGCAATCATCTAGACAATGGTATCTTCATTTTCATTGAGTCATAACATTTTTCAGATTCACGATGATCAAAGAAGAATACTGTGTATATGTCAAATGGTTCGAAGATAAATTTGTGATTTTATCATTTTATATGGACGATATTTTGTTTGTTAGAAATGATAATGGTTTAGTTATCATCATAAAATAATGATTATCCTCTAATTTTGAAATGAATGACATGAGAGAAGCTACTTATATATTAAGAGTTAATATTGAAAGAGTTCAATCAAGAAAGTTCCTTGCTTTATCACAATAGTCTTATACAATAAAAATTCTTGAGCATTTCAATATGCAGCATTGTGATCCCATTAATATTTCTATCATGCAAGGTGAAAGTATAAGTATTAAGATGTATCCTAAGACTCTAGAAGAAAATAAAGAAATGGAAACTATTCCTTACGCTAATGCGATCAGAAATTTAATGTATGCTATGATGTGTATTTGACCCGACATATGTTATGCCATGAGGTTGGTGAGTCTGTATCAATTAAATCCTAGTCAAGTACACTAAAAAGCTGTAAAGATGATCCTAAGATACTTAAAAGGCATCATGGATTATCGATTTTATTATCAAGAGAATGATTTACGCTTATTAGGCTATTCAGATACTGATTGAGGAGGAGACCTAGATGAGCGTAAATCGACTTTCGAACATGCATTCTTGCTCAATGAATGTACAATTTCTTGAAATAGCAAGAAATAGACATGCACGGCCTTATCTACGATGAATGCATAATTTATTACATGCTTTGATGCAGTGCAAGAAGCAGTATGACTAAAACATTTCTCGGAAAACTTAGCCATTATCATTAAAGTTCCAAGACCAGTGATAGTTTACTGTGATAGTCAAATAGCCATTGCCTATGTGAAAGATCTCAAGTATCATGAAATGACGAAACACGTTGACATAAAAAATAACTTCATCAGAGATATAATAGTGCAGAAAGAATTGATCCTTCAATACATTTCAATTAATATAATGGTTGTTAATCCATTTATGAAGGCCATTTTTAGAGACGTGTTCTTGACCCACATGATGCCTCTAACGTAAAATGTGATATGTAATATTGTAAAGGATCATTGGTTTATGTATATGTGACTATATGTATTGTACTTGTTTATCTATAGTGACTTGATATTTTATCAATAAGTACAAATCCATGATGAGACTAGTGCAAACACACATATATTGTTGAAAAGTATGTCGGCAGACAATTATTGGCTCACTCACATGAGCAATCACCTCAAGTGTTATAGTTAGCACGTTGAGATGAGACATTATGTACCTATAAATGCTGAAAGAGCAAGTTTAGTATATAAAATAATACATCGCCTTGATTGGAGTTAAGATGAAATATGTGATTTGTATGTGATAAGACCGATCATGATAGTCTCACAATTATGTATGTCCATAGGATGCTAGAAGCAAGTATTTAATTGGACGCTGTAGAAAGCGAGTTAATTTAGCACTCGAGCTAAATATGAGTACGTGAGAAGTACGTGACTATATTTAGATTGAAATTCGTATAGTGAATGTGTTTAATAAATGATATACGTTCTTATAGAAAGAGAAATCCACCATAGCATGTAATACATACTATATGTACATTGTACGATCGACAAAGGAATGTGAGCGAAAAATATCCATATTTACTAATCATGTGAGCTATTGAGATAATTTATGATTTACCTTATTTTGTACTTTATGTTATTTCTAACTATGTTCTCGAAGTGAAAAATTAATATTGCTACTTTAGCATGTTACCGGCAGTCATGAATAGATATGGCTTCATGGAATGTTTCTAGGAAAGCAATTGTTCTAAAATGGAGAGAAACATCAGTGCAAAGGAAGATTATTCTTATTTTACATCTATCATATGTATTTACCGGTCGACCAATTATATCGTCTTTTGTGATTTTAAATATAATTGTGAATACATGGTGTTATGAGAATAATCAGGTATAACTTTTAAGAGATAGATATGCTTGGACTAATGTAGCAAAATATCTTTGGGGTACTATGACATCAATTCTTTATTTCTTTTTAGAGTTGTAGCTATTATGTCATCCCTAACACCTAACAGGTGCATAATTTGAGCTCCCAAGTGCTGGTGCACTCACTGGTCGCATGGCTTTTCTTGCTAGTATGAATCGTTTCTAAAGTAAATGAATGTTGAATGTCTTATATTATTAATAAAACGCTACCAAACCCATCATATTTGAATGGGAGATATTATATTTTATTAGTACGTCATATTTAAAAGGGTATGAATGAAGTCATATAAAAAACTTCTAGAGATAAGCATTGGGGTGGTTGGTAGAAAGAACATTATGAAAGAAAGTTTTCTCTCTTCTCTTCTCTCCATGAAAGAAGAAAATGCATTTCATTACTGTTTTGAGAAGACAATCGATATTAACGCTGTGAAAATTAAATGTTTTCCCCGTGATTGCATTCGGATCATAATGAAGTCTTATCATTCGTCATTCACTCGTAATTCAATATTCGTTTTGGAATAAATTGTTCATTGTGCATTCAGACTCAACAAAATGGCGGGCCAAAGCAAGTCAATTTTGCACCCCATTTTAATCAAGACTACTTATGCTGATATTTGTACTTGTGCCATTACTTTTTCCTATTTTAGTATAGAGTGAGACCATGTTGTTGACATGAATTTATCTGCGTCCCTATTTTAGTTTCGCTTGGATGTCTACTATTACCCCCGTCAAGTAATTAGAAACTAAGAAATAACAAGATAGCCTTGCATTCTCTAAAAAGGGCGTTCCATCTCAAGATTTGTTCCTTTTCAAAGGGTTAAAATAGAAGTATTGAAGGTTGCTTTTTTCTTCCTTTGATTAAAATGGATCAGGTCCCACTTGACATTTTCAGAATACGGTTGCTACGGAGCCGGGTCGGATACTTCTTTCCGGGTGAGTTGGGAGAAGAAGCTGAGCCTGGCGATGGTCAACCAGTTGGCCAGCACGAGTTTCGTTGACTCCGAAGGATGGCTAAGCGCGCATGACAACCATTTTTGTTCTGAAATAGTTTAAGGGCAGAAATAGATTTTTCTATTTATATTTTTAGAAGAGTTTAAGCAAAATAACCGTTTGATAACGACACAAAATTTCTACTCTAAAAATAGAAATTCGTTTGATAACGATACAAAATTTCTTCCTTTCGGACGGCGGTGACAACCGACGACCTTTAATATAAAAAATAAAAATAAAAATGATTTAGTAACAAAAAAAATAAATCATAAAATAAAATAAAAATATCATTTTATTTTAAAATTAAAATATAGAATAAATTTATTTTAAAATGAATAAAAAATAAAAATAAAAATAAATTTATTTGCAAAACACTCAAGGAAAATAAAAATAATTTATTTTTATTTATCATAAATAAATTATTTTTAATCAATTTAATAAATTTATTTTTAATAAACTAAAAATAAAATGATAAATAAAAATAATTTATTTATTTTTAATAAATTTATTTTAATTTTTAAATAAATAAAATGAATATATTTATTTTTATTTTTAATAAAATGAGGAGAGGCGGAGGAGGAAGAGGAGGAGGCAAAGACGTAGAGGAGATGAGGGAGGACTCACTGAAATTAGGGTTTAGTGGGAGAAATTGTTTTTGATTTCTCTTCCAAAAATCAGAAGTTCTGATTTCTCCTTCATTTTATTTTTTTGGAATAAATCTATTCCGAAATAAAAAAACTTGAAAAAATTTATCAAACAGGTTTATTCCAAAACCTGTCTAAATTAGAAAAACTATTTCTTGAACAGAAATAATTTTTATCATGCACCCCCTAAGCAATCAACCTCTCTGACACATCACATGGATTTAGATTACCTTCTGCTATGCTCGTCGTTATTCCCTTTTCCATTGCGCAAATGTGAGAATTAGTTGATTGGATAATTAGCGTGTAAGTCAGAATAGGTTGTTCAGAAGTTGCTGTAGTTGGGTCCTCCTTTTCGTGTATTTAACTTTCTATTCGTCACATTCTTTTAGCTGAATCAAAACATTTGTCCCGCAACTATGAAAACGGTATCCCAAAAAGGGAATGTCATGGACCCGTTTACTTCACTATGTGATCATTTCACTTGGAAAAGATTCAAAACCAAATAATAGCAATTTCATATGAAGTCGATCCAGATTGCTGAAGATTAACAGTAGCTAGAAGAAATGAATATATATAGAGAGAGAGAGAGAGAGAGAGAGAGATTTATGTACAGCAGGCAGTTGCATCTTCATGCATCGATATAAAATAGCACAATATGGACCATGAATCATCTAGGACATCCTATTGCCAATGAAAACAAATAATAAGTCTCAAAATCTCCGCAGTTTTTTTGCTGGATTGCACAGAATTGTTCTGCATATGAGACAAGACAATTGTGATGTTTAGAATCCTCTGCAACTCTCAATCTAGAGACCCATCTGCTTTGAAGAAGAAAGATTGCTGAATTCCCTTGAGAAAACCCAAATCAATCTCTTCCTCCAGCAAATAGAGGAGGCAATGTCCTCGAAAACTTGAGCACACAAGTTTTCGCACTTGATGTGAGTAGGAAGACAGAATTTTGTCCTTAAAGTCATCTCAGAAATGGTTGTATCCATCCTTGGTTCATGTCCTTGAAGGTAATGTGAATTCCACCATGAAATGAAGCAGCATTGAGCTGCATCGGAGAAAGCCTGAGAAGCAAAACATGACCACGAAAGCAAATATGCAAATTCATTTCAGCTGCTAAGGCCAAAGACTGAATCAAGTAATCCCAGAGTATAGCCTGCATTTGGTCATCCAGAGTATTTAATTAAATAGGATATAATATGGTAGGATTTCCTACATCCTATACTTTTGTTTCTGAATGAATGATGACACCAGATATACGTATCTACTCTTCGACATTAAAATCCATCCATGTCAGATAATACTAGATATAAAATGCTATGATAAGTAACTGAAATTCGACAAAGAAAAAAGCTGGGGCAAGAAAAAAGAGTCATTGCTTTATGAGCTCTGTGACCCTCTCAAGGCTGCGTGACCACTGTGAAGCAGTTGCCATTGTTGTGCTCAAAGACGGCAACCACCTTGCAGTAAAAGTGATTTCTAAGATCACTATATTACCAATAAATATGGAGTAGTTCACTTACTGCCCCTTATTTGCTTGGATAATGCAAGTTTCCGCATGTGCAAGCTATTTTCCTCAATAAAGGTGCTTGAAGCATTTTGATGGATAATGCATATGAACATTGAAACCACTCTCTTCACCAAAAAAAACATTGAAACCACTCAAATGAGTAAAAATTATAATGCGATGAATCTCCTCTACTTTTACGCAGATAAATATTTTTTTCTTTCCAGTAGAAAAGGCATTGCTAAATAATTTAAAGTAACATGAAAAATGTACAGGAAAAGGGGAAAAAAGTCTCACCAAAATTGTTCACCTCTTTTCTCCTCGTCTAGATGATGTGCCTTCATTAAGTTTCAGCCACCCAGAACAAAAATGGTCGCTCCATTCCAAAAGTCATTAGGGAAGAATATGTCAGCATCTTCCTGCATAACAAATACAGCTCTGCATCAATGGGAGAATGAAAGAGTCACTACCACCCCAGATTCTTAGAACAAATAATGTCTTGTGCACCCATACAACTAGTAATACAAGGATTTTCAATCCTATGCTCCACTAGCTGAGCTAACCCAACCATCACTTACACATCATCCTCATTTTACTGAATGACTTGGTTCTATGTCAATACTTCTATAGTCAGAAATACATTTTCTAGTTAGTTATTTAAAAGTACAATTTTAATAATTAGAATTTCTATCCTCTAGAATACAGAATAAGATTTAATCCGACCAATGAGTATAACCACAAGGAACAGTGGCGCAAGGAGCATGGATCCACTTAAGTATATTATCCGAACTTATTCTTAATTCATGTTAGTACTAGCATATTAAAATAGACTTTATCCACAGATAAAACCAATATAATCCTAAATTTTAAAAACTATGCCTTCAATTATGCCCAGAACTAAAATTACAACTAAACTAATATATAATATGAAATTAAAATATTTATTCACATATTGAAATGCCGCCATTGTTAATTTTGGCGTTCCCAATCATTACTGCACAGATGGAATGAGCCTTCCAAAACATCAATTGCTAAGTAGTGTCATTGCAATCACAGCCCTAGCCAAACATTATTAAGAAGACACTTAAGTATACTACCAAATACTTAACATAGGCATACTAGTAGACTTGTGAATAATAAGACTAAGAGAACACACAAACAAATACTTGGCAAAAGTTTCAGACACTAAAATGCATGTATGTGCACAACCTCCATGAGGCCTTGGCCCCCAAAAGAAGTCACTCATAAGGCGTCTCAAAGTTGTATTCCATACCCATAAAGTTATGGAAATCCATTGATATGATGCCAATGAACATATCATGGTGATACATTGCTGGGACCATTGAAAGTGATTTGAAGAATTGCTGACCTTCGCATCCGAATGCTATTGTAAGTTGAGCTCCCCCTGTCAGTCTGCAAAACAAAAGCTAAAGATGGTCAAACAACATATTCCATTCCGTTCCTACAAAGTTGAAGCCAACCGCAGGACTAAAGAAAACTAATGAAAATAGCAATACAAGTGGCTTCCAATTCCTACATCAGAGGACAGACCAGATGGACTCAAAACACAGTGGGTAGTCTGCTATGCGGTTAATTGGATTAAAGAATCTGTATAACCATCTTCTCAACACTTCAGATTTAATTTTCTTTGGAATATCCTCAGTAAATTCTTCTATTGCAGTCCTGTATAAGTTCACAACATCTCCCAATTGTTTTGACCTACCATAGCATTTCTTCTTCCAGTCCCATTTTTAGTTCCTGTTTTCCAATATGCTGAACTCAAATAAATCAGACCAACAGAGATTGGATGTACCTTTGTTGATACGAGAGGAACTCTTTCACCAGATATCCTTACATCAGTTATGTAACTGAGGCCTGAAACAATCAAAGACATTTTTGGTAAATCCTCGTGTATAACCTCTAGTAGTTTCTACATATTTGTAAAGGCAGTGTTACAACTAAAGAAAGGTTCCTGTATAGGGGTTGTATCCAAGCTAGAATACCAAAAGTAGATTGAAGTAAGCAGCAGAAAGTATGCAATTTACTGTTTCCTCCCAAGCAACCCATCAGCAGCCAACATCTTCAAGGTCAAGGAAAGATTTTGGACCACAAAATATCAGCCATTAATCTTATACCTTTAGAAGCATGTTTTTTTGCCGGATTCACGATTTCATGACAAAGCTTGATCAGTGGATCCTCCAGTGGCTTAAACAATCTAGATAGGGTTTCCCTGGATTAATTGGTTTGCAGGAACTTCAATTAATGGTTCCATGTCAGAACCTATCTCCATTTTATGCACAAAGTGGAATCTAGGAGCTGCTTTTAAATCAAGATTATTTGTATCCAAGAAACAAGAGGATAAAAAATTAAAATATAAAATGCAATTGCTAAAAGGAAATTGGTAAATGGAGCCAACTCATTGAGACAGAGAAGAATGAAACCATAATATATATTCTTTCACTTATAAAGATAATCCCAATCTAGACACCAAGTAGACTACCACTTAAAAATTTATAGATGTAGGGAAGTAAAAGGAAAGAGGTGGTGAAGGGACATTCGATATGAGTATAAAGAGATAAAAAGAATCACAGATGTTTTTGGCACATAACCAAACATTATGTTATTTAAATAGAGAAACTTAGTTTGGCCAAAGAAACTCAATCAAAATGGGAAATTTTTGAAGAACCATTATTTTTCCCACATGAAAGAACTGCTTCGGCAGTTGGCCAATCTATTCATTGAAACTCATTACACCCATGTTGTAAAATTCAGTCATAATAGTAGCAAGACCACATAACTAGCATGCCGCTTGCAATGCTCCAACCTGTCATTTCGTTTCTCGACCCAAACTCCCATCCATGTAGAAATCTGATTTTGTACATAGATAAGATTATGTGGACGATTATCAAGCACCTGAAAAACAGAAGGTACTTGAATTTGGTTGATTACCCAACAAAGACCAAGGATGTAACTAGTGGAATTGAGCAAAATATGGAGCAAATGCAGGTAATAATTTGACTAAAGATGCTACATAGACTTTGCAAAGTCAAGAGGGGGCAAAAGCTAAAGAGCTAGTTGTTTGCAGCCAGACTGCAATAGACAGGGGATTGACAAATATTTGGCTCACCATTCTTAAGAAGATTCTCATGACTTGAGCAAAAGATGAAATAGGTCCAAAAAGTTGAGCATAATAATCTACAAGGTTGTTCTTGATGGTCCCCTGCAACAAAGGCATGTGAAATTGAAAAACCATCAATAGGATTGATGCATTTCATTTGAATATATAAAGATACATATACTTAGACAGAGACTTAGTTTAACATAACGGAGCACAGAAGCTTGCAAGCCCCAAAAGCGAGAATAGGTAAAATTGGCAGCAAACCTCTTGTCTAAATTCAAAGTTCAGGGGAAAGAACAAACAGATCTAAGAAGGATATAACATTTTATTGCAACATTCAATCTAGTCACAAAGCACACATCAGATGCACCAGAAACACAAAAGGAGAAGATTATTAGGCCTGCCCCTGTGACCATAACATAATAGTACCCCTAGAGTATTGAGAGAAAGAAGCATAGGATCTCGTTGACAAACAGGGGGAAGAAAACTTCACCATCCGCATATGATGACATGCAGCAATCACTTTGAATGAGATCTAGAATTTATCATCCGGCACAAATCCCTTCTGCAGCATTTCATCATGGAACCGAAACGCTTCCTTCAAGTCATCCTTGCTAACGTAGCCATTTATCAATGCTGAATACGTAGCTCTATCAGGATTCACACCTCTACTGATCATCCTTCTCAGTACCAGCTCAGCCTCTTGCATCTTACCTTGCCTACAGAAACCACTCAATATGACATTGTACGTAAATTCATCAGCCAACAGTCCCATGTTCTCCATTTTATAAACCAGTTCAGCAGCCTTATCCATGTCCTCTATTCTCACAAATCCATTGATCAGAGTGTTGTAAGTGATGCTATCTGGAAGAATTCCTTTAGCAACCATTTTGCTGAAGAATTCATCTGCCTTGGATACATCTCCAGACCGGCAAAAACCTTTTAATATAGTGTTGCAACTGATGAGACTAGGACGAATACCCCCCTTAACCATCTCATCCCACAACCTCAAAGCCTCAGCAACAGCTCCTGAGCTACAGAAACCATTTATTAGAATACTGTATGAAATATGGTTTGGTCTTATACCACTGTTGATCATATCATCCCATATTTGATAAGCTTTCTCCATTTCACCCACTCTGCAGAACCCATCAATTAGTGTATTGTATGTCACAATGTCAGGTTTTAGGTTTTTTTGAGACATTGTCTGAAACAAGCTCATTGCTTTGTTCATATTCCCATCCTTACAGTGCCCATTAATTAGTGTAGTGAACGTACAAAAATCAGGAAACACACCCCTTTCACCCATCTCATGTAAGAGCCGATCTGCCTCCACAAGCATCTTGTCCTTGCACAAACCGTTCAATATAGTATTATATGTAACTACATCCACAAAGCAGCCTTGCTCCATCATTTCATCCCGCAACCTCAAAGCCTCTGAGACTAAGCCATTCTTACAGTACCAATCAATGAGGATGGTATAAATTACACTATCCGGCACCAACCCAGCACTTTTCATGCGCCTAAAGTACATTAAAGCCCGGTCAAGATTGTGACTTCTCAAAAGCACCCCAATGATCGAACTATAGCTAACTAAATCAGGAACCACACCTCGCAGTGACATTTCTTCAAAAATCTTTTCAGCCTCCACAGCATTACCTTTTCTACCAATCTCAACAAGCAAGGTATTAAAACTGGCATTGTCAGGGCTCACACCTTTTTCCGACATCTCATTCAGCATTTCCCTAGCTCTGGTGTACTCTCCATTTCTACATAATCCGTTGATAAGGCCATTATAGGTGTAGAGGCTTGGTTTCATGCCCTTCTCCAACATCGAATCCACCAACCCAAAAGCTTCATTCACTAGTCCCTCCCTACAATTAGCATTAATCAGAGTATTATAAGTAACGATATCCGGGAAAACCCCCTTCTCCTCCAAGTCCAACAAAAATGATTTAACCTCGTCCATCTTACGATCTTTACACAATGCATTCACCATTATGTTAAGAGTGTAGACATCCACCTGAACACCACTTCTAACGACTTCGCCATAAACTTCCCACGCCAAATCAACCCACCCCGCCTTCACAAGCCCGCCGAGGAGACCATTACAAGCACCGATAAGAACCCGAATCCCTTTACTACTCAACAGCCGAAAAGCCTCAGCCCCTTCTCTCAGCTTCCTAGCTTGCACATAAGTCCTGATCAACAAACTAAACACCGCGCAGCTGGACCCGCCGTCACGAGACGCCTCGATCAAAGAATCGACGACCTCCGCACGCGAGACCCCACTCTTCCTAACCATCCTGAGAAGCAAACCCTGCGCGTCCGACGACCTCCTGCCGCGAACCAGCACGTGGACCATCGCGCTCAGGGACTCGGGCGAGTGCTTAAAACCGGGGCAGCCCGACAAAACTAAGTCGACCAACTTCAGGGCCGGGCGAAGATCGTCGCGGCACCGCCGGAGCACCTCGACCGCGGTCGAAGGGCTCAAGCGAGAGAGGCAGCTTCGAGGGTCCCTGACGTTACCTCGCTTCAGGTCGAAGAGGACCTTCTCCGCCAGGAGAGAGTCCGACACGGAGGTCGAGGGGGCCGACTGCTCCGAGGCGGCGGGGGCGAGCTCGGCGGAGGGTTGGAGGGTGGAGATGCCGCGGACGCGACATGGGTTCGGCCGACGGAGGCGGTTCCGTTCGGGAAGGGGGTAGGTGGCCGGCGGTCTGCGGAGGGGCGGCCGCCGGACGGGCATCGGAATGCGGCGGCCGGCGGATTTGCGATGGAGGGAGAGAGGGGGAGCGAATCGGGTGGGCGTTTCGGTGATTCGGACTCGGTTTAGCGGGAAGGGCCGACAACCCGAGAGCAATCCAATTCCCCCTCATTTTACTTTTGATTTATTTGGATTTTTTTTTTTCCTGTTTTCTCTTTTTATTTTTATTTTTTTTATCTGTTCTATTCTATTTCTATTCTAACTTTTACTTTCAAACTTTTATTCTACCTCCTTACCTCCTAACAAGGCGCGTGGGAGTCGAAACCTACACTTGAAACTAAATCACCCCACCCCAACGAGCTTCCCTCACTTTTCTCTTTATATTAAAAGGACGGCCACTAGAGCAAATTCCATTAATTTTTTCTTTTTATTTGTAATTAAAATGTTTGTCAAACATTCTACAATAGCAGTAATTTTTTCTTTTGTTGGAATAATGTCATGAATTTTTTTGTTGTCCCAATTATTGGTTATAAAATTTTTGCATTATTTTGCATTACTAAACACTAGTTTTTGCTTATAACTACTACTAACGGATAATTAGCAACTTCATCTTAGTAATCTCTTTAGAATTAAATAGGTGAACTAGCACATATAGAGGAAAACTTCCAATCAATCACAAGACATATTATATGGATGTCAATTTAGTCTTAAATTTTTCACTTTTACCGATTTAGTAAAAAGATTTTCTCGCCAAAATTATTGACATAATGATGCATTAAGTAGGTTGACCGGTAATAATTGGACCCCAAAATCAGTGATTCCGAGCAAAAATTGGCCTTACTAGTGGTGATTAAATCGTCATGTAGACAATTTCCAACAAAAATTAGACAAAAGAATTACATTGGAATTTCACGCAAATGTTTAAAACTAAATTGGCAAAATTGAGAAGTTTATAACTAAATTAGCATTTATACAATGGGTTTAAGATTGATTGGTAATTTTTCCGTAAAATGAAATTAATGTCTGATCTCCTTCAAGATTAAATCTGCGGACTTAGCCCTTATATGTGGTCAACATCATTACTCTATAAGCTATTGGCAATATTTTGAATAAGTAAGACGAAAGTTTTATATGTTTCAACCGTTGATCAATTGAGTCTAACATCTAATTTTGCTTGATCGATTCCTAGCTTTTATAGAAAATGTGCAATCAAATCCTTAACCCATAGCCGATCTGACTGGCTTATTTTAGCATCAACAATTGTTAACAGGTGAATGTGGTCTTAGAACTCATTTGATCAAAATTACAGGTTTTGAACTCAAATGACTATTAAAGGCATAGGACTATCACTACACTTACCCGAGCAATGCTAGGGGATATATTTGATGTTTTTTGCACAAAAAGCATATCCAAGAAAATAAAGCAAAACAACATATATTTACAAAAGCATGAGATCCTCTCATTTAGGAGATAGAGTAGATCAATTTGCCCAAGATGGTGAAGGATCAACTTTCAATTATAATATTTTGCAAAAAGTGATATTGATATACATTCCCTCTAGAGAGAGAGAGAGTTTTGAAAGCAGGGATGCTATTCTTCGTACAACCAAAAAGAGAACATTATTCAATGAAAGATCAATGACCTAAGCAAAGAAATAAAAATTCTAATCTTTAATGTCCAAAGGAATGATGAGTTGCTTTCACCCCCATCATCCTGCCCATGCAAAAGAATACCTTCCAAACTTTCTTTAAAGCCTGCAAATTCCTCCCTAAGTAAGTTCATGGAAACAAAAACTCAGCGGATCACTAGATAGACAAAGGGAGACGAAACTCACGCTTTGTAATCAATGATAATCTTAACCAGCTTGGGGTCTACAATCTTGTCGTAGGCTGGCCTAGAGAGCTCGGAGTGGTCTCGCATCGTGGCGAAGCGCATCGATCTACGACGGTCATGATCACCAAGCCCTTCACAGAAACTTCTCGCTGAGAAGATTTATGAATAGAATGAGAGGAAGAGCGATGAGTGTAGACGAAGAATTTGAGCTTTCATGATTTCTTTTCTCTGTATTCTAAACAAAAAAGAAAAAAAAAAAACATTCATCTGAGAGCTTGCTCACTCGCTTGCTTTGTTCTCTATTTATATTCCATGCTCAGATCTAAAGAACAGCCTTTACAGTTCACTGAACAGAGAAACAAACGAACAGAAAACAGAACATAACGGAATGAAAGTAAAAGGATCATGCATCCCAATCTGTTGCTTGACTTCCCGTTATGTTAAGGGCACAAAACAGAGTAATAGTTATGCAGCAGAGCACCACTCATAATTTGACATGTGGAGCTGGAAGATTCATTACCGACTTCATCTCTTTCATTTCTAGTCGAAGCAGCAACACCAGGCATACGCATAGCTGATATATTTGATGATTCGCTCACTTCATTTCTTCCCGTCTTTGTCACACCAGCAGCATCTTCATTTCTTTTCTTCCTTGGTGAAACAGCAAGAGGCTATGATGAGTCTCGACATCCCCCTGCAAATTGGGGAGTGATCCAATCGTGATAACGGATTGGAAAAAAATATCAGCAAGCTGATGAGTGCTAGGGACATTACGAACACCTAGTGAGCTTGATGAAACTTTTTCCCGGACAAAGTGGAAGTCGAACTTCGATGTGTTTGGTTCAAGCATGTAGGATAGGATTTGCAGTAAGAGAAAAGGCAGACTGATTTATAGTTAGTGTAACTAAGTTAGATAGGTTAGTTAGTTACCCAAACTACTCTAGTTAGGTGGTTAGTTAGGTTAATTAGATTAATGTAATTAGCCTCGTTAGATTAGTTTAGTTAGCCCAATTAGGTTAGTTCGGTTAGCTTATTTAAATTAATTAAGTGAATTAGTTTAAATAATTTGTAATTTATTTAATTAATTATAATTAGCGTAAATTATGACGGGATAGCCATTTTTTAGAATTTTACACTGATCGTCATGGATGTGTTTTGGGTGCTTGATTGTCGTTTTGGACTATTATTGCAAAAATTGATTTTACAGTATTTAAATAGAAAAATACCAGGTGTTGGTTTTTGACGCCAAAAATATTTTATGTACTATATAAAATCTTGGAATTTTAAAATGGGAGAGTACCACATTTTATGGTTCAATTTGAATGTGTGACCATGCACAATTATTTTACCGGGAATTTTTAATATGAAGAAAATTGGCCAAGTCCATTATTTGAAATTGAGATATTTGAATGCAAAGTACGGTATTCTTGGCCAAGTATGTGCTGGTGTGTGATCACTTAAGTACCTTGATGCATTTACGCGGGTAGTGAACCCATCCTAATGTGTTTACACAGGACGATGCCCGATTAAGTTCAAATACCCTTGACAACGGATGCCGGTCGCAATGGAGGATGGACCGATGCTCCTTTATGGAATGTTGTCTTGATGGTTTACGTGGGACGTTGCTATGCCCGATAGAGCAGGACAATGCTCGGTTATGCCGGATGACCGCTGACTGATGAGTTGGCCGTAGTCAATGGGTCATAATAACTAGAACATGCCTGAGTGATAGAGATAACTATGCCTTATTATGAAACAAAATTGTGTGGCACAAAATGGGATGTATCATAACAATTTTATCCTATAATTAGAGACCTCTGTGATTGTTTGAAATATGAAATGATATGTTCCAGTTATTGATTATGCATGCTACGTTTATAAGTGCATATATGATGTACTAATGTGTAGAGACATGTTGAGGCGAGGTAAGTTGTGTGTGACGCCTGTTTAGGGTACCTTTGAGTGAATTCTCGTTCTAATCCGGGTTTAGGGTGTTGACTCATTGAGATTTATTTTCACCTCGTCGTGGTTTAAATATTTTCAGGTCCCTAAAGTGGACAACCCGGAGCCCGAGGCTAAAGGGTCCGGAGTGTAGGTAGCTTAGTAATTTCTTTTTGGAGATAGACTGGTATATATAGACCTTTAGGTTTAACCTAGCATGTATATAAAGTATGACTTGTGATAATTGGTTGTCATGCTTTTATTATCCCATGTGTTCATTTGTTGGTTGGGTAATTATGAGTTCACTTCCGCATGTGCATAAAAAGAAAGGGTCGGCACCGTGTCTTGGGAAAGCCACAATTTGATCGACCACCGAGGGATGTGCGCATGCCTGGAGTTCGAGGCGTGACATGGGTCATCCAATCAACAATCATTTTGTCTTCAAGCATAAGATCTAGAGTGAAAGATAAAATATTTCACTTCCTACTGCTTTCTATTCTTCTAGGTAACCTGCTTTTTAGAATTCTGCATTCAAATTTTAGGGTGCTACATGCAAATTTAACATCCCAATGATATAAGATGTGAATAAAAAACGCCAAGTTTCACTTCATGTGTGCCAATTCAATAAGAAAGAAAGAAAGCATTTAAGAAAATTCGAAAGGACAAAATTTAATTTGATTAGAATCATCATGGTCGAAGTTTTGCCCCATGATGTTAAGAGCACATCAAGCTATACAAGAATTAATAGAGGCGAGATATAGAAGAATTGTTTTTTTATTTCTTTTTTTGGTCAAGAAATAACTTTTCATTAGCTACCTCATTTAGTACAAAAGACTTGAATCCGAACAAAGTAAGGCCCATAGGCCTTCTAGGGGTTAGACAACCAATTAAAAGGTAAGGACCCATTCCTTTAGGCCTTTGCCATACAGTTTGTGACTAAATTGTAGAAGAATTATTTTAGTGCTAGCAAATATCTTTATCCTAGAGCCCTTGACTCTGCAAATAAGATTTCCCATGAGCTTGCTTGATAGGACTTTTGTGGAAGATTTACTAGTGTTTTAATCAACCTACAATGCTCCCTTGTATAGGAAAAAGTACCCAAAAAAATTGTAAATCTATTATATTAGTACATATTCAATCTTAAATCTTTCAACTGGATCAATTTAATCCTAAACATTTTCACATTGATGCCAATTCAGTTCATTTGGTCAATTCAATTCATTTGGCCAATTTAGGACATAATTACTGACGAGACACCCGCCAACCGACGTGGCATGGCCAATACTGATGTGGACATTTTTAATAATATTTTAATGATTTTTTTGAATTTATGGAATTTTTTTCTTTTTCTTTTTTCCTTCTCCCTTTCTCTTCCTTTTCTTTTGTGCTAGCCACCGGCCATAGCCATAGCCAGTGAGGGCTGGCCTCGCTTAGGCAAGGTCTCACTTGCTAGCCACAAGCAAGGATCGACCCCACTAGGCTGAGGGCAAATGCCCAAGTGAGCGATTAAGGTTACGGTTTTGGCTACAATTGCTTTTGCTGTTGCTTTTGTTGCTGGGGTAATCAGGCAGAGAAGGGGACAAGATTTGTGGGAGAGGAGTGATAGAGCGGCAATTAAGAATAGGTTTTAGGGTTCAGTGATAGATTTTTGGGAATTGACATTTGGGAGGCTACCGCATCCATTAGGTTCTAAGATTGAGGCTTTGACAACGAGGTTGGGTTGTTTGCCATGGCTCGAGTATGTTGTGTGACATCCCCATTTCTCCCCTCCTTTTCTCTCTCCTCTCTCCTCCTCCCCCACGTGATTCTTCCCCCACTTCTGCCGATTCTTCCCCCTTCCTCTTTCTTTCTTTCTTCTCTCTTTTCTCATGCCACCCTTCTGCCACCCCCCCTTTTTCCTCTTATTTTATTCTTTCTCTCTCCCTCTCTCTTCTCTCTCCCCCTCCCTCTCAACCAAGCTTCCTCCTCTTCTTCTTCTTCTTCGTTCTGCTCCTCACCACCAGCACCACCACCGCCCACGCCCTACTCACCACCACCTCTTGACCACCAAACTACCACCACCCACCGCATGTCTGACGAGCCGTCTCGCCGTTGAGCCCGACGAGCTGCTACGCCATTCGCATTGCCACTCGTAGCAAGCTACAACTCACCCAACGCTGACGCTCACCGCCATGAGCTACCACCGCTGTCCCCACACCACCGTCACCACACCACCGTCACCACCTCTTGCCGCCGCTTGCTCCGCAATCCAGGCTGCCATTGCTCCAAACCACCACCACCACCCCCAAACCGAGCTCTTTCCCCCATTGGCCGTGGGTTGAGACGCGACCTCTGTTGTCCTTACCATGCCGATTGTGTCACCATTGGTGTTGGGAGACTCGTGTCTTCATTGCCTTTGTCGTTGCTGCCATGTCCGTGTCTTCAGCTTACTTAACGGGTGAGTTTAGCTCCTAATCCATCGACTAGTGCCTAAACTTGCCTAGGGTTGGTTTAGTTAGGGCTAATCCTAGTTTATGAGGTTTAATTAATTTGTATTGGCCTTAAGATAGGTGGTTAGATGGATGGTTAAGATTAGTTTAGCTTAATCTCGCTTTCTTTGCTTAATGATGTATATGTGCTTAATTAAGCATATTTAGCCTTAATTAATTGATTGTTTGCTTTAATTAATGTTTTGTTTAATTTCTGAATTTAATTTATTACTTATTTAATTTTAGGAATTTACTATTCATGCGACATTGTTCACAAATTATTGTTCCCGCGACACTATTCACAAAATATTATTCACGTGCACTGTCACGAGGTACTGTTCACGTAGTACTATTCACGTGCACTATTCACGCGCGCTGTTCATCCAGAAGAGAAAATTTGTCTTGTTTCATGTGTTTGGATATTATGGAGTGAATGGGATGTGTAAATGCATGAATATCCGCATGAAATGTATAGTTTCCACGAAAAGGGGAAAAATGATTTGTCTGAGGGACATTGAAAATGAACTGCTTATATGAGAAAGTGAGTTGTAGTGGTATGCTTGCCTACCCAACGAGAGTTGGGGGCAAACCATCACCCAACGGGAGTTTGGAGGCGATGCTTGGCAAGAGTTCGGAAGCCAGTCGCGGTAGAGGACAAATCGATGTCCCTCTTTGGGATACCGTCTAGGCAGGAGTTCTAGACGTTGCCATGCCTCACGGGGGAGGGTGATGCTTGGTCATGCTAGTAGACACCGACGGGAGCTCAGTTATAACCCTAAGAAGGGTAGTAATTGTTGTAACCCTAGGAAGGGTAGTAATAACTAGGAAGTTGGGCGTGGTTGGTGGGCCGTGATAACTAGACGTGTTTGAGTCATCGAGATAGTTGGGTCTTATTATGAGGTAAAATTGTGTGGTACAGTATGAGACGTGTCATAACGATTTTACCTTATAATCAGGACTCATATGATTGATTGATGTGTGTTAGGTGGTGCACTAAAGTGCAAGAACGTATGAGAATCATAGCATCATTGGTTCCGATTATGCATGAGTTGATCACATTATTTATGGTACGCACGCATGAACCAATAATGTGCAAGGTGTGGCAATGGCTAGGTGAGATCGCTTGTGATGCGACTCGTATGTAATTGATGAATTGCATCATTTAATGACCATGTGCATTGCGTGTATTGTGTTGAGATATATCGTGCAGGGTATGGCATACCGGGTAAGGTTGCATGCAAATCGACTATTTGATTGTTGGTTGTTAGTCGTGGTTTTGTTTGTGGGGTGGTTCAAGAGAGATACCCTGAGTTGAGTTGGTGTATTAATCGGGGTTTAGGGGATGAACTTGCTGAGACATTGTCTCACCCCGTTGTGGGCTTATCTTTTCAAGTCCCTAGTGTGAAAAACCCAGAGCTTGAGGCGGAAGGGTCAAGAGCATGGATGGCTCAGTAGTTCTTCTTGGAGATAGACCTCCTATACATAGACCTTAGAGTTGGCCTCTGTGTATAAACTAGTTTGTTTATGAAAAGTGTTTTGGTGAAAATGGTATCCTGCTTTTCTATCCCATATTTGTGTTGTCTGGAAATTTTATTATACGCTTTTGCATGTGCAATTAAAAGAAAGAGTCGGCGACGTGTCCTGGAATGTCGCAAATTTTATCGACCACCAAGGGATGGGCACACACTCAAGGTTTGGGGCGTGACATGTTGACAGAGACTTGCGGTGGTTTGCTAACCCTCACCCAATTGCCTAGGCTAGGGCAAGACTTGGTGAGGCCAACTATCTCTTAGGCAAGGCACAATGTGGCTACTCTGGCCTTAGCAAAAGTCAACGTTGCCAAATTTGGCAAATGGGGCCTCACTGGTTGTGCCTAGATGGCCAATGCTCACCCTCGCTCGGCAAGACCGATCCTCATGTGTGGTCGATGAGTGAGAACTTGCCCAATCGAGGCCAACCTTCACTAGCCATGGATGTGGCAGATGGCCAACATTGGTCACTGGAAAAAGAAAAGGAAAAGAAGAGGGAAGGAAAAAAAGATAAAAATTTCAAAATATTATTTAAAATATTCAATAAATTCAAAAAAATATTAAAATATTATTTAAAATATCCATGTCATCATCAGCCACGCCATGTTGGTCGATGTCTTGGTAAGAAATTTCTAGTCAAAATTTGCCAAATGGATTGAATTGGTATCAACTTAAAAAAAGGTTTAAAACTAAATTAATCCAATTGAAAGGTTTAAAACTAAGCTGATACTAATACAATAGATTTATGACTTTTTTTATATTTCTCCCCCTTATATAAGCCCTACTTGGCTGCTTGTGCTAACTGATATCACATAACTATTAGACCATGAAGTGTTGAAAGTTAAATGGTTCTAGTGATCATCGAAGCATGCCCAGTTATTGGCATGATGATCAGGTCTATTGATCATACTAGGAAAGTGGGGAGGTGGAGGTTATTATGATCTGAAGAACATGAACAAATAAAACAATAGTCGTGTCGTCACAAGGCAGAAAGATTAGAAAGAAATGAATTCCCACAGTTAGCGAGGATGAGAGAGAAGAGAGGAGATTTTCCCTCGGTTCAAATTAAAGCAATTCAAATCAAACCTAAGAGGGATTTAGGCAACAATAATCTAATGAAGACGCGTATTAATCAATCAAATGCTAACCATCATAGTAGTCAGTGTAGAAATTTCCATGACGGCGTATTCAAAGTCCAATAGCAATTTACCCGATAAGTGCTCCAAAGAGTTCTTCGCCGTTAGAAATTCAAGAGGTTCACACGCAACAGCCGAGGATGTCATCTCATGCAGTGATAGATGTCGGATTTTAGTTAGTGGTGAATTTTCATTGGAGAAAAAGCTTCCAAGTGCTCTTTCATGGAATCCTTCAGGTGTTGCGAGTTGTGTTGCAATCGATATGGAGTCAAAGAGAGGACTGATGGACCTTCTCGAAGGCACGCTCTTATCTCTAGCATTATCAAATGAACCAAAGAATGAGCTAATTGTTGAAAAAGCGTGTTATTTGATTGATACACCTTATTAGGAAGAGAAGGAAGCTTCGAATAGAATATCATATTGCCTTGGATTGAAATTCTTATAACTTCTAGAATCACTATAAAATCATATTGAACGGTGAGATCGACGACGATCTTTTTCACATGTCGTCTGTTGATATTGATATCCTTGTAACTTAAGAATATGAGTAGTGGAATAGCTATTTTTAACTAAATTCTTACTGTCTAGCATATACTGGCTTGTCATTCAATAAAATGCCATTTAGCTTCTTCACAGTTTTCTGAGCGGGAGAAGTGTTAAAAAAATCCTAAACATTTTGTATTTGTGTCAATTTAGTCATAAACATTTTTTTGTGTCAATTTAATCATAAACATTTTTACTTAGTGCCGATTCAATCATTTCCGACCAATTTTGGCCGAATTTTGCTAACTAGACACCGGCCGACTAATGTGGCATAATCGGTGTTAATGTAATAACTTTTAATATTTTTTAATATTTTCTTTTTCTTTTTCTTTTTTCCTTCTCCTCCTCTAGCTGGTCGCCAGACCTCGGCAACCAGCCAAAGGCAATGGCCGACGAGGTCAACCTCACTGGACCTCGCCGGCCACTAGCAAGCCTCACCGGCCACCTCGCCAATGGCCGCAAGGGCGGCCACGCATTGGGCGACGAGAGTGGAGACTCGCCGGCCTTGCCAAGGCCGCGATTTAGCGAGGTCAAGCCTCACCGACCACCTTGCCAGTGGCCATGAGGGCGGCCTTGTGTTGGGCGATGAGGGTGGAGCCTTGTCGGCCATGGGCGAGGCTCGACTCTCGCCAGCCCAGCACAAGGCCAGCTCAAGCCCACCTCAAGGGTGGCCTCTTGCTAGGCTAGCGAGGCTCGACCTCACTAGCCCAGCGCTCGCCCTCGTGGCTTAGGTGGCGCTGGCGAGGTCCCCCTCATGGCCTGGGTGGCGTTGGCAAGGCTCGCCAGCCGTCGCCTCTAGTTGGTCGCCGAGGTTCGGCCAGCGGTCGAAGGAAGGAGGAGATGAGAGAAAATAGAAAATAGAAAAACAATAAGAATAAGAATAAAAAAATTCAAAAAAATTAAAATATTATTAAAAATTGTTCACATCGGTGTCAATCGGACCACGTCAGTCGGCCGGCGTCCACTCAGCAAAGTCCGACTAAAGTTGGCCTAAAATGACTAAATCAGCAATAAGTAAAAAAGTTTAGAACTAAATTGGCACCAAAAAAAGATTTAGTCATAAATTGACACAAATACAAAAGGTTTAAGACTTTTTTAACACTTCTCCCTTTTCAGAGCAAATTCCACGATTTGGCACAAAGCCATTGCCTTTTGATTGACCAGAAGAATCTTTAGCAACTTTGCAAGAGACGATATTCCCAAAAGCAGAAAATGCCCCATGTCATGCTTTTGGGTCAATTCCCTTGTCCAAATTCCCGATGAACATATTTCCGGCCTCACTTTTACGGGCACTAGGATCGCGCCGAGGATACATGATGTTAATTGGCTTCTCTTTAAGAGGAATAAAGTTCGACACCTCCAAAGCCCGAGCAGCATCAATCCGGTTGCTGCAATTAACATAACCATAGCCCAACGGTCGCCGCATGGCCAGGTTCGTATAGACACAAATCAAGGCCGCCTGGCCGACCTGGTTGAACAGATCGTAAAGCTGGGAATCAGTGACATTTGAGTCCATGTCGTCAACATAGAGCGACATCCTCGCCTACTGGTTTGGCCCCGCATGCACTCCCGGCGTCGCATTCTTCTAAGGCTGAACCTAAACGGGCGTCGTCTTTTTCCCTTTCTTTTTGGAACTTTCAAAGAACCCTTTTTAGTCTTCAGCTTGCAGACATAGCTGTGCACAAAATCTCACAAATATATATATATTTTTTTATCTCCTATCCAGTTAGAAGTAGACTATCAATACAAGTACTAATTAAAGTATGTTGGGATTTTGTTCTTCAGATCTTCGTGAAGAAAAATTATTTCGCACAAAATGACGTCAGAACTATCAACATTTATGCAGACGTGTCGGTCTCCCACTCCAATATCTGAACAAAGTGATGATGATGATAATCTCCGAAGATCCAAGACAAAATCATGAGACGATGGTTTTCTTACCAAAAGTAAATTTCGCGGAAGCCAAACTTATTGTCATAAATAAATCTAAATCAAATAATAACTCATCAAATCCTGTCTTGACTTAAAGAGAGAAGACGAAGACAACGTAAAAATGGGGCATTGCACTTGGACCAAACAAAGCAGTAAACAGCTCGCTCCGTGTGGATGTAAGAACATCACTTTTGCTGTTTGATTTGATGCAACGCTTGCTTTGTAGGTCGACTGGAACCTAATTTAACCCCAAATTGTCAATTTAAGGCAAGGAAAATGATTTTTTTTTTTGGGTCAAAAGGCAAGGAAAATGACTAAACGACATATTTAGTATACTTTTAATTATATCATTTTCCAAGCTGCATCGAATAACTTTATGATAAAGTAATGCCAAGTGTGATTTTTTGGCAAGGAAAATTATCAAGAATACTCAAGTAAATGCTCTCTTTTATACGTTATAGCACCAAAGTAAATACTGTACAAAAGTTATGACATTATTAGAGTAATTTCCCAAACCCTAAATTTGACTTTACTTATTAAGTGACAAGTCACACAAGCCAGACAATCCATCCACAAGTTAGTGCACATGAACATGTGAAATGGAATATATTTGATTCACTTGATGATGTTAGATATTAGAGACTTTATCTTATTAACAGTAGAATGGAATATATCCGTTGCTCCTCGTGCGTTTCTAATTGATGAATTGCAGGAAGAAGTGAGCAATTCTTTTTGCAATTTGATTAATAAAATCGATTGATGCTCTTCTTCATGCCCCCATAGGCCTGTATCAATATTCCATAGATTTTAATATATAAGTATCCTAGGGCACTTTTTAAGTTATTACATAAGAAAATATTGCAATTTTTAATGCACTAATTGTCATCATAATATGAACTCATTTAGTATACAATAGATTTTTATATATTTTATATATAAATAATTGTGACAAGTAGACCATTCACCAAAAGAACCTGAAGTTATTATATTATATGGATCATTGTGCGAATTAATGCTTATATCATATGAAATACGTGTATGCCTTTGTTTAGCCTCATATTCTCTTTTGGACTTATATAAGATATAAAGGTTGTGTTATTTTCTTTTTTACAAGTTACCTTTATAATTTTGGATTTGGACAGTTAACTAATGGGAGGGGGTTGTTCATAAGATTGTCGCAGTTCATGTATCAGAAACAATTCCTCCGTTTATATACTTCTCCTTATTTATTCAAGTGAGACATAAAGCAAGTTTCTAATGAAAGAAATCTTGGAAGAATATCTAATTGCACTTCCGCACAAGAACCATCATAATTAGTGTTTTTGCAAGGGAACATACAAAATTGGCATGGCTGAGTAGTTCTAGCATGGGTTTTAAATGTCAAGGACCAGGTTCCAAGTTCTAAAAGCTCAAATTACTTAGCATAAAATAATTTCAATGTACAGGGCCATATCCTTTAGTCTATGCAGGGATACGTTACATAAAGATACATGGTACCCTATAATGTATTTTTGAATAGCCATACATGTGCTAATAAATATAAGACACTCATTACTCGTTCATCATTTTGTATCCTTTCTTTCAGAAATTTTGATAAGAAAACAACCATTAGAACTATATAATGAGATGGAAAGCATTAATTTATTTGCTTTTTAATTGTTCAATACTGTGATGTTAAATTACTCTTTAAGAATGTTGATATAAATACTATCCCACTAATTTATTATTATTATCTTGTTAAATCAGTAGTACTTGATGAAAATGCAATAATTTTTTTACTAATATATAACTTTTTAAAATGATGAATTGCAGGGCGAAAATGCAACCGAACTATATACGAATATAATGGCAGATATCTCACTGATTCCTTGTTATTTTACAAGATATTCCCACATTTTACTGACCCTAACTTTTCTAACATTTGTTCAAGATTAACTGGTATTCAATCTTGATCAAATGATTTTCTTATAAATCACGAGTCACAAGCTCTTCAACACATCGACTGTGAACGTAAAAATATTGATACTTGGAGAAGCTCACTTCATCATCAGAGAACTGCTACATAAAGTTAGAGCCAATCCAGTTGGTCCCAGTCCCACGTTGGTTCTTCCAAACTTGCCGTCTCCCATTGATTGGAACTTCCTACATCGCCTGCCACTATTCCTGATGATGATATATCTCCAGATCCACCGCCTATGCCTCCACTGCTAGCAGCACAGCCCCCACCCTGGATTGTTGTCTCTCCAACCACTGCTTCCAATGGTCGGCGATCAAATGCTCGAGACGTCCCAGACACCACATAAACTCGGCACAAGGTGAGTTCCCGCTTCAGCTGTATGTACATTATTTCAAGAAAAGGAAATGTAGAGAATAACGTCTGTTGCATATTTCTGAGAAAGTTCAAGTGGAAATTAAACTAAAGACAGATATTCAAAAATGTGCACCTGGATAGGACCGATAGAGAACATGACAGAAAACCAAAACAAGAACGATTATTCAAAGTGAAAATTGGATAATCTAGGGGTCATGCACTTGGAGGTATTTTACCCTTTCTGTGTTTGAAAAATTAAAATAAAGGTCCAAAAATTCAGACCGCGCGTTCACCTTAGTAATGGAAATGTTACTGCTTGATGAATTGGGATTGGTCGGCGAGAGTTCAACGGCCCTGTACTCGTTCAATTGCCACTGGGTCTTTCTTCCTTTGGGAGCTTTTCCCACATAGAAAACCATCGACTTCTTCACGCCGATCACCTTGTTGTCGGATGAGTAGATGTAACCGGGAGACCCGGTGGCCTTCCAGTAGCCGGTGGTCATGCTCCTGCTGGGCCGCCCCCCTCTGGCCTCCCTCTCCTGCATGGGCGCGAAGAAGAACCACTGCTCTCTGTCTTCTCTGCACAGCTCTCCCGCAAGCTCTGCAACACAAATTCACCAAAGAAAATATGGGGAAAAGAAATTTTGCTGGTATGCACAATTGAAATTTTCAAGAACCCAATTTTAGTCGACAATTTAATTAATATAGGGGATGTAAAGAATTGCGTGCACGGGCAGGTGGATTGTGTTTTACGTGGGAGATTCCATGGCTCAGTGTCGAAGATGTGGAGGACTGGGATGACACGATGAATCTTGTCCTGCTGAAGGCCGTGAAGCTGGTTGTGCAGGTAGAACGAAATGAGCTCTTCCTCAGTTGGGTAGAACCTGAAACCTGTCGGATACTCCTCCATATCTGGTTGTTTTGTGCCCTAGGGTTTCGAGTTGGCTCAGCAGCTAAAGATTCTGTGTTGTTGAACACTGTGATGAGATGAAGTGTAAGTTGGGTGTGGAGAGATGTTTTATTTAGCGAGTCAGCTATGTATATATGGGGATCAGAGCAGGAGGAGAATATGTTAAGATGACGTAGGGTTTTGGAAGGAGAGAGTGCAGGAGAGAGAGAGGTGACCAGGACGAGTGAAGCAATGACTAGGGGTCTTTTTTAAACTCTCCGCAATGATGCAAGATCAACGCGTTTATGTCAAGGACTAGACACAGTGCGTTACGAGAAGGTAGCAATGGCCAACGCTTCTCCGCCCGCGGAAGTTCTTCCCCCCACGATTTTAGCTGCGAAGAGGAGGGCAATGACTCGGAGTATGAGGGTTTGATGTGATGCATAATTCTAAGGTCAAGGTCCAAGACTTCATGGCGCAAGTAACCATATAGCACAGCAGAACTACAACGCAACTACGGTTCCACCAGTAAGACTCTAAGCATGCGATGTACAAATTCGATGCAGTAAATGACCATGTCATCTGATAAGTGGCCCGAAAAATAAGTTAGTCACGTTCAAAATTCAATTAACAAAAATACACTACATCATCTGGGCATGCAGCATGCATTTTATAAGGGTCTTATTACAATTATTTTCCAAATACTTGCTCAGTATATTTAATAAAGAATACTTTAATTTTCAAAACATTGATTATACATAACACCAGAAAAATAATACATTAATTACTACAAACATTTCTTATTTGATTAATTAACAAGTGCTTTGGCATTATTTCTTATTAAAATTTGCTTTATAAATCATCGTTAGAATTCATTGTCTAATTAGAGAAAGGAACTATTAGAAACGGAAGACGAACTCATCAAGAATTATGATTTGTGTTTTCTACCGTTGCAATTATTGCATGCTTCATAAAGATGCTTCTTGGCAATTGCAACCCTCACGGGGGCGATCATGAAAGAAAACCAAAGATCCAGTTCATTAGAAATCTTTATTATTGGGCATCAACAAAAAGATGCATAGATAAACTCGATTGAATCTAAAATTTTAATCTATAAGCTATATAATCACTAAGTTCATCAACCATGTTTTTGAACCACACATAACCAAGCATTTGTTGGGAGCATGCAGAAAAAAAAAACTGGATATATTTACCTGGAGGGCCAAGAGGAAGCCTAAGTTCAAGTCCATCAACATATCCAAATGATCTCACTTTTACTAAAAAAAAAATTAAATTATAATGAGTTACACGTTAATTAGGATATATTAATTGCTCTATATCATATCAATTTATCTCAATTTGAATCTCCAACACCTAACTTCATCATTGGTCTCTTTCTCCAAACTGAACCATGAAGTTGGCCCCTTGGACCCTCGCTTGCTCACCAGGGAGTGGAACTCCCATTTCATCCTCTCAATAAGGAGTATGAACTACACCCCAACATCATTGCATATTCATTTGCGGGCTTATGTAGACAAATTTCCCTATTAAGTACCACAAGTTCTCTTTAAATGTTTAGATATGAAATTTTGTGTGGGAAATATTACTTTATAAATGGAATGGAAAGTATTGTTTCACAATTTGCCATACTTTGTCAAGCCAATGGCATGTAAAGAAGTAATTGATTAAACCTCATCTTGGATCCACGAAAGAACGTAATTTCCTCATCGTATTTTGCATGACGATGATTCTAACGTTCACATCATCCACGGACTAAGTCTATAAAATCTTTTTTTGAACCAAAGGAGTCATGGTTTCAATGGGGCATTCTTCTTGAAAATTACTAGCTCAATCAACTAGAGTTGTCTCTTCAAATTTCAGTCAATGCATCAATTTTTCCCTCCATAAATACAATCCTTGACCAATGTATATTACAACTCTTGCAACTCGTTGACCGTATTTCATGAAACCAGTTTTGGCCTGAGTGAGCAAGGCGGTTAAGGCACAATGGAAGGAAACCGTTAGCAAATGAGCCACTAAGAACATTACTTGTTCTACTCTAACACATAGAGTTTTGCTCGAACACATAAAAAAAAAAAGTAAGCATTACCCATTGCTGTCATGGCAGCTGTCCCCAGTGGAATTCCATGCTTTATTTAGTGATACTGAAAAGTTTCACCAGTCATGTTTACTAATCACACGTTATAGCCCCACCCTTGTGGAAGGTTGATTATTTTAAGCAGAAAAGTTTGGGATCGAAAATTAGCATCGAGGATGGTGCTAATTTGTTCGGGATCGAAACGCAATTAGTTTACTTTAGGTCAACCAAAAGAGAAAGATAAATCGAACTCAAGTGGCGTAATGTTTGGTTTGAACGGAGAAACTTCTGCATTTAGGTTTAGAATAATATGAATTTTATTCAATTTTCAAGAAGGAAACTTCCGAAATGTTAAAAATTCTCCCTTCTTATTTATTTATTTATTTATTTTTGTAGAAGGTAAGAGATATATTGACTTTAAACCAAAGAGCTATACAGCTATACAGCAAAAACTCGGCACCAAAAACTTGCACTCACGAAAACAAACAAGTCAGAGCGAGTGGATGGGTACCAAGGAAAAAGTGGGGAAGCCATAAAACGGCTAAAAGCAACCAACACAGTGGATACAAGGAAAGGGAGAACAGGGAAACCCTTACAACAAAATAAGGAACAAGGCAAGCGTGAAAAAGGATGCCGGTTAACAGGGAGAAGGGTAGAGGATCCCACGTGAGCTAAATGTTTAAATTTTAACCTAAAGCTGAAACCTGAAAGCAGAACAAGAAACAAAAGTATCCATTTCATTTACTTTACCTTTCTTCTGGCCTAAATCATTTCGTTTACTAGACTTCCATTATGACTGGCGAAAAATTTGAGATGCATCATTTTTTACTTAAGAAATCCACGCACTCATCTTAAGAACTTTCATGTTTTCTTTTTCTTCCCTTTCCTTTTCCATTCGACTCTATATATTTTTCGGTGCCTCAGCCATCTCCAAGATCAATAATCTCTAATTATTAGAATGATTAACCATAGTTATCGAGAGACGGTGCATGATAATTGAACGTAAAAGAAAGATTTCTCTTAATAATTTAAAAAAAATAAATAAATTGTGATAGGGCTTGAGATATAAAAGAAGGAAGAGAAACTACTCAATTTTGATTATGCAAAAAATTAAAAATAAAAATTGTAAATTTCAAGTAAACACACCCAGTAAATTTGCTGAACACGGAGAAAAGCCAAAAGGAAAATAAATGAGGAACAGACATATCTCCATTTTCCTCTTGGATCTCCCATAATTTTCTCATCAAGCAGCAACCAAGACTGCGACACACGTACGTGATTAACTATTACAAACATATTATATTTGCTCTTATTCCTATCTTTGTTTATTTGTCTTCTTTTCTTTTTCATTTTTTCCACAAGGAGATAGTCAAATTTCCACTTTCGGTGGATGTCTCCATCATGAACTTAACTCTATTAGTGGAGAATAATTATTTTTATAATAAAAATGAACAACAAGAAATTTATTCAAGTGACTAGCTCGTGGTAATTATTAAGCAAAATAAATAGCATATTCTATGTTCATGTATCAGGAACTGATAATATTTAACTTCCCATGGAAAGTTAGGGGAAAAGACACGTTTAGTGTTCCCGGGAAGACAGCAGAAGGAAGATACGAGGATATTTATAAAGACCGATGTAAAACATTTCTTTGTTCCGGAAATTTTGACAAAAAGTGGATCATGTTCTTAGGTTGCTGTTTTTGGTATGCCCATTTTTATGGTCAAGAGCATGTCATGACAAAATTCTAACAATAAATATATTATTCTTTATTAAGTGTTGTAATGCATATGTACTTTATAAATTTTAGGCTAAAATTTATATTTTCTTTTTGGTGATTTATCTATTTCTAGAAACCGTTCCTCAAGGAATTGTCCAAAAAAAAAAAAAAAAAAAAAAAAAAAAAAAAAAAAAAAAAAAAAAAAAAAAAAGGATCTCTAGCAATGGGTGTGTCTGACTAGAAACAGAGTATATTCTTTACTAAAAACGAAAGACGTGAATACCTTTCGAAATAAAGTGGATGCAAATTTGTCAAACCGAAAGCCATGCACACCATAAGCGTACCAAGAGGCAGAGGGCATAGATGCCAAACAAGGCTAAACCCTATCTATCACCGTCAAAACCATTCCTCCAGCTCCAGCTCGGGGAAGGAAAAAATCTTTGGATCTGTTTGGTTCAATTTTGAAGCGGTTTTTAGCTTTCAACTTGATTTCAAAATGCTTTGCCAAAGCCCGTGAACCAGTTTGGGCTTTCAAAGATTCTGCCAAATGCTAAAATTATTTATCAAACACAATTGCATTTCCCAAAATAGCTTTGGGCTTTCAGCATTTGCATTGGACTCAAAACCCCTTGCAAATGCTGAACCAAATACAGCCGTAAACGCTCCTGAATTCGATAGAATAGATGCCGCCATCTTAATGGACAGTTCCTTTTTTAAAAGGCACTGTTGGAATTATTGACTTGCAGGGACTTGTTCAGAAATTAGTAAATATGGCACTCAAGCCGAGGCGTGATGATGAATTTAAGGATCGTACTTGACCCCTCATCATCAAGAATTCCCAACCATAGGAGCAGATTTCTCCCATAGCACGGATGTCCACTCCTGGCTCGACTTAAGAAATATTTAAGTCTGTTCAGTATTATTTTGGATAGTTCTAATTTAATAGCAAATACAGGACAAAAACACCAAAGTAAGTTGGTGTCTTGTTTTTACTTTTCACGAAACTTATTACTCAAGTGGCGAGAATCATGCAATCATGCTTGCGCAATGGACTGTCAAGACATTCCATTGCGGTTCTATTCTCATTTCTTTTTTTCTTTTTTTTTTAACATACTATTCTCATTTCTTGACTAACTTAATTTTAAAGTGAAACAAATGAGACCTCAAAGTAATTGTTTTCAAGAATGGACTTTTGCCAATGTGAAAATGCTTTTCTGTGGGCGCACTTATATTATATGCTCAAATGGAACGTGTTAGAAAAACTTAAAACGTGCAAAACCCTTCAATTATCGAAGACCCAATCTTTCGAAATCATGAATCAATCTGCCCCTGCTATTAACCAATAAAGGAATCACACACATCTTTTGAGAATAATACCTTTTGGTCGTTTTTAGATGTGTTTGCTGCCGGGGGTTGGAGTATCTTGGCTAATTGTCTATCTAGATTTTGCTTCGATAAAATAATAACAATAATAATAAAATGCGTTCATTTGGGAAAGTGCAAATGTATATACTTTTTTTTTAATACTTTGAGAGGCATAATTTGATGCAAAACTAATATACTAAATAACTTTTTTTTTTCATTTGATACAATACATGGTCTTAAGAATAAGTGAGTCACATTCAATATTCAATTATTAAATGTATTACCTATTATTAGTGCTTTCATAATACTTATTCTATATATTTAGGGATAAGTGCAATGGAAGTCGTTAAACTTACAACAAAAATGAGATTAAATCCTAAAACTTTCAAAAAGTTCAACTAAGTCCTAGTACGAATGTGCAATCGAGTCTTCAATCTTTTAAAAAATATAATTGAGTCCTAAAACTTATAAAAAATTATAATTAAGTCTTAAAACTTTCAAAAAGTGCAATTAACACAATGACCTGAATGAATCATTTTGTCAAGTTTTAGAATTTAATTGCATTTTTAAAAAAATTTATGACTCAATTACACTTTCATGATAAGTTTTAGGATTTGATTGTACTTTTTAAATGTTTTAAACTCATTGCCCTTTTTTCTTAGTTGGTCAACTAACGAGTATTTCTTGCTGGCCTCCTTTTCCATTTCAAATAATTCCTTTCTCTAACTAGACAATTAATTTTAAGAATAATTTTAGTAAATTAATGTCGTTAGAACTATGTAATGGCATGCCCTTGATCATAAAAGTGGGCCATCAAGACCAGCAATCTAGGAGCACGATCCCTCTCTCTCCAAATTTCAAGATCAAATGATTCGCTTTTACGTCTGATATCGGAAATATCCTCGTATCTTCCTGCTGTCTTCCCGGGGAACACAGAGTGTTTTCTGCTGTCAGTTCCTGATATTCGACCATATAATATACTATTTATATTTGATTATGACGACCACCAGCTAATCACTAGAATTTCGGACATTGAGAACCACACTGGCATCTCTCCCTTCCGTACATGGGGAAAACAAGAAATACGAGAACGTATTTCTCGACTGATGAATATCTTGATTCTTAAGATGGCTAAATTTTTTTAATATAAGTGCTGTTTTTCACTTTTATTATTGATATAATGACTTCCGAAATGAATATAATCAAGCTCACTAAAACATAAAATGTCAGAGATATTATAAACAGGCCTTGTAATGGTAATAACAAAATGATGATGGAGACATCCACCGAAAGTGGACTATTTTCTTTTGGCCCAAAAAAAAAACAAACAAACAAACCAACAAACAAAGATAGGAATCATAAGAAGTATTGAATGTTTGTAATAGCTAATTATGATAGAAAAATTTTGGTCCTCGTTTATTTTTCTTTCGCCTTTTTCCTTATTTTTAGCACACCTGCTGGATGTGTTTGGATCTACTTTTACAGTTTTGTCTTTTATTTTTCTGCTTTATCTAAATCTATGGCGCATGCATATTATAAGTTCTCCTCTTTCTAATATATCTCAAACCCTATTACAACAATAAAAACATAAGAGTTAGTAGGATATTGAGTGAAATGAGAGTGGGTTCTATAGATAAAACGTCAAATTCAATTAATGATTATATTTAGCGGTAATGAGGGTTACCAATATTTTTGTGACCTTGGAGATGGTTGAGGTGCCAAAAGTTATGTATTTTTGAATGGTGAAAAGAAATAAAAGACAAAGAAAGAAGTGAGGAAGTTATCGAGTTGGGTGCACAACCGAAATCTCAAAAAGCAAGAAGACATATCTCAATTTGTTTCGGCACAAATGCTCTTTAATTAAAAAGATACTTTACTTTTAGATTGATTTATAGCTAAAGCGATTTGACAAAATTGACATATGTTTTGCTTCACCGTGGCAAAGTCGGGTTCAGAACTAAAATTTGCTTGGTCCGTTAACAGGGTATTAGAAATTATCTACCCACCCGTGGGCAATATACTTATATCTTTTGGAAATTGCAATCCTTGAAGAGTTGATAATGAAAGGAAGCCAGAAGACCTAGCTCATTAGAAATCCTAATGAACCCTTAAGTCAATTTAATCAAAAACTTAAATCAATGGTTTTACCACACAAATGTTCCTATTATGTACCACACGTTTACACTAAAAGTCTAGAATTAATGAAACAAAGGTGAACATTACCTTGTGAGCCGAAAGTATTGTTTTCACAATTTTATATAAGGTCAAGCTAATGACATATAAAAAAGGTAGGAAATTTCACTTTTCTTTTTTTACCAATAAAAGAAGACACCTTTCTAAACATGTCTCACATCGTGGTGATTTTTACGAGCACATCAACCAAGAACGAATCTGTAAAATCTTTTCTCGAATCTAAGGAGAACATGATCTCAAGTGGGCATCCTTCTTGAAAATAAAGCAGCTCAAGCGTCTTATAAATGTCTCTTCAAAATCTCGAATGAATGCATCGATTTCTCCATCTATACATTGAATCCTTGACCAACGTAAGTTGCAACTCGTCCTATTTGTTAACCTCATTTCATGAAACCCTGTTTTGGCCTGAGTGAGCAGGTCGATTTAGGATTCAAGCACAATGGTTTTGGACCGCCCAAATAAGCCCCTAAACACACGACCAATTCGATTTAATCAAGTTTTTCCTTGAACACATCTAGGGTTCTCAGTTGTTACAATTCTAAATTAAAAAATCAAAAAGGTTTCCTATAACCATAGAGCGTCACCTATCGCTGTCACGCTACCTCTTCTAAGTTGAATTCCATGCAATCTCAGCATTTTAAGTGATGAACAGCTGCTGAAAAGATTCAAACTTCTGCCGACAACTTGAGGAGGATTAGCTATTCTAAGCAGAAAAGTAAGATTTCCCCGAAGCATCGAGGATGGTGCTAGTTTGCTTTGTATATGGATGAACTACTGCATCTAGGTTAAGAACGATACGTATTTCAGTCGATTTTCAATAAGGAAACTTCCGAAATGTTGTAAGTTCTTCCTTCTTATTGATCCCACCAAAACTGAAGCGTTCACATTTTACCCTAAAGCTGAAACCTAAAAGCAGAATAAGAAACAAGAGTGTTTATTTCATTTAGTTTACCTTTCTCTTGGCCGGAGTCATCTTGTTCACTTGATTTCATTGAAGTTATGCAGATGACTGGCAAACAATTTGAGATATGTCTTCTTGCTTTTTAATATTTCGGTTGCACGGCCAACTAAATAAATTCCTCACTTCTTTATCTGTCTTTTATTTCTTCTCACCATTCGAAAATACATAACTTTTGGTGCCTCAACCATCTCCAAGGTCAAGAAATTATTGGTAACCATCGCTACGGTTAAACATAATCATTGGGTGACATAGTGTATGATAATTGAATTTGACGTTTTATCTAAAGAACCCACTCTAATTTGACTCAATATCCTACTAACTCTCATGTTTTTATTGTTGTAATAGAGCTTGAGATATATTAGAAAGAAGAGAACTTACTTATAAGATGCATGCGCCATAGATTTAGATAAAGCAGAAAAATAAAGGGCAAAATTGTAAAGGTAGATCCAAACGCATCTAGCAGGTGTGTTAAAAATAAGGAAAAAGGGGAAAGAAACATAAATTAGGACCGGTCTTTCTCTATCATAATTAGCTATTACAAACATTCAATACTTCTTATGATTCCTATATTACAAGACCTGTTTATAATGTCTCTGACATTTTATGTTCTAGTGAGCTTGACTGTATTCATCTCGGAAGTCATTATATCAACGATAAAAGTGAAAAACAGCACTTATATAATATATTTTTTTATAAAAAAATTATAACCATCTTAAGAATCAAGATATTCATTAGTCAAGAAATACGTTCTCGTATTTCTTGTTTTCCCCATGTACGGAAGGGAGAGATGCTCGTGTGGTTCTCAATGTCCGAAATTCTGGTGATTAGCTGGTGGTCATCATAATCAAATATAAATAGGATATTCTTTGGTCGAATATCAGGAACTGATAGCACAAAACACTTACTGTGTCCCCCGGGAAGATAGCAGGAAGATACGAGGATATTTTCGAAATCAGACGTAAAAGCGCATCATTTGCTCTTGAAATTTGGAGAGAAAGGGATCGTGCTCCCAGATTGCTGGTCTTGATGGCCCACTTTTATGATCAAGGGCATGCCATTACACAGTTCTAACAACATTATTTTACTAAAGAGTTTTTTTTTTTTTTTTTTTTTTTTTTTTTGGTTTTTTTTTTTATTGGAGGAACCGGCTTGTAGCCGACAACCACACCGTAAACCCCCAAGTGACACTTAAGCAAGAGGACCCACCACCCCTGAGTCACACTTAATACACCTAACGCCTCCCCTGAGTTTTGAACCCTTCACCTCTTCGTTGAGGATCAGCAGAGCCTTATCCAGTGGAGCCATCGCGGCCGGTGGTATTTTACTAAAGAGTTTGTTCTTTAATATAAATAAATAAAAAAAAAAAAGAGAGAGAGAGAAAAGAGAATATTTTTTGAAGTAAAGAGCGGATGAATTTGTTGCAAAACCTTCGAGTTCGTTTAATATCATCTTGGATGCCAGAATAAATCTTGATGCATTATTTTTGCTGTTCATGAAAAACGAGTTACTCAAGGGATGATAATCACACCGCTACGACTTTTGTGTTTACTATATCAAATTTCCAAGATACTCTATTACAACTAATTCTTTGACTAAATTTAGTACTAGAGGAAATATGAATGATTGCAGAATCAGGTGAATTCACTTATATAATATGCTCAAATCGAGGGTTAAAGAAACCTACCAATTATGAAAGACCCAATTTAAGTTAGTGGGGGTGGCGGCTGTGGCCCCTCCGGACCTTTGAAGGCCGAATCAATCCATCCCCACACAGCTTTTGAGAATGATAAGCTTTTTGACGTTTTTAGATGTGTTTGACACTCGAGATTGGAGTTGAATCTCGGCTTGATTGACTAACATAGATTTGGTTCGGAAAAAAAGAGAGGTGAATTCTCATTTCCATACGTCATTGCATTCATTTTGGAAAGGGAAAATGAACATGCTTTGGGAGATAAGCCACGGCCAGGTGGGGGCCACCCTCACCAGATCTGGCAAGAGTTTGGTGACTCTTGCTTGACTAGCAATAGCCTAGGCAAGGGCCCTGGCCCTCACTGGCCATAATGAAAAAGTAAAATAAAATAAAATAATATAATAAATAATTCAAAGTATATGAAGAAATTTTAAATTTTATCTACGCTAACGCTTGGTTGTGCCATATAAAACAACCGGCATCTATGTCATCGATTTTGGACCTAAATTGGTCGATCGACTCAATTGGTACTAATGTGAAAAATTTTGGAATTTAATTGGTCTAGTTAAAAGATTAATAATTGAATTAGTAGTAATGTAGTAGGTTTATGATTTTTTGGTACTATTCCCATTGGTATGAATCCTAAGCATCTATTGATTTTTCTATTGGGTTTAGGAGTTTTTTTCTTTTTCTTTTTCTTTTTATATATAAACTAGAGTAAAAAGCATTTCCAATTCAATAGGTAGGGTCAAGAGGGAAAGTAATTTGCCCTGGTGGGCAGGTCCAATGAACCTCGACACTTAATTAGAAAATTGGATATATTTAGCGAGCTTTTCCATATTTCATTTTTTTTAAAACTTGATTATCAATGTGTTGATGAGCTTGTCACCGGTGCTTTATAACAAAATCATTTGATCAAAATTGAACACCACGATCAATCAGAATCTACCAAATTTGTGCTAGTAAAATGTTGGATGATATTGTAAAATTACAAGGAAAAATTGAGATGTCTTCATTATATGATATATAGTTCCGTTGCATTTGTACAATGCATTCCATCCTTTTAAAATATTTGATTGATAATAATTCATTGCATTTTCTGTCTAATACTAACTATTCATTATATGATATATAGTTTCGTTACATTTGTACAGTGCATTCAATCCTTTTAAAATATTTTATTGATAAAAATTCATTGCATTTTCCATCTAGTACTAACCAATTTAACATAAAAAAATAAACAATTTTAAATTAGTAGGACGTTTGTTTATATCAACATTCATGAAGAGTGATTAAACAAAACTGCTATGCACAACTAAATTGCAAAACATAGTTTTTCCATCTCATAATATAGCTCTACATGTCGTTTCTTATCAACCATTCTGAAAGAAAGAATATAAAATCATAAATGAATGTCTTTAGCACATGTATGTCTTTTAAAAAACATACTATAGCGTACCCTATATCTTTATGGAAATTCTCCTTTAAAAACCCTAAATTACGATGGTTCACATTGCACGATTGATAGGTTTGTCTAACCCTTTAATTTGAGCATACTATACAGTGAATTCACCTGGTTTTTGGACCGTTCCTAATTTCTCTAGTACTAAATTAAATTAGTCAAAAAAATGAATCATAATAGAGTATCTTTGAAATTCGACTTCGCAAACATGAAAATTGTAGAAGCGTGATTCCGTCCCTTGAGTGACAGTCGTTTTTCATGGAAAACAGGAAGGAGGCATCAAGATTTACTTTGATGTCTTGGTCCTGTCTTTACGATTAAATTAGAACTGTCCAAAATGATATCGAAAGAACTTGAAGGTCTCGCAACAAATTCACCTACACTTCACTTCAAAAGATATTCTCCTTTTCTGGTTTTTGATTAAAGAATGAACTTTTTAGTAAAATAATGTTGTTAGAACTGTGTAATGGCATGCTCTTGACTATAAAAATGGGCCATCAAGATCATCAATCTAGGGGCAAGATCTCTTTTTCTCCAAATTTCAAGAACCAAATGATACGCTTGGCGTCAAATTTGAGAATATCCTCGCATCTTCCTTCTGCGGTCTTCCCGGGGAACGCCAGCAGTGTTTTCTGTATGTATTTCTTTCCTTTCCAAAGATAGATAAATTACTATCAGTTCCTGATATTCGACCATGTAATATACTATTGATAGTTGATAATAATTACCACTAGCTAGTCATTTCAATTTCGACAATCAGAATAGCACAAGCATCTCTACCGTTGGTACAAGAGAGACAGAGAAAATACGAAAGCATATTTCATGATAATGAATATCTTCATTCTTAAGATGGTTGTAATTTTTTAATATATGTGTTGTTTTTCATTTTTATTATTAAAATAATGATTTTCGAAACGAACATAGTCAAGCTTAAGAGAACATGACATGTCGAAAATATTATAGACAGGTCTCGTAAGAATAATATAGCACAACCCAATAAAATCATGACGGAAACATCCACCAAATGGACTATCTTCCTGTGGCAAAACACAAACAAATAAAAGAAAAAAAAAAAAAAAAAGAAAAAAACAAAGATAGGAATAGTAAGAAGTATGGAATGTTTGTTATAGTTAATTATGATACACAAAGATAGGTTGTTAACACTTAAAATTTGACAATCCATTTAGACATTATATTGCATATAAAATTGAGGATCGATCCCGACCCCTAAACAAAAAATATCAACTAAATTAACATATAGATATAAAGAGTATTTTAATTAAGCCCGTATAATTGCATTAGAGTTGATAGGACTGACATAGGGAGGTTTTGAGCTTAACTGAGTTAATAAAAAAAAAGTGAAAAAAATAAAGATTTTGCTAGCACAACAGTTTGGGACTACAGTAATAACTTATTGTGAGCCAAAATTTTTTGAAGGAGTGAACCCCACAACAATTTATAATTATTTATTATTTGATTTTTTATGGTCCAAAATAAAATGTTATTCTTATAGTGGATAAAAGACTATTAGCCAATTATTTTTCAAAAAAAGAATGCCCGTTTCACATATGTGGACTAAGAAAAGAAGAAACATAATAAGGTAAAAGAAATACATATTTGACAACCCTCATGAGGCAGTCCAAGAGCGGGTTTAGTATAGCAATATTTTGAGATAAAAAGCATATATTTGTTTGCACTTTAGTTGTGCAATACTGTTATGTTTGTTGCGATCTCCCTTTTTGGCAGCCCTATGCGCGGGCACATGCAGAAGTTAATGACTTGCTAAACCCAAGTTCTTCCAAGCTGACCAATTCACAACTTATGGTCCGAATTTTTAACCTACAAATCGATTTCATTTAGGAATCGTCACTAATCGATTTAGGGTGAGTCGATTAGAACCCAAGTGAAATATCAGGAGAAAATCTTGTTTAAACATCAAGTGAGCATTTAGCAATATTTTATACCAATCACGAGTTCTAAAATTCAATTCTTAACCAAATTGAGGATATATAAATTCATACATCATAAGGGCATAATTGGAATAAGCTAATATTTACCTCCAAGAACTTAAATGCATTTTTTCTTTTCAAGGATTTTCCATGTATTTGTGGGGAAAAAAACTATTTTTGGGCTTTTTCTGATTTTTTGGGAAATGCAAATCATTTTTGGATTTTTTGGATTTTGGATTTTTTATTATTATTATATTTTAATATTAAAATAATGTATTACTATTAAAAAAAATGATCTAGGTTAATATTTAGCCAAAATTTTCTATACAATTTAATGCTAACTATTTAGCCAAAATTTAGGCAATAGATGCCCCTTTTTGAAGGTGAATTTGTGAAGGTTGCACTGAAAGACGAACTGATACCTAAATTTTGTTCATGCATGTGCACTAGATGCACATTGTATAGGACTGGGTGCCCTATGTAAAAAGTATAATATAGCATAATACATACTAAGGCAGATAAAAAATACCTATAGCTACTTATTAATGAGTGATGTGGGATATGAACCGAGAGTTTTTGGCAAGTATCAAAGTCTCATTTTACCTTGTGACGCAGGGGTGCTACTTTTTCGAACATGTCTTCGGTTGCCTATTAGAGCAACGAATTGTTGTCGTGGTCCTTGAGCTATCTTCGGTTGCCTTAACGATGACGATTGTTTTTCCAAGATCTGAACTTTTCTTCCGTCGTCTTAATAAGAACTTGCTTTTTCTAGGATTCAAATCATTCTTCAGTCGTCTATTAGAGCAACAAATTGTTTATTCAACCTTTCTCAGGGATGTATCAACTTTTCTTGGGACACTAGTTTGTTGATTACTTGACATTTCTCAAGGATGTGCCGACTTTTCTCGCAATATCTAATTGCTAGTTACCTAACTTCGGGTTACGAAAGCACGCCGTGTTGATGTAAAGGGACTCCACGTTATGGAAGCACGTCATGTCGATGTAGGGGGACTCTAGGCTACAAAAGCACCTCGTGTTGGTGTAAAGAGACTCTGGGTTATGGAAGCACGCCGTGTCGATGAAAAGAGACTCCAGGTTACGGAAGTACGCCGTGTCGATATAGAGAGACTCCGAGATATGGAAGCATGCTATGTCGATTCCCTAGTGATATATCTTGGCAAAAACCTTGGAGGATACTTGGACATTCGCAAGCACTAAAAGAGTACTTGTGACTACTCACCTTAGGCACTCAGGACGGTCTCTCACTTTCTGGTAAAGAGAATTTGGGAATACCTAGGACGAACTTGTAATATCCGTGAAGGTCTCTCACCTCCTAATAGAAAGAATTTAGATTGTCGTGGCCCACCTTGTATATCTATGAAGATCTCCCATCTCCTAGTAAAAAGAAGTTGGAATATCAAGAACGTACATCGGACGTTTATGAAGGTTTTTCACATCTTGGTAAAAGAAATTGGAATATTGAGGACACACTTTTATATCTGTGAAGGTCTTCCACCTCTTGATAAAAAGAAGTTGGATGTAGCACGAGATTTATTTAATGAAGTAAAGAGTCGGTTGTCTGTTCAGTAGCCGACTTTTTTCTAGTTCACTATAGGGCAATAAAACTTGGGGAATACCTAGATGACCACAGGTAATTAAAATGGCTGGAATACTTAGGTAGCCGTAAGTATACAAAGCAACGGAATACTTGGACAATCATAAGTACTCAATAATACAATTTAAAGACAATTCATGCAAGCCAAGTGTCAACAAAAAAGAGTACTTAGACAATGGCAGGTATTCAAAGACAATGAGATACTTAGGCAGTCATCAATATCAATATCTTGTGGACAACTTGAATAGGTCAAGTGTTGATAAGAAATTGTATTTAGACAGTGGCTGGTAATCAAAGACAATGGAATACTTTGGCAGTCACTAATATCCATATCTTGAGGACAACTTAAATAGGTTGACTATCAATAAGTGAGAGTACCTAGACAGTGGCACGTACTCAAAGACTATGGGATACTTAGGCAGTCACCATTATCCATATCTTGAGGACAACTCAATCATGCTAAGTGTTGGTAAGTAAGAGTACCTAGATAGTGGTAAATACTCAAATGAAGAAAAAGTGTTGGTAAGTAAGAGTACCTTGATGCACTTATGTGTGCATCTAAAGAGGAAAAAGTGTTTGTCATCACATAGCATTGGTGGTGATGCTTCGTGCATTGAACGAGATGTTTTGGTTGAGCCAAGATACCTCGGTCTTGAACTCGAAAGCCTTAGGAAGCTAGACTCGAGAAGTCTCAATCGAGCCGAGATGCCCCAACTTGGCAAGAAACTGGAAGCCCTAGTCAAGCTGAGAGGGCTTGTTTGAGCCAGGATGATAGTAAATGAATTTGCATGAGTACTGGTTATGAATAAGCATGATATGTTGATGTGTTTATTGTTAAGCTGAAAGTATTTTACATCAACATCATGTGTTTAGTCAAGACATGGCAAGTAATTTGTTATCGATCTATCGTTGACGTTGTTTGCGAGTGTTGTATTTGCTAGGCTTGATGATGAGATGCTTCCCTAGTAGAGGACTAGAAATTTAGCTTACTAAGTCCCCCAACTCACTCCCTCATCTTTCAAACTTGTAGGCATGGAAGTTTCACGTCAATTTTGGGAACTACAATCACACTAGAGGAGATAAGAATTCTACTAGCCTATGTGAAAACTTGTGGTGTGATGTAAAAAGGAAAAGCACTCGTGGAGAAAAGGGCTTGTAGGTGTACTGTTGTAATATAAAGTAATGTATTATGTGTGTTGGATGTCACAGTCTTTCAACTGTTGTTTATTTGAGGAGTTTGTTTGCTTATGCTTTCGCATGTGTTTATTAACATAAAAAAAAAAAAAAAGAATCAGGACAATGACAACCATGGGATGTTGCGAAAATAACCCATGCTGCTCAATACCTGAAAGATAGAGTTGGGGTTATTACAAAATATTAAAAGACATGTTACGGGAATGTGTATTTGATTTTGAAGGTAACTGGGATGAGAAACTACACTTGGTAGAGTTTGCTTGTAACAATAGTTTTCAATAAAATAAAGGGATGGCCCCATTTGAGACGTTGTACAAGTGAGCCTGTAGAATTCCTATTTGTGAACAAAGTAGGTGAACAGAAATTGACATGACATAATTAGTGCAAGTTACAACAAAAGCAATAAGAATGATTAAGAGTAGACTTAGAACTGTCCAAAGTTAACAGAAGAGTCATATCGATAGATATTGGAGGCGTTTAGAATTTAGTGTAAGAGACCATGTATTTTCAAAAGTGTTGTGATTGAGAGGCATTTCCTAATTTAGAAAGAAAGGGAAATTGAGCCTGAGATTCATTAGATCATTTGAAATTCTCGAAAGAATAGGGGATACAGCATATCGATTGGCATTATCACCTAAGCTGTCTAAAGTTCATGACGTCTTTCACATGTCAATGTTTAGGAAATGTCAACTTGATCCTACCCATGTTTTGGATTATGACACAATTGAAGTGGATGATAGAGTCTAGTATGCCGAGAGGCTAGTGCAAATATTGGATCGAAGCGAACAAACTCTCAGGATTAAGGTTGTACCCCTAGTCAGGGTTCTATGGCAACATTGCAACATGAAAGGCGCGACACAGGAAACTAAGGGCCACATGAGGACCCAATATCTGCATCTTTTTGAAGGAACGAGTAAAGTTATAAATTTTGAGGATGAAATTTTTCTAGAGGGGAAGAATTGTAACGCCCCAAATTTTGCCCAACTAATTAATTAGTCGTGACAAATCTTAATAGTATAGATGATTTAATTTAATGAATGAATTTAGGACCCAAGGCAATTAAATTATGCATTGTATGATTATTATATGTACCTAAGTCTTATTTTAGTATCTAAATTAATCTCTACTGTGCATGAAATTACATGGCCGGTCACCTAGGTCTTATGAACATGAAATGAAGACATATTAATCCATTAAATTCTATATTGCCACTTTCCTTGCCACTTGCAAGCCATGCAAAAATGGTTAAATTTCTAAAGTAGGCTTAAAATAGCCTAGAGTAATGATAAAGACTATAGTTCTTGCCCATTAAGATTTCATGCAAGAAGTGTCTTGCACAAGCCAAGAACTTCTCTCAATCATCTCGCTTAGGTTGGCAACCCCCCTAAATAGGGTAATTTCTCTCATTCTTGCTGAGCAACTCTCTCATCGTCTCATCGTCTCGTCTCTCTCTCTCTCTCTCTCTTCTTTTCTCGTTCCCTCCTTCTCACCAAAGTTTACCAGCAAACTTAGAACATTCTCAAGCTCACGGTGAAGTCTAGGAGGAGAAGACCGAAGCACTAAACATCAAAAGGCAAGGAGAAATGACATTCTCCTAACCCCCTTGATCTTCTTGTGGCTTGGTTTTGTAGAATAGGGAGATTGGTTGATTTTTTTTTTTTTTTAAATGTTTTCCATTGCATGTGTGCTGTGATGGTGAAATAGAGATGCTAAGATGCTGTGAAAGTGTGACCTGAAGGAAAGAATGACATGCAAGCTAGTTTTGAGTTGTGCATGGTGTCGTATGTGGTTTTAGTGTTTGGATTTAGCTTGTAGTAGTTCTTTTGCAGTTATAACCCAAAGTATATGTTGCATGCGGCTTAGGACTTCTACTTTGGCTATGTATTGAGCAATGAACTCGTGTGGTGCAAGTGTTACATCTATTCGTGTATTGTAGTTGGATTTTCCAGAACTGGAATTGCTGGACCTTATCTATTTAGTAATTTTGTGGAGTTTGCTATGGTTTGAATTTGAGGAGACTTTCTTCATGAAAGTTGTACAAGACATCTTTATCTACAACATACTTAAATTACATATTTTTCTGAGGTGATATGGATGGTATGAGGATCTAGTTATTTACCATGTCCAATCTGCCCAGTATAGTAGGAACAGTGACCTGATTGTCTTCTTGAATTTTTTTAAAGTTTTCCCTATTGATTTTGGACTTGCTTCCTTCACAAGAGCTGTAGAGGACAAGCTTATTATCCAAATTTCAAAATGTTTGGATGCATTTTAAGCTGTGAGACAAGTATATTTTGAAGACGATTACTCTTACTGCTCTTTATATAAAATGTTTTGGACCTAGTGCCCTTCATAAAAATAAATTTAAAAATTAAGATATTCTTTATAACATCCTAAAATTTTATAATTTTACAAATTCATTTACTATGGTTTTGGCTTTGATTCCTTTGACTGCGCAAATCTGTTCGTTTCTACCTTTGGTCCAAATTAGAGGTTGGGACACCTGAAGTGCCATAACTTGGCACGGAGGGACACTTAAGTGCCATAACTTTAAAATTGTATACTTAAGTGCCATTATCGGAGTAAAATGGGACACTTAAGTGCCACTCTGGCGAAAATCTGGCCAAATGGCTAACGTGACAATTTTCCGATGAGTTTAGTCTAAAACGGCGTCGTTTTGCACGCTGACATGGCGGAGAAAATGCAAAAACGACGCCGTTTAAATGTCTAACATGTAAATAATAAAATAAAAATTAATTAAATTAGATTTAAAATTAATTTTATTTAAAATATTCAAAAATTTTAAAATTATGAAAAATTTTAAATTTTAAATTTAAAAAAAAAAATTGGGGGGGGGGGGAGGGGGAGGTCGAACGGGCGGCCGAGGGCTAAGCCCTCACGCCACCGCCTCCCCCCACCGTCGCCGGAAGGGCGGCAAAGGAGGGGGAGGGTCGGCCGGGGTCACCGGCCCCCGGCCGACCGACGGCGAGGGCTGCGAGCCCTCACCGGATCGCGGCCGGGCCGCGACCCTCGCCCTAGATCTAGGCGAGGGCTTGCGGGCCCTCGCCGCCGGTCGGCCCCTGGCCAAGGCCCGGCGACCCCGACCGACCCTCCCCACTCCATCACTGGCCCTTCCGGCGGCGGTGATGGAGTGGGGAGGGTCGACCGAGGTAGCCGGGCCCTGGCCAGGGGTTGGTGAGGCTAGCCGATCGGCGGCGAGTGCCCGCGAGCCCTCACCCGATGCGAGGCGAGGGTTGCGGCCCTCGCCGCGATCCGGCGAGGGCTCGCGCCCTCATCGTCGGTCGGCCGGGCCGCGACCCCGACCGACCCTCCCCCTCCGTCGCCGACCCTTCCCGGCGATGGCGGGGAGGCGGCGGCGGTGAGGGCTCGGCCCTCAGCTGCCCGCCCGTTCGATCTCCCCCCCCCCTTTAATTTTTTTTAATTTTTTTTAATTTTTCTTATTTTTCTTAATTTTTCTTAATTTTTTAATTTTTTTGAATTTTTTAAATAAAATTTAATTTAATTAATTTTTATATTATTAATTTACATGTCGACGCAAAACGGCGTCATTTTTGCATTTCTCTCGCCACATCGCATGCAAAATGACGCCGTTTTGGACCAAATTCAGCGGAAAGTTGTCACGTCGCCATTTGGCCGGATTTTTGCCGAAGTGACTTAAGGCACAAGCATGGTAACCATCCCCAGCCCAACTATTTCTATTCTTTTCTTCCCGTAACGAAAAAAGAATAGAAACCGTTTGATAACGGCAAGTTAATTTTTTTTTTTTCCCGGAACAAAAAGTTAGCCCGGAATGGTTTTGGAATATAAATGAGAAGTAAAAAAAAGTTGCTTCTTGTTCCTGGGAACAAGTTTAAGAAATAAGTGAATTTTTTTTTTTTATTCTTCTCTTGCTAATCGCCATTGACCGCCGTTGACCACCACCCGCCGTCGCCCCCGCCGCCCCCCCCCGCCAACCGCCGGCCGACCGCCCGCCGCCGTCTCCGGCCCGACCGCCGGCCGCTGTCGCCGCCGGCCGCCCGGCCGCCGGAGGCGGACCCGATCGACCGTCGCCGCCGCCATCTCCGGCGCCGCCCACGGGTCACTCCGGCCGCCGTCGCCGCCGCCCACCCTCCCGCCGGTCGCGGCCGCCGGCCCACCACCGCCACCGCCGCACGACCGCCGGCCGCCGCCGAAAGCCCTTCGTCGTCGGTGGCCGAAGGCTTCCGGCGGCGTGGCGCCGTGATGGCGGCCGGGCGCGGGCGGCCGCGACCAGCGGGCGGGCGGCGCGATCCGTCGGCAAGAATAAAAAATGAATAAATACAAAAAAAAGAAATTGTTACGTTACCAAACGCATTTCTATTCTTTTTCTATTACAAGAATAGAAATTTTGTGTCGTTACCAAACAAGTTCTTTTACTCGAAAATTATTCCCGGAGCGAAATAGAAAATAACCATTTCTGAAAAAAAAAAAACTCTTCCCGGGAACAGAAGCGTTGTCATGTGCAGCCTAAGTGTCCCATTTAACTTCGAAACTGGCACTCAAATGTACCATTTTGAAGTTATAGTACTTAAGTGTCCCCCGATACCAAGTTATGGCACTTGGGCTGTACTTCTGCCGTCCAAATTGCATGAAATTCTTTAGGAAAGTGATGGAATCTTGTTTGGTGGCCTACTAAGGATGGTAACGACACTATAGATTTTCAAATGGTGTGTTTGAATTGCCATGTGGTGCCAATTACTTGAGGAAATTGAGCTAAACATACGAGGTCAGAATATGGAATTTTGGGTTATAAGAGTTTCAATATGCCATGAAGGCAGCGAGTCGTGCATGGTGACATAGTGCCCATCCTAGTGTCATGTGTGCTGATTAGGATGCATTTTATAGAGCGTGATGCTATGTCACTGCATGAGTGTACTATGCCTGCGGTGCATGAGATGGATTAGGATATGTGATGCCCAAGGCCGATGGACCTCGTATGCTCGACAATGGCCTGAAGTGGATGTCAGAGGAGAATGCCTTGGCTAGCAAACCAAGATGCCCCAGATTATAGTGGAGATGCCCAAGCTAGTGAAAAACCCCAAAAGTATTGACATTCAATTCAAGAGCCTAATGATGGCCCAAAGTGGATGTCGAAGGTGAATACTTTGGCTAACAATCAAGATGCCCTAAAGTCGGGATGCTTGCGGAACAAGAGTCGTGGATGCCCAATTTGTGAACCCAAGTCACTGCTAGAGCTGCCCGCATGGATTGGTAGAGCAGCTAAAACGGGGTCAGACCTCAGTGACATTATGCATGAAAAGTGTGAAGCGTGATGCATCCATTGCATGGTATTGTGATTCATATGATTGAATATGACGCTTGTTGCACTAAATGCATGCTGGCACTACTTGAGTGACTTGAAATGGTTTGAGGTTTGTCATGTGCTCATATTTGTGTGCTTACTTGCTTGGATAATAGTTGTGGTCTAAGAAAAGAGTCAATCAGGTTGAGTGATCTGTGAGCTTACTATTTCTTTTGCTGAGCGTCAGCTCACTCCTATTGTTACATTTTTCAGATTAAAAGTCATGTCGCCAATTCCCACTTCCCCCATCTCACACTATGGAGCGCCTATCATGATAGAAGGAGAGCACCATAAACTTGAACTTTCTGGACACAGTCTTTGTTCATTATACCGTTGTGTTGCTAGTGGACATAGGGCAACCTAACTTGATTCCCTACCGTTTTATAGCTATTTTTGTGCTGGTAGGATCGTCACCTGATAGGATCAATTCCAATCCTGGATGCTCTAATTGCAGGTAGTGGTGGTGGAGTGATGTGGAGAATTAGGAGCATGTAGTCATGCTTACTTTTTGACAAGACCAAAACTTTTTGGGGCCATAGGATCGTGTAGATCGGGTCGGATGGATGGATGGTTGGTGGCGGAGGAGTTTAGTAGGGATAGGGAGACAAGTACCTTTTTTTAATTTCTCCTAGTCTATGTTCTTCTTTTGATGTATATGCTGCCACCCGATGTAAATAGAAGTATGCTAGATAATGAAAGCATGATTCCCTTTACTATTGGAATTCTTAGAATTTTTGGAAGCATGTATAATTCATGTTATAAATGAGAACCTTTATAAAAGACTTCCACTTGCGTGATAACTCAAAAGAAATAAAGAACAAGAATTAGTACGTCGCGGACTGGGACATTACATGTATAATTTTAGTTTGAGCTTCTATTTTATGACTAAGACTTTTTTGTTATTAATATTCATAATTTTCGTATATCTTTATAGTCAATAAGTTGTAGTAACAAGTTTTTATTATTAAAGGTTTAACTCACCACAATGTTCAATTAATGTTCAATTAATAATATAAGTGAACCTGTGTAGACCGTGAAAGCTGTGACATAGTAGATTCCATGTTATAGGGTATATAGGGTAGATTTCAAATTTCAAAAAATGAGTAACCTGTTTCAACGTAGGTTCCAGATTTCACATGGCACTTGTACGGAATCCAAACCGCTCATCACTAATCTCTAGTCAAATCGTCGAATTGGGTCGACAGTCAAGTTAGGTTGATGACATCAACAGGTCAATTACCAATGTTTTGCTAATGTCATCGATGATTTAAGCCCTTCCGTCCACACGCAGCCAACCACGCGCAGCTTGCGACGACGCATGGAGGTTCGGCATCACCCGATAACGTCTAAGGGTGCATTTGTTTGTATTTCTGTTCAAAAATTGTTTCAAAGAACATAAATAGAAAAAAAATTATTTTTGTTCCAGGGAACAATTTTTTACTAGAAAAATGTGTTTTCTAAACTTATTTTAGGAATAAAAAAAGGATCGAAACATGTTTGGTAAATTTGGGTGCGTTTGGTAACGTTTCTGTTTGAAAATTGTTTAAAACGAAATAGAAAAAAGTGTTTATGTTCCAGGGAATAATTTTTGAACAAAAAAATGCGTTTGGTAAATCTGTTCCAGAAATATAAAAAGAATAGAAACACGTTTGGTAAATTTGTATAATTTTTTATTTCTTTTAATTTTTTAATATTTTTATTTTATTTTTCTATTTTCTATTTTATTTTTTTAATTTATTTTTCCTTTTTTTCTTTTTTTCTTCTTTGGCCGGCGGCCTCGCCTTGGCCGGGCGAGCTCGAGCTCGGCCTCGCCGGATCTGGGCGAGATCGAGCTCGCCCAACCTCACGCTCGGTTGGGCGAGCTCGAGCTCGCCCAGATCCGGCGAGGCCGAGCTCGCCCGGCCGGCCGGCGAGGCCGAGCTCGCCCGCCCGGCAAGGCTCGGCCTCGCTCGTCCACCGCCAGTCGGCGTCGCCGCGGTGGCCGGGCGAGGCCGAGCTCGCCCAGCGGCCGGCGAGGCTCGTCCTCGCTCGGCCACCACCCAGTCGGCGTCGCCGGCCGGCCGGGCGAGCTCGGCCTCGCCGGGGGGCCGGCGAGCCTCGCCGTGGCTGGGCGAGGCCGCGGCCGACCAAAGAAAAAAGAAAGAAAAAAGAAGAAAAAAAATAAAAATAAAAAAGAGAAGTGTTTCTAGATTTTGTTCCGTAAAACAAAAACAACTTTTTTTTGTTTTGCTTTGTTTTACGTTTTTTTTTGTTCAAACAAAAGAACAAAAAGGAACAAAACGCACACAAACACGTTTTTGTTCCTTTTTGTTCCTGGAACAAAAAAACAGAAATTTTTGTTCCCGAGAACGAAACACGGTGCAAACAAATGCACCCTTTGTGTTCTTTTTTTGTTTCTTTTAATTTTTTAATTTTATTTTTCCTTTCTTTCTTTCTTTTTTCTTTTTTTTTTTTTCTTTTTTGGCCGGTCACGGCCTCGGCCATGGCCGCGACCGGCCGATGAGGGCCGACAGCCTGACCTTGGCTGGGGGAGCTCGGGCTCGCCTAGATTCGGCGAGGTCAAGCTCGCCTAGCCACTAGTCGCCTAGCAGTGGCCTAGCGAGGCCGAGCCTTGTCAGTGGCTGGGCGAGCTCAACCTCACTGGATCTAGGCGAGCCTAAGCTCGCCCAACCAAGGCAAGGCTGAGTGTTGCTAGCGCGAGCGAGGCGAGGTCGAGCGTCGCCGGCGAGGTCGAGCATCGCCGGCGCGGGCGAGGCCAAGCGTCGCCGACGCAAGCAAGGCTCGGCCTCGCCTTGGCCGGGCGAGCTCGGCCTCACCAAATCTAGGCCAGCCCGAGCTTGCCTAGCCAAGGCGAGGCCGAGCCTCGTTGACCTCGTCGAGGGCCGGCGACGCTCCGGTGAGGTTGTCGGCCCTCGACGGTCGGTCACCGGCCATGGCCAAGGCCGGCAACCGAAAAAAAAAAAGAAAAAAAATATGAGAGAAAAAATTTGTTCTTAAAAATTGTTCCGAAACAATAAACAAATTTTTTTTTGTTTTTTGTTTTTGTTCCAAATGTGTTCACAGGAACAAAAAAATAGATTTGGAACAAAAACGCAAACAAAGCGTTTCTGTTCTTTTTTCGCTCCCCGGAACAAAAAAACAGATTTTGTGTTCATGAACAAAAAAAATGAACACAAACATACAGGCCCTAAGATGTCGTTTTGCTTTTCTCTAAATTCGAAAATCACCCCGTATATTCATAAACAATTTTCACTGGAAATTTTCTTTTCAAAGTTCAATCAAACAGAACAGTCGCCCACAACCTCCAAGCCCATTCTTCGCATCAATTTGTATCGGTCATTCATGTTTTTGATTTCAACATAATAAACACGCATATAATACAAAGTTCGATTCTCAATGATCTCCATTTCAAACAACGAGCGAAAAAACTTGATGGAAAAACAAGATAGAGATCATAATGTAGGCTCTGATAACAATGTAGGAAAAAACGTCTAGATGACTAACCTCTTGATGCACAACAAAAATAATTATCAAGGAATATACATTAAATCATCAATGGACAATGAACAAATTTACATCTTCACAATAGTTCGAATACAATTGCAAAGAAAGTATTCTCATTCCACATCGTTAATACCGATTGTTTTGTCAAAGTAACGATTAGAAGCCTTTTTGTGTGTTGCTCTCTTAGATGGAGAGATGAGAGCAAGAGGGAAACGTTCGTTTTATGCACAACGTTCTCTTTTTTGAGTTGGTTGTCACTTATATAGTCATGTGGGAAGTTAAATAGCTTCCCCTTAATATAATATCCATAACACCTCTTGAAAGGGTCTCTCCATCACTTCACATCAAGATGAACCGGTGCATCTTAATCGCACCCCATCATGGATGAACTAACAAAAAATAACAGAATCATATGTAATACAAGTAAATATTCAAATGTTCCAAAGTAGCTCCTGTTCACGAAAACATCTTAATTTTATTGTCCGAAGGGATAATAGGTTGCCATCCCTCCATCGTACTTCCTACGCAAAAGAATAAATACCAACTTGCCTTTAAGCCCTGCAAATTCATCCGGGAGTAGGTTCATGAAACAAAATCTCAGTGGATCACTAGAGAGAGGAAGACAGCGGACCATGTAAAGACTTATGGTTGATAATCAATCGCAATCTTGACCAGTGTAGCGTCGACAATCTTGTCGAAGGCTGGCCTAGAGAGCTGGAAAGTGGTGTCGCATAGTGGCGAAGCACATCGTTCTGCAACAGTCGCAATCACTGAGCCCTTACATGGGAATTTTTCACCAATACTCGGAGGACCTATGCATGTCGCGTTGAACTTTTTCCCACGTCTCCATTATTCCAGATGGGGTCAACAGCCACAACAACCATCAGCCCTGATTCCTTCACTCCAGGACAATCTGAAGCTATAATTTCCCAAAAATTCATAAGATGAATTAGGAATTTAGATTGGGATTGTGCAAAGTTTCATTTTCATAGAAAACAATGCGAAAAGGAATGAGATGGGAAAATAAACAAGAGTGGCATAAAAAATGCCATACAAAAAGTATACCAACATCTTTTGGTCAGATCAGAATGCCAGAACCCAGATATAAGAACGTATATCAGCATTCTTAGTACAGTCAATGCGAAGAAAAGTTCTTATGCTCATGAGGTACATAGAAAGTCGCATTCCCTGGTGCTGCCACTCCTAAAAGCACAAGGCCTAAGAGTATGCATACAACCATCAAAATCCTTGTCTCCATGCCCTCCATGTACTGTTGATCTCTCAAAATGAATATATCACATACCCACCATGAAGGCTGCTTCCTTAATGTATGATTTCCATCAAGCAAGAATATGTTTAAAAAATTTTGGGAAAACTATCGAATGAATATTACCAAAAAAGCCATTACATGCTTTATTGGAGATGTTAGAATACTCAATTTGTCTACTGTATTTATTAGATTACCAACATAAACATGTTACAGCATGAGTCAATCTTCTAAAACCTCCTGATTTTGGAAATCACAATTGGAATTGCAGCTGCGACACCATATCTTTTATTTAAAGCTTGATTCAAAGTTGCACATGATGCAGGAGCATCAAAGCTTGGAAATTCCATTTTAAACAAACAACTCACAAGCCCAACTGTAGCCTCATCAATCGACCAAAGCCATCTGATATTTGTGCAAGCAAAGGGAAACTTTGGACAAAATCAATGAAGAGAAGGCATTCAAGATTGAGTTTCCAGAAGTTGAAGAACAAAGGCTGATTTGGACTGGAGGAATGTTTCCCAGTTTAAGTATTTTCTCAATTTAGGTAGGTTTCTAATTCAAGTTTATTCCTAGTCTAACTAGGTTTTCTAATTTGAGTTGATTTCCTAGTTCCGGTTGGTTTCCTAATTTGAGGGGTATACTAAATTGTTTGCTATGTTCATTAGCTTACCAACATATACATGTTACAGCATGAGTCATCTTCCAGAACCTCAAATTTTGGAATTGGGATCTGGAATTACAGCTGTGACACCATATCTTTATCCAAAGCTTGATTGGATGTTGCTTGCTTTCTTATTTTGTGATATCCAAAATACTATATGCTTTTTTTTTCTTTTTACTAGGAAAAAATACTATATGCTCAATACAAAGAAGATGGGCAGTCCATGAGGACTAATGAACTGACAAATTTAGTTACTAATGAGAAATGTATTGACTTTCCCACATATTTCTGATTAAGCATATAATGAGGTAATGCTTATTTCCAATTATGCGTCTATAGAAGTAAGAAAAGGCCTATTTCACCAAAACCACATTATCACAGTTTAAATATTGTGTGCAGCATTGATTGAGCAAGGAGAATAAAAGTCCATTGCAGGACAAGCCGTATAGGTGGGCCACTTATGCGTGTAGTCTGCACTTCTCGTATTTGCATACCTGTTATCTTGCAGCACCTTCTTAAAGGCAACTATTTCCTCTGTTTCTAGTTCACATAACAAACTTAAATTTAAAAGGAGAAAGACCAAATACTAAGAGTGGGATTACCTATACAGATAAGTGTTGAGCTAGGCAACTAACCTCAATGACTGCATCAAAAGCGCTGACGTGTCCCTAACACTCTGCCCTTGCAGACTGCAACTGCAACCCAATTGACAGCATTTGTTAAGAAATTTGTGATGCATCAAAAGTTTTTGGTAAAATACATCACAGGTTTTTGCAAGCATCACCAGTTTCATACAGCGGCACACAAGTTTTTACCATAAACATACTCTAGTTCAGCAAACAAGATAATTTAGCTAAATATGAAAAGTAGCGGCAAGAGAAAATGTTATAATGCAAGCCTTTCATATTCCAGTCATTCTTATGAAAGGGATGAGTATTGCAATTTAGGCTTAATAGGACTCAAAGAAAATATAGGAGAAGACTATGAAAAGAAGAACAAACATACAAGATGTATCACTTATCTGGGTTCAACCATAAAAAATTTAAATGGTAGATGTTGTCATACACGACAAAAAAATTTAGGTGACTCAGAATGCGACAGATAATAAGTTGGAAGAACAGAAATAGAATACCAACTGGCCAATAAGAGGGGACTAGGTCCCCTGTCAGTGGAAAGACGGAATTAATCCATAAAGGCCGACTTTGAGAAAACCTACAAGAGTATTGGTTGGAGAGGTTGACATCAGGCTTCCTTGATTCGCATTTTTAAACATATATACTAGAAGTCCAAGTGAAGCTCACATGACAAACACAAAAGAGCAAATATTGTCTGCTAAAGTAAAAATTCAACATAAGTTTGCCAAACATAGAGTTAACATGACGGTCAAATCAACTAGCACACTTCATGTGGATCACATTGATAGGATGAAATCGAGAGCACAATTTTGCAACAAGGAAAGCTATTTTACGCAACAAACCAAGAGTTAAAAACACCAAACCAGCTTGCCGTGTCCACTTCAACCACCAACTGTTGCCACAATTGAAATTAAGTTGGTTCAGCCTCCTGAAATTTGCAAATTGAATGAGGTTCACAATCCTAAAAAGGGAATTCATTCTTAAGAGATTTGAATAAAGAAATTATTGAGCAATAGATCAAATTATAAGATGCGGGTCACAACTTATCATGATGCAATGCTATATCATCCTCTTGTCTTCCTTCTCAATTGATCTGACCATCACCAGGTTTAGTGACCGAAAACAAACAAACATTGATTGCAACAGCTTCCATGGATATAGAAGCCTTGTGCGGATCTATATCTGTTGCAACTCTCAACATTGAGTGTAAATGCTGCTCTAGATTATTCTTCTCTTTAGCTTTTGATCAGCCTATGCCCTTTCCTAAGTAGAATTGCCACCCTAGAGTAAGCAATTTAAATTTGCCAAGAAAATTCCAAAATTCAACGACAAAAGTTCAAAATCCTCAAGCCTTTTTAGTTCTGCCGCAACCTTGGATGCACTAATGCATAGTAGTACCATTCTTTGTATGGGAAGCTTTAAGGGATTTGTATATTTCACCAATAATCTCCACATGAGCAGACCCCTTCCCTAAAATGATGAAAGCGATTGGAATCCCTCAGAACTATGTGGCGACTAAACACTTGTGATATATATCTCATGGCAACGTGACAGTCACCACATACTCGAAGATTCTTATAAATTCGAATGGGTCCTCCTTGGGGCACAGCAAGCAGCCCAAAGGCAACAGCCAATTTCTCACTGTGATAGGCAAGACCAAGCTCTTTGCCCTCTTCATCAACATCATGTAGTGCCAAACTTAAGTCTGGAACATAACCAGCTTTCTTAATTAATCGCATTACTTCATCAATCTTTGAATAGATATCAGACATTCTTGGATGCCCTCTATCTTCGGATACAAAGGTGTGAACTTGGCCATTGATCCCAACCCAACTACAACCAGGCTCTTTGTTGATTCCTCTTGATTTCATCAAACCCCAGATTTTTGCAGCCTCTTCCAGTTTACCAGAGGCAAAATATATATTAGCTAGGAGAACGTAAGGAACAGAATTCATAGGTTCCAATTTGAAAAGATTCCTTGCTGCCCTCTCTCCCAGTTCCAAGTTTTTGTGTACCCGGCACGCAGCAAGTAGTGCCTTCCAAATCGTTGGATCTGGTTCCACAGACATTTGATTAAGCAATTCTTCAGCCTCAGCAAGTTTTCCAGAGCGCCCTAAGAGGTCAATCATTGAAGCATAGTGCTCAGGGCCTGGCTTTATTCCATAAGTCTTGGTCATGGATTCAAAGTACATGCGACCTTCTTGTACAAGACAGGCATGGCTGCATGCAAATAATAGGCCAATAAAAGAGATGTAATCAGGCTTCACTCCACTCGCAACCATGCGATTGTAGGTCTCTAAAGATTCTTTTGCTTTGCCATTACGTGCATAACCCATGATAAGAGCCGTCCATGTGATTACGCCCGCTACATGCATTGAGTTGAACACTCGATCAGCATCTTCTATGGATCCGCATCTTGCATACATTGAGATGAGAGAATTGCCAACTGATGTTGAAATAGCATGGCCTGATTTCACAAAAATTCCATGAACTTGTTGCCCAAATTCTAAAGCTGTCAATTCGGCAGAAGCACTTAAAATACTGGAAATAACCATTTCATCAGGACAAATACCCTCGGCTGTCATGTCACAAAACAACCTGAGAGCTTCTTCAAAGAGGCCATTGTGTGCGTATCCTGTGACCAGGGAAGTCCATGAAATGACGTCTTTTTCCAGCATACACTTGAACACCTCACATGCGCAAGTAATCTCTCTTTGTTTAGCATACATGTCGATGAGTGCATTGCTCACTAGTCGATAAGCCTCAAATCTCGTCTTTAAGATCAGACAGTGCACCGACTTTGCGAGTTTCAAATCCATCGTGGAAGCAATAGACTTTAGAACAGATGTGTAAGTAAAATCATCAATCTTCATATCTCTTCCATGCATTTTCTTAAATAGGTATAGTGCTTCCTCTTCACACCCCTGCCTCATGCAACCCATAATCATTGAGTTCCAAGAAACCACACCATCAATATCTGTAGCCTCTATCACCAACTTAGCACTGTTCAAATCTCCACATTTCGCATACATGTCAACCAGCGCACTCTGAACAAATGCACTAGCTGCATATCCACTCCTCATGATGCAGCAATGCACCTGTGCCCCAAAAGCATCAGCTGAAACTGCTGCACAAGTTGCTAGTATACTAGGTAAACTGTACTCATCGAATTCAATTCCTTGCTTCCTCATTTCCTTAAAACACTCCATTGCTTTATATGCATCACCATTCTGAGAATACCCAGTGATCATGGCGCTCCAGAGCGCATGATTACTCCTTTCGAGAACCGTTGCAAAGAGATACTCTGCCTCAGAGATGCTTCTGCACTTTGCATACATGTCTATAAGACCCGTGACAACAAAATCATTATGGTCGAAATTTGTTTTCATAGCATAGCCATGAATCTGCTCACCTCTTTGGAGAGAACCCGACACGGCACACGCCCTAAGCACGCTGCCCAAGCTAAACTGGGTGGGCTTCTGACCGTCCAACTGCATTAGCCAGAAGAACTTAAAACCTTCGCCAGGACGCCCATGCCGACAATACCCCGAAATGAGGGAGGACCAGGTGACCGAACTCTTATATGGAGTCTCCTCGAAAAGCTCTTCAGCCTCATCGAACCTCCCTGAATTGGCATAAGCGGCGACCATGGTGTTCCACGTGTACTCATCTCTCTCGAGCATTTCATCGAACACCTTCCGGGCATCATCAATTCGACCTCCTTTAGACAAGTCCTTCAGCACCCGGTTGGATTCGAAGGTGCTACGATTCGAATTGACGACGTTGTGCGCAGACCTTGTGAATTTAGCCCGACCAAACTGATAATATACCTCTCGAGTGAGGTGGGTTAGGCCCCACGAACGTGATCTTGGCTTCAACATCACCCCATTTGTGCGGAAGCTGACAAGGCGCATCCCATGTTTTGCTGGGGCGGAATTAGCCGGAACGGTCGACAAGATCCTTGGCTGAAGCTTGTCTGAAGCTTCGACGATGTGGGAACGTGTAGTAATTTAACAGAAGATATCGCATGAAGCTCAGGTCTTCTTTTATTTGTCACGCGACATGATATATATGGTGCAAGTGAAATTGAAATTGAATTTTACGACCAAAAAAAAAAAAATGAAATTGAATTTCAAAAATTAAAAATCTGAAAGTTTTTTTTTATTCAGTTTGAACTTGAAAAAAAAAAGGAGGGTAAATTAGGAAAAAAAATTCAATTATACTCTACCGTCTCGAGGTTAAACGTTAGAAAAATGAATAAAGAAAAAGTATAGAATTTTTTTTATGTTCATTAAGTTTAAACTTAGAAAAGGATAAGCTAGAGAAAGTATTTCAAATTATACTCTTTACCAAAATGGCTTCTTCTTTTTTTCAATCTAGTTTCTTAAATGCATTTGTAAACTGCAAAAGAATTTGGAGCCGAATATAAATTCTACATAAATGTTTCAGTGCTCAACACTTCTTGTTATCAAGTGAGATTGTTTAATCAAATTAGGAAATGTATTCCAAAAGAAAAAAAGACAATTGACCTTGAATGAAGATAATGTTTACCTGGACGAGCTAAATCAAATTAGCATTTAACCATATTTTGTTCAAAGTAGATTTGATGTTCGTTTAAATAAAAGTAAATATTTAATCAAAATTCCAAGTGTACGTTTCCAATCTTAATTTGATCAATTAGGAGCAATCGCAAGGATCAAGGGGCTCATCCCATCCTCTCATAGTTTTGGTCATCAATATTTCGGAAACAAATAGTCAATGCCTCGCCACATATTTGAGTCATCAAGACCTTAAACATCTTACATTTGTCCTGTCATATCGCATGTAATTATTGTCATGCCACATCATTTTATCATCCTGTTTTGCAGCCAATTTGCCATGTCATGTTGCATTTTTATATTTCCTATGTCATCTCATCTTATTGTCATGTTTTGTATTTGATTTGTTATGTTGTGTAGTATGTGATTATCACCATATCATATCATTTCACTATTCAATTTCACATTTTAATTATCTTGTCTTGTCACATGCTATTATCATCACATTGTTATGTCATTCTCGCACATCATGATTGAATTTTGAATATCAATTGGCATTTGCTTAGTCTTCCACACGTAAATATAGTTGCGCCACTATACACAAGAAACTGGCCTCGTTAGAAGTCGAATGTGTGAATGTGTTTTGGCAACATTTCAAGTTTTTTTTTTAAATTTTTTTCCAAACAAAATACCATCAATGCTTACAAAATTAACCAATGGATGCCATAGGACTTAAGCGAGAACAGTGCTGCAGTACAAAAGGGTGTCGTGGGATGTAACTGAACCTCCAGACCTAAGATTTCAAATGTTTGATTGACTGGCCCTTCACACATAAACCCAATTACTTTAACATTCTTGTCGTTATTTGGCCCGTTAAAAGCCCAAACATCCTAGATTTATCTAAATTGATTGATGGTGACTCTAATCTGGTGTATAAATTTATAATTGTATCTTGATTTCGCAAATTGCCCAAACCAGGGATTTGGAAATATCCTATGGGCCAAAGGCGCTACTAGCTACCCCTCTCCCCAGGCCCACCGGATTTCTAGGCGCTACATAACTTAGAGAGACAAAGAGAGCACTAAAGTAGCCATACAAGAAAGTTAAGAATGTGAGAAAACTCCTTTGTTGTCATTGATTTTTGTAGGCACGGTTTGAATTAGCATTGGGAAGTATTTGTGAATTAGAGTGATTACCTGATTGTGATCTTGTTTTCCCCAATTATGTCAGGACTATCTTGTCGATCTCCTCCATAGAGTGGGCCACTGTTGAATCACTTAAATCCATCTTGTTCAGCTTTTATATCTATAATGTAATTCTTACTTAACTTATTTTGCTTGTTTATGTGTCCGCAATATTGGTAAACCATTCAATTTGATCATGATATTATGTTTTTCTCCTCAAAAGGCTTGGTATTTGATGTGAAAATAACGAAAGCCATGTGATCCAAATCATGAGGCAAGTTAGCATCTCAAATACAATGGCACCATGAAATTTAAATAGTGAAATTAAGACCATAGTTATATTAAACTATATTTTAAGTTATGTATGATGAGTTCCTAACCATTGCTATCTCAATCGAGCGATACCACTAGGTTGCCATGCCCCGAAATATGGGTACCTCCGATTTTGGGGAGGAGAAGTTGTGATTTGTGCAAGTGACCTATGGTTGTTCATCTATAGTGACAAGGACAAGTGCCCGAGTGACACCGTCCCCGGTATGGCAAGGTAGCCATCGGTTCCACTCCTTGGGAGTGACTATTCGAAGGCGAGATTATCGCCGGTTACTAGACTGGTTTTACTTGTGGTATAGTTGGCATTATCAAATTTATAATGTTACCTGTCCTATATGAGCTGTAATGACTGTGATTCTGAATGTGTGCGCTTTTACGATAAGTTGCAAGATTCCGTTTGGGCAAAAGACGCTTGGTCCTGCATTTGGCTGGTCCATTTGAAATGATAAAATCCCTTCGTTTCATTCACTGATGTATGAAATCACATTAGTTGATTTAATGAGTTAAGTGCTCTTGCATGCCGTGTACCCTCGTAAGACTTCTACGACGTCGCCTTCGCAATTATGCCTTGTTGGGATCGTGGGTAAAACGCTTAACCACCTACTCCTACACGGCTCGAGGGCGGGAGGGGATCTCCCGTTCTCCAATTTTCCAATTTTCGAGGAGTCACTTTCCGAGCTTCGTCGCTCGCTCCATAGTGCTTTCTCAGGTTTCAGAAGATGGCAACTAATCGCACGATGGGGTCAAGTTTGCAGACTAATGGACGACAGAGGTGAGCAACCAGACCAATTCAACTTAAAACTGAATTGAAATGACCTTATCAAACCAATTCACATAACGACCGGTTTGGTGTCTGATTCCCAGCCTTGAACCGGTCGATTATATCCTGCAAGGCTGGTTCTCGAGCAAAACCATACTATGAGGTTGTAAGGCAAAAGTTGAGTAGATGTATCCGGCTAGGCTGATTCTCAGAAAAGCAAATTGTTGAATATTAACATTAAATATAACGACATTATTGAAATTAAAGTTCAGTATGGTTTGAAAAAGTTGAGTGGATTACTCTGCCGACAAATGAAAATTTATAATTTCTTTTGTCTTCACTCGAATTTACACAAAAACGTGAATAATATTCTTGTCGGCAGTTGTTTCTCAAAGACAAATCATAAAAAGAAAAAATCAAGAAACAAGAAGCTATCGACTTTACAAAAAGAGGCAAGTCTATCCATTAATCAATGAAAACGAAAACTACTCGCATGTTGTCTGTGAGCTGAATGTGACCCCGATAAGGTTGGTTTCTTAGTATAGTTCTTCGTCAAAGTATGTCGCACTCGCAAACCCATAGGACTATTATGTTATTTTAGATTGCGCTGTCGATGCAGGGTGGAATCTAGCTGGCTACCTCCTTTTCTTGTCCTGATTCTTGAAGGTCAAACCCCATTTTGTTTCGACTTTAGCGCTACTGGTAAGCAAAGCTCGATTTCATTTTTTTATTATATTTTTTTGTATAATGAATGCTGAAACGCTGAGATGATCTAGCATTTAAATCAACACGAGAGAACCAAGAAAATAAATGAAGATCAGCCAAAAATGGATTTATATGACTTTACAGGAAGAGGCAACAGCAAATAATCCTTCCTTTATTTCCTTTTGTGCGGCTCCAAGGAGTTCTCTGTGCGGCTCAAGAAAGGAAAAATTCATGTGATGCATACTGAAGGTTTTGCTTGAATATTATTTCCAAGAAACAAACCTCACGTGAATATTATGGGACAGTCCGCCGCAGGTTTTGCAAGAATTGCAGTTCTTGGTCAACCGCTCAATCTTGAATATTATTATTTCCGACAAGCAAACCCTCACGTGAACACGAGACGTCCACGGAAAGTTTTGCAAAGAATACAGTTCTTCGTCAACCGGTCAGTCCTGAATATCATTTCTAAGGAACGAACCCTCGCGTGAATATGATCGGCCTCCAAGAAAAGAATTTTCTAATTTAAGTAGGAAAGTGATTTGTTTGTTTGGGTCTACAAGACTCAGTTTAGTAAGCCGATCTCGTTCTCTAGTTGGATCGAGTTTCATGCATTCCTCAAGCTGCAGTGGAGCCACAATGTGGAGGTCATTGGTTTGGTCATTGTCGCTGTTGTTCTTGCTACTTTTTGTCTCGAATCACTCCAGTCTTCTGCATTGGAGCTACTCCGGGAGCTTCAGCTTCGAACATGGCCGCTTGAGTTCAAGATTGACAGGCCATTCTGGCAGCTTGCTACGATATCCCCAAGTGCATTTTGCCAGGTGGTTTAAGAGTGCTTGGATGAGATGCTGTGTAACTGGCTAAATCTGTGCTTGTTCGTTGCCTGCTGTGTGAGATAGCATAGAAAGACCGTGCAGCCATTTGTTGTTTATGAGCTCACAGGAGCTTGTATAGAAGCATTTGCAGGCGCCCGTTAGACACAGAGAGATGATGATAAATGTGTGCTGACTGATATGTGGATATTTCATGGTCACGAGACATTTGAGTGTGCTGAAAACTCTGTGCAGAAAAGTAGCCGATTCCCCCGAGGCAAGTGCACCGACACCCATGATGGCTCAGAGCTCGAACTTGACAAAGGACTGTCGCATAGCAGGGCCGGTGGAACAAGAATTCACATTTCCTGCGAAATCTGCTCCTTTCAATAACTGCCATGCTTCAACCATTGTCGAGGTTCTTCACAAGACATTTTTACTCTATTTGCATTCTCTCGTATCTAAAATCTACATAAAACATGTGGGTGATTATTTTTGCAGGTTAACAAAAATCACTTTTTGGTTGCTTATTTTGGAGGTACAAAGGAGGGGGCACCTGATGTTAAAATATGGTTGCAGAGATACCAGGTAATATAGAATCTAGAATCTATCATTCAACCTATGCAACAGAAACAGCGGAATCTAAAAACATGGACGTTATTTATCTTGTTAAGCTTCACCTTTGGTTATTACCTTTGGCCTTGGCCTATGTCCCAAACCGCATGATTTTCTTCCGGCTGAATTTTCATGTAGCAAAAGCTATGAGCAGGTTGCCAATGAAAAGTAATTATTTTAAAAATTGGCGCAGAATGGGCAGTGGCATTCACCAATAATCGTCGATGAACAAGAAGATGTTCCAATGTGGAATCCTGTCTTATACAAACTTCCATCAGGGGAGCTGTTGCTGTTCTACAAGATAGGGCTAGACTTTCAAAGGTTAATTCAACTCTGAACCGAATGTTGCGGTTTAGTTATCTTGCCCTGTATTGTGCACAAGCTTTACCCTTCAAGTCGCAGTCCCAGTCCAAACTATATGTATAACATCAAAAACAGATAAGTCATAAAGTCACAGCATCCAGAACTCAGCACAAGACTAATTTCAAGCTGCAGAGAAGGAAGCCAAACACCCTGATTCTTATAAATTCTTCTATTAGCTGGATACAAGCTTATCTTCTTAGTGAAATGAGATATCATCTTCACTCAAGAGCTAAAAACAACATTTCACTCTATCAATTTGAGGGGTGGATCCATTATGAAGAGCTTGATTCCTTCCTTTTCATAGATATTAGATAGCCCCATTCCAGGCCAATTTCAACAAATAACTTGGCCAAAGCTTTGCCTTTTGTCATCTGCAAAATCCAGTCCACCTCAAAATTCCAGTCTCTGGCAGGTCGAAAAATCTCCATCAACTGAAGCAGGAAAGGTCAAACAGCATTAGGGAATAAACATGCTACAGAGAGATGATGTGATTCAGAATCCACCTTGCAAAGCTGACAATGAATAGCCAAGGACCACCACTTACTAAATCATCCAAAGTAGACAATTTGTTGAACAAAGCTAGCCAATAGATTTGAGGAAATTCAGAAACATTTGGAGTAAACCAAATGAGCCTGTCCCACTAACCATTTCCTTCTTGTCCCTGACCAGATTCTGAGAATCAGACTGAGCAAGAAATCTAGAATTGGTGCCAGTGTATACAATTCGATCAGGCATAGCAGAGCACTGAAATATGACAGAAAAACTGCAGCTTGTATTTCTATCGAGAACTAAGACCTTGCAGGGGGCAGACCCACTCAATCCCAGATACAACCTCTGAAACTTTGGCATGAATATTTAAAGTAGAATCATACACAAGTCTTCTAGGATATACCTCCAGAAAACACCCCTAGGGTGCCAATTATCAAAACACAGCAAGGTACTCCTGCCATCACCTACAGTTTTATGATTTGAGGTTGTAAAATGGATCTAACCTTCAGTACTTTCCTTCAAACATTAGTGCTTTCACTTGTAATTTAGACACAAATTATTTATGTCCTTCTTCCAAGTAGGACAATTACTTCAGGATATTCTATGCCACGGTTGCTTTTTTTCAGTTCCTCTTTTTGAGAGACTGGTTTCATAGTAGTCGCAACAGAGTGTACCCCTCTTTGTCACTGTTGCTTCTATGTTAACTATTCCACACTCAATTATCTTACTATGTGACATGTCTGATTATGGAATGGAACACTATCTTTTCACAGAATTGCTGCCGCTGATGGGTACATGGTGTTATTTAGTTGGGACAGGCAAACTCTGAATGATTTAAGACTTAAAACGATTAATGTTTATGAATACTGTCGTAACCAAAGTTGTTGTTTCTGTTGCTATTGGAGGACTTGTGCATATGGCCATTGTTTGAGATATTTATCTTCCCTATTAATTGATTTTATTTGACAGTCACATTTCTTTTTTAGGAAAAGGACATAACAAATGCTATAATTTTTGTACGACGCTCACTTTGAATGTCATAAATTTTCTTTTTTCGACCACTTGAATGCCATAACTTATGCATGATATTTACTTGAATGTCCTATATTTTTTCGATCACTTGAGTGCCATAACTTCCAAAAATTCATCACAAGTGCTATGGCACTTTGGATTTCCGGCTTGGGTGAATGCTTTAGTATTTTTTTGGCACTTAAGTGATTGATTGAAAGTTATAACCCTCAAATAAACATTTCTTTATAAATTTTAGAACTTAAATGGTAAAAAAAAAAAAATTATGGCACTCAACTGAACTCCATATAAAATTTATGACAGTTATAATGTCCTTTCCCCAAAAAGAACTACCACACAGACCATGTACATATAAGTCCTCCAATGGCAACAGGACAGAAACAGGGCACATTAACACAATGTCAAGTAAAACAACTTCAGTTACGACATTATCAATATATGCCAACTGTGTTAAGTCTAAACTCATTCAGAAGTTTGCTTGTACCAACTAAAGAACACCATGTACCCATCATCAGCAGTATGTCTGTGAAAAGATAGTGTTCCGTTCTATAATCAGACATGTCATATAGCAAGATGATTGAGTGTGGAACAGTTAACATAGAAGCAACAGTGACAAGAGAAGGGGTACAATCTGTTGCGACTACCAAGCAACCAGCCCCTCAAAAACAATTACACTGATGAGGAGTTATGTAGCTGAACGTGCATTTTTTTAGAAGTGCCAAGCCCAGAATTACATGAGCAATAGTTCTTGGGACTACAAAATGAAATTGAAAGTTTTTTATTTCCTTTGCTCTTGTTGATTTGATGGATTACCCGTATCATGAATATACAAGTTGCAGCTGTTTCTTTCTTTGGCTATGACTATCTTCTGATACAGGGGGAATCAATGGATGAAGTAGCGCAAGTATATTAACTATCCTGTTAAATCTTTGAATGCCACCTTAGTTTGAGGGTAAAATTCTTATGTCAGGAATAATTGTTGCCATGCTTCATGCATGGGAAATTGGGTGATCTAGTGCCATCTCCTGCACAAATTAACTGTGAGGAGATGAGCATGCTATGCTGGATATTTGAATACTCAAGAAAAAATAAGCTTAACGGTTGCTTCTTCAGACTAGTTTGACTAGTTTGTGGGTTCAACTTGAGGATAAAATAAAAGACCTGTTTAAAATAGTTTGGACCTATAAACGATAGTTTTTAGATGCTCTAGTGAATAGCCGACTTTTTGGTGAAGGGCCGGGCAAAGGGGTAGCAAAAGAACTGAAATGACGTGTCCCAAACTTTTTAGTGGACTATTCACCTGTGCACGTTCATAACTTGGATTTAAAGGAAGATACGGTGCTAAACCGAGGAGAATGGCGCAACAGTACCCACAAATCTGAAACCACTTAATGGGAAAAGGGTTTTGCATGTTGTTGGTGCTATTGGCACTTCAAAAACATTTTTTTCCCTGCTGCACGTTTCTGAACAGTAAGTGGTAGAAAACAGTGGCATTCTCGTATTCATAAAGTGTCTCATCATTTTTCTCGCTTTATACTGTGTCATTCACCTTATAATGTAAATATGAGTGTAGTTTGGGTATCTGTGTACTTACATGGACGTAACAATCAGTGTGCGTCGTTTTTAGTCTTCATAGATCCTCGAATGTCCTGTGAATCAAGTCATAACTGGTCTGCATCAAGATTATTTTATATAATCTTTCAGCTTACACCAACATATGGTTATATACACCAATTAGACATCGTTGCATTTAAAAAATTTCTCTATTGTGACTCCTAAAATCTTCTTATTGAAGTTTAGATGGAGCGGATGCTTGAAAAGATCTTATAACCAAGGTGTCAGCTGGTCTGAACGAGAACAACTTCCACCAGGCATATTTGGACCAAGCAAGAATAAGGTAAAAGATGTAACTTATATATAAGCTTATTATGTGAGCCAAAATTCTGAACTCAACTGTACGTATATGACATCACTCTGTGTCTTTAAATCTTCTGCAGCCTATCTTGCTTGATAACGGGCTCTTACTATGTGGATCCTCAGTGGAAAGTTGGAATTCTTGGGGTGCGTGGATGGAGGTCAGACCTTTAATCTCTCATATCTACGAGATCCCAGTAAGTCTAGGGAATTTTTGTCATATAAGCTGTGTGTATTGATACAGATCACTCCAGACGCTGGTAAAACATGGAGTAAGTATGGCCCGATTTACATAAAGAATGAAACTATTGGTGTGATCCAACCAGTTCCCTACAAGACTGCAAGAGGCACCCTGCGAGTTCTATTACGATCATTCACTGGAATTGGTCGAATTTGCATGTCAGAATCCAATGATGGGGGCATGAATTGGGGTTATGCAGAATTTACTGAACTCCCAAACCCAAACTCAGGTTAATTGCCAGTATTTGCCAGCATAATTGAGAATGCCTCTCAACTTGATCAAAATCATCTTTTAATACAAGAGAAAGTCAATCTTTTCTTCCATTCAGTGAGAAAACTGCTAGAAGTGTACATTCTTTGTTCAGCACAAAAAGGTTGTCCTGATCATATCAGTAATCGAATTTGAATGGTCTATTGGATATTCAAAATGTGTTTGCATGAGGATCTATCTGTTAGCACAAGGTGCTTCCTCATATCAAGAACTTATGAACTGAAGATGTCCAATCATTCGCTTGATTATTGATAGAAGAAGACAATGGCAGTGAATGGTGCCATTGACTGCTGATTTTTCAGTGTTGCTTTGATACTTCCCTTGATGCTCCATTTTTGTATTCCATTTTAGTTTTCAAATGCCAGAAAGCTGAGTATGTACATATCGGCAACCTTCCCTTCATTCCAACAATTAAAGGAATAGTTTCTTCGTTTTGGCTAGGTATTGATGGGGTTAAGCTGAATAATGGCCTCCTCATAGTTGCTTACAATACAATTTCAAGGGGCATACTCAAAGTTGCTGCATCCATGGATGATGGTGATTCTTGGCATGAAGCTCTAACCCTAGAAGAAAACTTAGAGATGGAGTTTTCATATCCTGCTGTCATCCAGGCTAGTGATGGATCGGTTCACATTACCTATACCTATAACAGAACCCAAATTAAGGTATCAACTCGCATGCTCACTTCTAAAGTTGTTCTCAAGCACTTTCTGCCTTACCATATTTGGTTTCCGACTTGCATATCTCTGTCAAGAGTATTTACACTTGTCTTTTTGACTAAGTGGTGTAATCTTGTATATTGCTACGCAGCATGTTGTCCTTCATGTTAATTGACAGTGATCCTGTCGGCAACAAAAGCCGGTTGGTATGTCTCTTCCTCTCACATATAGTCCAGACATTTTCAATTCAGTCTTTCCATCTTTTACCCAATAAATGTTTGATTTTGTCAAAGTAGCATTCAGTTGTATAACTGTTCTGTGCAGAACAATGTGTATTTTACCTGACCATGCAAGTGGATCGTCACTCGATCTTTGATTAATCATTCTGTTGTAAAAGTGGATAGCAGTCTTTGCGTTGCCTATTCTCAGGATGACGGCTATATCGAGTAAATGTGAGCTTTACTTTTCCGACACCAATCTCAGAAGAATTTCAGAAAGCGATCATCAAGTCGGACTCCAGGCAATCAAGACGAAGAAAAAGGTTGTCAACTCGGGTTACACTGTTGGACGGATTTGTGAGACCTTGCTCAACGTTGTATCGTGTTGCACCCATGTAATGGAATGCGGGTTGTGTTCATGTTTCCCTCCATATTTGTTTGCCTGTGCTGTATCAATTTTGCTGCAGAAACCTCTGAATGGTCTAGGTTTAATTGAATATTTCTTTTGGTTCCTCTGGATAAAAAAAAAAAAGATAAAATAAAATTGAGAAGTAGGAGGGACAGGAAGGTGCAAAGCCTGTTTCATGTGGATATCAAACTGAGGAAGGGGAGAGAACTTACGCTCTTGCCTTTTTGGGAAATTTGCAATAGCGTGAGATATTTTGGGACAAGTCCAGAATTCATGCCCTCCTATGGTTCTTGCATTTGGGAGCTTGAACATTTAATTTGTCCAATTGAATTCTCTAACTAGCATGGTTTGAGCATTTAAGTTCATTTCTTTTTTTCTTTTTTTTTCAATAGCACACTCAATAAAGAGGAAAATGATATAGAGTTCTTACTAAATTTAATGGAAGCTAAAAAATAAAAAAAATACATCAAGTGTGTATCAATTTGGAGTTTTTGATGACCTAAAATTTAATTTGGAGTAAATTTATCACAAATATATTAATTTTTAATAAATTTATCACAATGTATGTTAGTTTGAGGTTTTTTGTTGTATTAACTTATAAATTGAACCATGTGGTCTATCCGAATCAAAACTTTAATAATAATATTCAATGGAAATTAACGGAAGGTAAATATATCATGCCTATATAAGTTTAGAGTTTTTTATTATTCAAAAGTTAATTGGAGGTGAATTTGGTATTGGTATATCAATTTAATGTTTGAAGTGGATTGTGTCCCACCAGTGACCTTATGTCTAAGTTGAAAGATGGTCCCCTATATTTTCTTTTCTTTGAACTTTAAAGTTTTTTGGAGTCTTTTTTAGCTAGATGCCATGCGAGCACTAGATATGTCATTTAATCTTTTCATCTAAAATTTGGGCATTTTGCAGAAAAAAAGTTTTTGACAAAAAAAGTTTCAAAATATATTAACATTAGATATAACTAAATTATCGAGATGAAAGAAAGTCGAGTGAAAAACACTGCTGACAAATGAAAATCTATAATTCCTTTTTGTCTCCACTCGAATTTATACAAGAACATGAATACTGTTCTTGCCAATGGTTGTTTTTCCAGAAACAAACTATAGAAAGGAAAATATCAAGAAACAAGAAACTACCTCTGCTTTACAAAGAGGCAAGTCTCTCCATTAATCAATGAAAAATGAGAACTACTCGTACGTTTTCTGTGAAATGGATGTGACCCCACACGAGTTTGGTTTCTTATCATAGTTCTACGAATGTCGCACTGGCAAACATAGTTGTGCTATTATCGAATTCTTGATTGCAATGTTAATTCAGAGCGGAATCTAGCTGGCTACCTGCTGCTCTTGTTCTTGGTTCTTGAAGGTCAAACCCCGTTGTACTCTAGCGCTACTGGTGAGCAACAGCTCGACTTTCAACGAAAAATTCTTCCCAAGAAATCAATTGCAACGGCGCCTGCGTCAGGTAGTGTCTTAAGTGACCTCCTTTCGTTATCTTTTGTGTGGGTACTGTTAGTGGGTCGATGGCGTGATCTTGTCTTTCCAACAATCTTTGCGTTGTGGGTGCTTCAAGTGCTTTAGTGGAGAGAGCAGATGTACGTGAGCGTCTCTTATTTTCTCCTCTGCAAAGGGTGGGGTTTCTTGGGGTTTTGATAGGGGAGTGATCACGTGGAGGTCACTGGTTTTGGTCGTCGTCGTCCTCGTTGCTCTTCCCAAAATAACGGGGTCTAATTTTCAACGGTCGCTGTCTCTGATGCAATGGCAAGTGCGGTAGGTAGCGTCTTTAATGACTTTCTTTCATTATCTTTGTGTGGTATTAGTTGGTTAATGGCGTAATCTTCTCTTTCCTACAATCTTTGCATTGTGGGTTTTTCTAGTACTTTAGTGGAGTGCGCGATATGCGTGTCTCTGGGAAGGGGGTTTCCATGGGGTTTTGACAGTGGAGCGACAATGTGGAGGTCGCTGGTTTGGTTGTCGTCCTCATTGTTCTTGCTACTTTTCGTCCTGAACCGCTCTAATCTTCTGCTTTGTGGCTTCTCTGGGAGCTTGAGCTCCGAACATGGTCACTTGAGTTCGAGATTGAAGGCACATTCTGGCTACTTGCTTCGATATCACCAAGTGCATCTTGTGAGGTGGTTTAAGATTGCTTGGATGAGATGCTATGTAACTGGTTTAATCTGTGCTTCTTTGTTGCCTACCGTGTGCGAAAACCATAGAAAGACCGTGTAGTCATCTGTTGTCTATGAGCACACATAGGCCTTTATAGAAGCATTTACAGGCATCCATTAGACACAGAGATGATGATAATGCGTGCTGGTTGACATGTGGAGATTCCATGGTTGCAAGTCGTTTTAATGTGCTGAAAACTCTGTGCAGAAAAGAAGGCAATTCCCGTAAGGCAAGTACACCGACACCCATCATGGCTCAGAGCTCGAACTTGACAAACGACTGTCGTGTTGAAGGGCCAGTGGAACAAGATTTCACATTTCCTGCAAAATCTGCTCCTTTCAATAACTGCCATGCTTCAACCATTGTCGAGGTTCTTCGTGAGACATTTTTGCTCTATTTGCAATTTCTCCCATTTAAAATTTACATAAAACATGTGGGTGATTTTGGATTTTGCAGGTTAACAAAAATCACTTCTTGGTTGCTTATTTTGGAGGTACAGAAGAGGGGGCACCTGATGTTAAAATATGGTTGCAGAGATATCAGGTAATATAGAATGTAAAATCTTTCTAACATCCTATGCAAAAAAAACGACGGAATCTCAAATTGTGGATGTTTTTTTATCTTGTTAAGTTTCACCTTTTATTGTTATGCTTGGCCTTGCCCTGCATCCCAAAACACAAGAGTTTCTTCCAGCTGAGTTTACATGTAGCAAGAGCTATGTGCAGATCACCAATGAAAAGTAATTATTTCAAAAATAATGGTGCAGAATGGGCGCTGGCATCCGCCTATAATCATTGATGAACAAGAAGATGTTCCCATGTGGAATCCTGTCTTATACAAATTTCCATCAGGGGAGCTCTTGCTGTTCTACAAGATAGGGCAAGATTTCCAAAGGTAAATTCAAATCTGAACTGAGCATTGCTCCTGACGTAGATTAGATTCAGATGGAAGCAATTGTGGTATAGTTATCTGGGCCTGTATTGTGCACAAGCTTTGACATTAAATTTAAGTATCAGGAGAAAATGAAGTGCAATGACTTAAGCTGTCATTTCTTTCTATAGTTTATGAAGTGTAAGACCTATAATTCATAGTTTTTCAGTAATTAAGTTACTTGTATTGCACATAAAACCAAGATCATGGGTGGACTAATCCCATCAACCAGCCCAAATAACAAGTCACGTCCCCAGTCCAAACTATATGTACAGCGTAAAAAACAGACAAGTCATAAAGTCACACCAAGAACAGTATCACACATAGCTCAAGACTAATTACATCCATTCAAGGAGATCAGGCTGCAGAGAAGGAAACCAAACACCCCAATTCTCCTAAATTCTTCTACCAGCAGGAGACAAGCTTATCTTCTTAGCAAAATAAAAATCATCTTCACTCAAGAGCTTAAAACGACGTTTCACTCTATCAATATAAGAAGTAAATCCATTATGAAGAGCTTCATTCTCTTCTTTTCAAAGATATTAGACCGCCCCATTCCAGGCTAATTTCAACAATAACTTGGTAAAAGCTTTGCCTTTCGTCATCTGCAAAATTCAGTCCACCTCGAAAAATCTCCACCAACTGAAGTAGGGGGTTCAAACAGCACTAGAGAATGAACATACTATGAAGAGATGATGACTTAATTCAGAATCCACCTTGCAAAGCAGACACTGGTTAACCAAGGAGCACCACTTAATAAATCTGTCCAAAGTAGACAATTTGTTGAGCAAAGCTAACCAACAGATAAGAGGAAATTCAGAAACATTTGGAGAAAACCAAATGAGTCTATGCCACTAAACATTTTCCTTCTTGTTCCTGACCAGAGTCCAAGCATCAGACTGAGCAAGAAATCTAGAATTGCAGCCAGTAAGTACAATTTGACCGGCATAACAGAGCATTGAAACAAGGCAGACAAACAGCAGCTTGTATTTCTACCAAGAACTAAGACGTTGCAGGAGGCCAAACCCACTCATTCCCAGACACAACCTCTGAAACTTTGGCATGAATATTTAAGTAGAACCATACATGAGTCTTCTAGGATAAACCAAAAAACCGCCTCTAGGATGCCAGTTATCAAAACACGAGGTACACCTGCCATCATCAATCAGATTTTGATTTGAGGTTGTAAATGGGTCTAACCTTCAGTAATTTCCTCCAATCTAACCTTCAGTAATTTCCTCCGAACGTGCTCTCACTAGTAGTTTGGACACAAACTATTTATGTCCTTTATCTGAGTGGGACAATTCCTTCCAGATATTCTATGCCACAGTTGCTTTTTTTGGGTTAAGACCCTCTTTTTGAGAGACTGGTTGTTTGGTAGTCGCAACAGATTGTACCCCTTCTCTTGTCACCGTTGCTTCTATGTTTACTGTTCCACACTCAATCATCTTGCTATATGATCTAATCTCATCATTGTCAGGAAGCATATGACATGTCTGACTGTGGAACAAAACACTGTATTTTCACAGATATGCTACTGGTGATGGATACATGGTGTTATTTAGTTGGGACTGGCAAACTCTTAATGAGTTGAAACCTAACTCAGTTAGCCTTATGGATAATGTCGTAACTGAAGTTGTTGTTTCACTTGACATTGTGTATATGTGCCCTGTTTCTGTCCTGATGCCAATGGAGAACTTATGTACATATGGCCCGTGTTTGAGATATTTATTTTTCCTACTAATTGACATTATTTGTCAGTCACCGTTCTTTTTGCCATCTATCTTGTCCTCCATAATATATTCCTTGTGGCTTTTGTGGCCTGGAGATTGCTTTTTGTTCAACTGTACCTGACCATTTCCTTGGGAAAGAGACAAAGCTGGGGATAGAAACTTTTTTTCATTCTGGAAGGAAAAATTTAATGCACTAAATACAGAGACTACACATACAGACCTTTCTGATCCAGCGTGCGATTTTAAACGACTAAAAAGGCTGTGCAACCTATATTCAAAAGAAGCTGTTGTAATCATGGGAATTACTGTGTGGAACTGGAGAATCTAGTTGTTCAAGGTGGACCATGAATGCATTGAAACTTCTACTATAGCCTGTCTCGACGCATTTCTGATGTTACTTTAACATGCCTTTTCTTTTATATTGTATAATGGGTAGTCCTGAGACAGGACGTGAGTTATTCTTTATGCTGGATCTTATTCTTTGTGCACTGATGAAGAGTTATGTAGCTGAACGTGCACTCTTTTAAAAGTACCTAGCCCAGAATTTCATTAAAATAGTTCTTGGGGATCAAAAATAAAATAGAAAAATTTTCATTTCCTTTCTTCTTGATGATTTGATGAATTACTTGAATTACAAATGGACAAGTTGCGGCTGTTTATTTCTTTCTTTGGCTTTGACTATCTTCTCATACTAATGAAATGGATGAATGAAGTAGCGCATCACTATCTTTGCAAATTTTTTAATGCCACCTTAGTTCAAGGGTATAATTCATATGCCAGGAATAATTGCTGCCATACTTCATGCATGGGAAATTGGGTGGTCTAGTGCCATCTTCTGCACAAAATAACTGTGTGGAGATCAGCATGTTCACCGGATATTTGAATACTCAAGAAATAATAAGCTTAAATATTTATACTTCAGACTAAGTTTGTGTGGTTCAAGTTGAGGATAAAATAAAAGAATTTCGTTTAAAATAATTTGGACCTATAAATGATAGTTTTTAGATGCCTTTGTAAATAGCAGACTTTATGGTGAGGGAACCGGGTAAAGGGGTAGCAAAAGACCTGAAAAGATGTGTCCCAAACCTTTTAGAAGATTATTCACCCGTGCACATTCATAACTTGGATTTTAAGGAACATACAGTCCTAAACCAAGGTGAATGGTGCAAGAGTACCCCTTAATTGAGACCACTTAAGGGGAAAAGGGTTTGGATGTTGTTGGTGTTAATTTTGTTGACACTTCAAACTAGTTATTTCCCTGCTGCACGTTTTTGAACAGTAAGTGGTAGAAAACAGTGGCATTCTGGCATTTACGCATTGTCTCATCATTTCTCGCTTTATTCTGTGTCATTCACTTAACATGTAAATATGATTGTAGTTTGGGTATTTGTGTGCTTACTTTGATGTAACAATTAGTATCCATCGTTTTTATAGATCCTTGAATGTCATGTGAATCAAGTGATAATTAGTCAGCATCAAGATTATTTTATATTTCCTTTCCACTTACACCAACATATGATTCTATACCCCAATAAGACACCGTTGCATCAGTGAAAAATTTCTATTGCAACTCCTAAAATCTTCTTATTGAAGTTTAGATGGAGCGGATTCTTGAAAAGATCTTATAACCAAGGTGTCAGCTGGTCTGAAAGAGAACAACTTCCGCCAGGCATATTAGGACCAATTAAGAATAAGGTACAAGATGTAATTTATACGGAAGCTTATGTGTTCCTTTACAAATTACGTGGGTCCAAATTCTGAACTCAACTGTACATATAAGACATCATTATGTGTCTCTAAATCTTCTGCAGCCTATCTTGCTTGATAATGGACATTTGCTATGTGGATCCTCAGTGGAAAGTTGGAATTCTTGGGGTGCATGGATGGAGGTCAGACTTTTAATCTATCATATCTATCAGAACCCAGTATGTCTAGGGAATTTTGTCATATATGCGATGTGTGATACAGATCACTCCAGACGCTGGTAGAACATGGAAGAAGTATGGCCCAATTTACTTAAAGAATGAGTCTCTGAGTGTGATCCAACCAGTTCCCTACAAGACTGCAAGAGGCACCCTGCGTGTTCTATTACGATCATTCACTGGAATTGACCGAATTTGCATGTCAGAATCCCATGACGGGGGCATGAATTGGGGTTATGCAGAATTTACTGAACTCCCAAATCCAAATTCAGGTTTATTGCCAAGTTTTTCTGGCTTAATTTAGAATGCTTCTCAATTTAATTGAATTCATCTATCGATATAAGAGAACATCAATCTTTTATGTCCATTCAGTGACACACTGCTAGAAGTGTAGTGTCTTTGTTTGCCACGAAAAGGTCCGGATCTTATTAGTAATCCAATTTGAATGTTCTATCAGACATGTCAAAATGTGTTCCCATGTGCATCTATCTGTTAGCACAAGGTGCTTCATCATATCAAGAGCTAATGAGCTGAAGATATCCAATGCTTCACTTGATTAACGATAGAGTATATGATAAAAAGATACTATACCAATTTATTGCAATGGTTGTCTCTGAACTCACCAAATTAAGCATATGGTACCATTGACTGCTGATTTTTCGACATGGCTTTCGAAACTCTTCTTGATGCTCCATTTTTGTATTCCATTGTAGTTTTCAAATGCCAGAGAACCATAACAGCAACCTTCCCTTCATTCCAACATATTAAGAAGTAGTTTATTTGTTTTGGCTAGGTATCGATGGGGTTAAGCTGAAGAATGGCCTTCTCATAGTTGCTTACAATACAATTTCAAGGGGCATACTCAAAGTTGCTGTATCCTTGGATGATGGTGATTCTTGGCATGAAACTCTGACCCTAGAAGAAAACTTAGAGATGGAGTTCTCATATCCTGCTGTCATTGAGGCTAGTGATGGATCAGTTCACATTACCTATACATATAACAGAACTCAAATTAAGGTATCAACTCACATGCTCACTTCTAAAGTTTTTCTTAAGCTCTTTCTGTTTTACCACATTTGGCTTTCGACTTGCATATCTCTATCAGAGTATTTACACTTTTCTTTTCGGCTGAGTGGTGTAATCTTCCATATTGCTATGCAGCGTGTTGTTCTTCATGTTACTTGACAGTGATCCTGTTGGAACAAAAGCCAGTAGGTATGTCTCTTCTTCTCACATGTAGTCCTTTTAGATTGTACATGTGGGTTACCCTATAAATGATTGATTTTGTCAAAAATAGCATTTAAATGCATAACTGTTCTGTTCAAATCAATTTCTATTTTACCTGACCATGAAAGTGGATCGTAACTCAATATTTGCTTAATCATTCTGCTATACAAGTGAATAACAATCTTTGCGTTGCCAATTCAAGCAAATGACCATGCTTTAGACAAATATGCCTGTGCAAAATTTCATAGAATCTGCATTTTCGAGTTTATTTAATAGTACTAAGATTATGTGAGGTTGGATTTTGTCTTGAACTATTTACCTGCCCCCATATTCAATGCCATTGCTAGTTGGACAAAAATGTGGGTCCCCTATGTATTAGTATAGGTTAGTTTATATCTGATTCTATGCCATTGAGAAGCACATATGCTTTCTGTGCTTTGAACAGCTAAAGCAGTGTGACTACAACTTTTTGGAAGGAGTAAGGCAAACTTGGCTGGGCCCAACAGCATGTGTTCATATGGAGATGTATCAGAGTGACTTGAAAGAGGAACACCTTGTGCTTGCCAACCAATATTTCTCTGTCCAGAGACATGAGCTTCCGTGATTAAAAGACTATAATATATGCACTATTATTTGGTGCATTCTATTTATCTTCAAGGTTGTGATCATAAATTTCAATTTATTAACCTCTAGCCATCCTGTCTGGGGGTTTAGCTTGTCTCCATTTAAGTAACAAGACTGGGAGTTGAGAAATTCACTACCATTGGTTGAACTTTTCTAAGCAAATGGTTTTGAAGGCACTTGGAAGTAAATGTTTCTTAATGGAGGAAGGAGGCCGCAGTAATGACTTTCCTTGTAGTGGCGCTTTAGCACTATCTGATGTTTGAGGCCTGCCTAATCTGGAAATGGAAAGTACATGGGGAAAAAATTGTCTATTGAGCTTTGATACGTCCAATATATGGATGAGCAACATAAATTTAGCCTGATATAATTCATGGGAATCAACCATTTCATGAATGAAGATTTGGCGAGTTGGGCATATACAGTATGGAAGGTAAAGTACCATCCTTTGGTGAATGCATGAACCAATGATGTTGAGTAGAAAGAAGGATGAAGGGTAAACTTAATGGGGATACTCTAAGTCTAGCTGTTGAGATTTAGGAAAATTATCCAGGGATTGAGTGGCTTAGATGCGGTAACAGAGTACCTTCATTCCAGGTTGTTGTTTACAGTTTCATGCTGTTTCCTCTAGACTGAATTCTAGATAGAAGAATTTACCGTATGGGCTTTCAACTTTTGTCCCTTTTAAGTGGGCCCTGGGGGGAGCATGTTTTATTGAGCTTTCTATCCTCTACATGGTTTCTATGGAAACGAGCTTTTTGCTGGGAATCAAGTATACACAAACTAAACAGACTTAAAAGAGAAAAAGATTACGTCCAAATACTGTCTTTAGCATCTTCTAGGATCGAACCCCTGAGAATAGCTTGAGAGTCCAAAGTATGTATGTCTTTCTTTTTGGTTGAGATGCATTTGCCATGTTGAGGCCATTAGCTTGTCTTTGTATCTTGCATTGATAGATGATAAAGTTATTGTGGCTTCTGAAACAGAGAGAATAACATCTTATGCAGGCAAGGCAGAATCAGCTTTACTTTCTCATCATCATTCTCAGAGGGACAGTGATACTGAGTAATTACGAGCTTTACTTTCCCAATACCATTCTCAGAAGAATTTGAGGTGGGCAAACAAGAACAAGAAAAAAGTTGTCAACTCAGAGGTACAGTGTTGGATGGATACGTGAGACCTTGCTTAACATTGTATTGTGTGGCATCCATGTACTGGGATATGGGGGTGTGTTCATGTTTTTCTCCATGTTTGTTTGGCTTGTGATGTAGAACCTCTGAATGGACTAGATTTAATTGTATATTTCTTTCGATTTCACTGGATTAAAAAAAAAAAAAAAAACTTAGAAGTAGAAGGGACAGGAGGTATGATAAATGTGTATGTGAACTGAGAAAGGGGAGAGAACTTACACTTTCCTTTTTTGGGTAATTTGCGTGAGAACAAGTCCAGAATTCATCCTTTTGTATGTTCTAGCATTTGAAATCTTAAACATTTATTTGGTCCAATTGACTACTCTAAAATGGTTTGGGCATTTAAGTTGTGTTTTTTTCTTTTTTTCTTTTTGGTCAATAGCACACTCACTGTCTCTTTGAAGAGTGAACTTAATATAGTAAGGTCAGAAAGTCTTTGACTTTCATGCTTGCCAGCATCTACATTTGGGTTGTATGAGCAAGTGTGATGAAGGATTTGATATAGTTAACAAGTCTGGTTTGTTTTGTCTAATACTGTAGTGTCATTGTCGAGAGTATGTTGTTACCTGTGTTAAACAAGTTGGGAGAACACCCTTTTTGAATCTCGGGAGTCTATTAAAAAGCTAGAAAATGGGAATATGGGAAGAATATGAAAATGGAAAGATTGAGATTATAGAGATACTTTATCTAAACTAAAATGCTCAAGCTCTTCATGGCTCAAATTTTCTGCAACTCTCTAAATTCATTTCGAAATTGATAGGCACAACGTAAGTCATAAATATTTTCTTCTTGAAAAGTCATACACTTACGTCTAATTTCAGTTGATTCTTATAAATTATGCTCAAAATGGAGAATGGATATGGTTGATATTATGGCTCTTGTTATTCTCTAAGGTATAGTGATAGGCATGTGTCACGAGCCGTTTGTTGTTCTCTAAGGTCTTGTTATTCTCTAAGGTATAGTGATAGGCATGTGTCACGAGCCGGATAGGCATGTGTCACGAGCCGTTTGTTGTTCTCTAAGGTATAGTGATAGGTTGTTCTCTAAGGTATAGTGATAGGCATGTGTCACGAGCCGTTTGTTGTTCTCTAAGGTATAGTGATAGGCATGTGTCCATGTGTCACGAGCCGATTGATCTAGCATTCCCTTGCCCGTGCGAGAGAGAAATTTAGAGAGAAGCTCTAGATTGTATTTACTTGTAAATGAGATGAGTACAATGAGGTGAGTACAATGAGGGGAGGAGACCCCCATATATATATTAATACAAGGCAAAGCGTATCCGTAGATCTCTCCTTGATCTAACGGTGGAGATCACATCTCCCCAACTACCAATTACCCGCATTTATTACATACGAATATAATTACCGTATCGCCCACCCAGGAGTATTCTAGAAAACTCAAGAAAACCCTAGGTCTCAGGGATACAAGCCGAGGGTCGCTTGATCCATGGATGTGTCACGGCCGTCCCTTAGAACCTTCTTGGATCGGCTTTCTTTCGGGCCGTGACACATGCCTCTAATATTGAATTTAGGTAATTGGTATGCTATTTTTGGCATTTTTCGTCTTTTCACCAATGCTTTTTTTCTCACGCTGGGGAAGATATTTAATAAGGATTTCATAAAAGGTTTTATCAAGATGCTAAACGTCTTTGGAGAGTTAAGAAGGTTTTCTCCCCCTTTTTCATGTCAAATTTTGCCTTGATGGGCAGATTTGTCTCACTTTGCCAGTTTCAAGTTTCTCAAATGGTTGGCTTCTCCGACGACCTAGAACCTTTGTTAACAAGACACTTTTGACAATTGATCTGAATCATGCGGCGTGTTTCAAAGAGCTTTAAGAATGAGAAATTCTTTTGTAATCTATTGCGGTGTGTTTCAAAGAGCTCTAAGAATGAGAAATTCTTTTGTAATCTAACATATGATAGCGATATCCATACTTACATGGAAGCTCATTGGTAGGGAAGATATTCAAAAGAAGATTTCATGCATTCTGTTTTTCACCCGTATAACCTTGGTAATGATTTAGAAAGAAGATGAAGGCAATTCAAGAAACTCTTCATTAGGGATTTCTTGAAGAGAAAATGAGCATTCAATTCCGACATCAAGCCCTGCAGTGCAATAAAAAGGAGAAAAGTGCTTAGAAGAAAATCAGTAAGCTACATTAGGGTAAACAAATATCTCACCTCAATAATCTCTTTCCATTTTGTCCTTGATCACCAGAATTTTTGTGTGTGAAGCTTGTAATTTGGTATGTCAATATGGTGTAGCTAGTGGATTTTGTGCTGTTATCTATATGATATGAACTATCACAAACGGAATCTATCTTTGTTTATGTAGACAGTCCACTTTAGTTATACTACCCATAAGCGTTATTTTGTTCCGTCAATTGCTATAGCTGCTCTTACCCTATCAAGACGGCTCTACGTCAGTGCAAAAGTTTACGTCAAATGCATGACTGAATGTTTATAATTCTGCTATGGAAAGTATGCTTTTTTCCCTTACAATACTCACTTCTTTTGCTTTTAAATTACTTAGATTCTATTTGTCTCAACTAGTCATCTATCTTCACGAAATAAAACTATTCATTGATTTTCTAGACCTTCAGGCAGGAACTTTTTCCAATGACGAAGGACAGCGGATGCAGCAAATATGATGGACTGAGCTACTATACTACCAAAATATATGACCTAAGGCATCCGTGGTTAACAAAGGTTAAGTCGCCCAGGAATATCGAGTAACAAGAAACAAACCATTAAAGCAGCCATCAAGAGGCTAGGAAGAACTCTCAACAGTTGGCACTTTCTTTCAACCTGCGACAGCTTATAGCAATTTTGAGAAAACTATCTCAACTTAGCTTTGCAGGCCAAAAGGCAAGCCTAATGTGTTGCCAAAATCGGTACATATCAATAAATTTATGAAAAAAAAATTGGGGCCAAGCTCGAGAGAATGATGCAATGGCGAGGGCTTTTGCATGCAAGACTCCATTTAGGATCTATTTGATAATACTCCCACGAACAATTGATTCTATTTTTTTACCCCTGATATTAAAAAATAATAATAATAATAATAATAATAATAATAATTTTCCGTTTGGTAAATTTTTTAGAAAAAAAATCAGTTTTTTTGTTCTAGGGAATAGATTTGGAACAAAATCAAGAAATTAAAAAAAAAAAAAATTATTTCTTACTCCCGAAAATAATTCTTAAAATCAAATCTTTTTTTTTTCTTTTATTTTCTCTTCTCATTTCTTCTCTTTCCTCTTCTTCTTCTTCCTTGTGACCAGTCTTGCAGGAGCCTCGTTGAGGCCCATGGCAAGATCCATCACCCGAGCCTCATTGGTGGCTGGGTGAGCCAGGCCTTGCCAAATTTGGGCAAAGTCCTCACCTAGCTACCTCAAGGTCATTGCCGCTTGGCAATGGCTCTACGAGGTCAGTCTCACTAATGGCTTGGCGAGCTCAACCTCTCCAAATATGGGCGAGTTTGACCTTGCCCACCACGGCGAGGCTTGGCCTGCCAAGTGGTGCAAGGTTAGGCCTCGCCAAGCCATAAAGAGGAGAAGAAAGAAAAAAAAAAGAGAAAAATATAATAAAAATATTAAAAATTAAAAGAAACAAAATAAAATTTAAGAGTCCTATCAAATGCATTTCTAATTGGAAATAAAAATTTTAAGTAGTTATAAAGCATCTTTAAAAACTCAGAAATTGTTCTAAAGAATAAAATATAATGAAAAATCATTTTTAAGAAAAAAATTATTTCTGAGAATAAAATGGTTATTAAACACACCATTGTTGATCACCTCTAATTACAACACTTCCTAACATAACCACATTGCTGCATAGTTACAATACAACCACAACTATTCCAATCACACACCAATCACTTTATTATTATAAAGTGAATTCAAAATAATCTATTTTGAAATTCCAAAGAGCAATAATTACATCGGACCAAACATAAAAGAGAAAAGAAAAAAGGACAAGAAATGGAGAGAGTGGGTGTACCTCATAGGTTGACACAACTGTCTCATCATCGTCGCTCGCAACATTGCCCATATTGGTGGATATCGCCGATGACATCCCCGGCGGCTACCGTTTCGCGGGCAATAGGCATTTGGCCATGGTGGGGATTTGGAATGCCAACCATGTTATTCTAAGCCACACTTAGTTGTTAAACACCAACATACATGGGCACAAATTATTGTGAGGATGAAATTGCTATGTTGGATGTTTGCAATATAGGAAAAATTGTCCAAAAATTTCTATACTTATCGTTTTTTTGCCTATTGAGTTATGAACCTTTAATTATGCCAAACTTTTTCATATTTTGTCAATTAAGTATATCCGGTCAATTTGACCGAACATTCCTAAGATAAATGCTTTTTCCATCTTTGTAACATAGTCAAAATTCCTAAGATAAATGCTATCCATTCTTTGTAACATAGTCAATTAGTTTTTAATAATATTTTATTATTTTTTCAAATATTTTATTATTTATTATTTTTTCCTTTTTCCCCTATTGCCAAGCCTTGTCAATGGCCGATGACCTTTGCCAACCTTAGGTGACCCTTGCCCGATCGAGCAAAGGGATCCTTCACCAGCCTAAGCTTGGGTGTCCCTCACCGCCTAGGTGATGGGTGGTAAAGGAAATATAGAAAAATAGTAGAAAAGCAAACAATGAAAAGAAAAAAAAAAATTATTAAAATATTATTAAAAATTTTCACAATGTCGATCACGCCATATAAGATAATTGAAGTTTTTTTTTTTTGGTAAAGTAAGATAATTGAAGTTTATGTCAGCAATTCCAAACAAAATCAATTAAATGGATTTATTTGACAAAATATAAAAATATTTAAAAAGTGAAATGACAATAGTGCAATAAGTTTAAGATTTTTACCAAAAAATAATAATAATAAATCTAAGTTTTTTTAAATTGAAATTAAAAATACAATAGATTGAAAACTTATTAATAAAAGTACAACAGTCGGCTACAGCAAAAAAATGAGACCCACCTCAATGGTTATGATTGTTTTTGGGGTATATTTTCTATTGGGTTGGCCAAATGATCCTAAGATTTTATTATTCTTGACCTATTAATTGATAAAAAACATGCATTAATTGTTACTTTTCCTCCTTTTTTTTTCAATTATTAATTTTAAGTAAGCGCTTTATGCAACTCAAATAAATACTTAAATTGTTTTTCTTTAACTAATCTCAATAGGTCCAAATCCTCCTCTTATAATCCCGCCGTGACATAATAAATCATGAAAGTGGATTTTTTTTTTTTCAAACATGAAAGTGGATATTAGCCATCAAGATAAGCTAAGGTTATACTCCACTTTTTTTTTAACAATGCAATTGAAATTTTTTAAGTCAGGAATATAAATTACATACTTATGTTTTTTTTCTAATTTTGTGGGCTATAGCTTTGAATATAATAATTCCGGGCCTGAAACCGAGTTCCGAAGGACAAGAAACTGGTCGAGGAGGATAATGTTGTTAACGGTCGGCGAAGCGGCGGCGACCGTCTCCTCGCGGCCGCTCCGCTCTTCCTCTCCGGCATCATCCTCGAAGCAGAGACGATGGGTTTGCAGGGCCAGTTTCGGTGCCCAGAGAAAGCCCTCCTTGAAGCTCGGTCTCGTCTCTAGCAACAGGTGGAGTACTATGTTGTTCACTAGTGCGAGTGTTTCCGCTCCAAGAATCGTCAATTCGTATTTTCACAACGTGGGTTCGCTCCAGAGAGAAGGATTTGCAAACTTGGAGCTTTTGGGTGTTCTTTTATAATGATTTTATTGGGGTTTGATGGTTAAAGGTGTGGGATTTTGGCTGTTCATCTCGTGTTCTAGCGGGTCTTCCTGAAAGTGGGACGGACCATTTGGGACGTGAGATGCTTTTTTGCTTTTCTCACATTGAAATTGCGGTTATTGAATTAAAAGAATATGTTGGTCGTCAAAATTTGAGTGAATGCCTGGTTCATTTGTGAGTTGTACATGGTTGCTGGGGATTTGGAGTTTGGACTGCAGCTTTAAGGAATTCATAGTGGGATAAATCTTGTTGAATTAGCATGTACCTCGTTATTCAATAAAGGGAAACTGTTGCATAGTCTAGGCAAGATAGTTCCAGTGTAAGGTTCTTTGATGTGATATTACTGACGATAGTTTGAAAGAGGTGCAAAAGGAAAGTAATGACGAATTTAGACACCTGGAAATTGAGAATGAGGATTGTCCAGGTCATATATACTATATCCATTTTGGAGTTTTTCAATAGGACTCAGGATGGTGAACTTTCACGAGAGGCATTCAAGGCCCTGCTATTGCAAAGTTTAGGCACTTAGCATGGATGGCTTCTCCTTTTATGCTCGAATACTCTCTCAAGGTTCTCTCTTATTTCATACAATGCCAGATCAGCAATAATTTACAGACACTGCTGGGATTCTTGCTGCTGTCTGTTATATACTCTATTGTTGCTTTCACCAAGTCATTTTCTTTGATGAAATTTGCTTCTCAATAAAGCTCCCTGCCACAGTTGCAAATCTACTGCTGAAGCTAACCATCAGAGAATGAGGCTTCTGATCTTACTTTGAACATGTATTTATGCTCGCGTTTACCAATAAAATTTTGTAACCTTAATTTGGTTGACCTGTTCAGTTATCTGATGTTATTCATATTGTCCATGTTTTTGTTGTCTTTATTTTTCAAAACAATGATAACTTGAGTCCAATCATTGCTTCCCTTTTCACATTAGTTGTCATAGTTAAATTCTTTATTTTACTAATCTTGTCCCTTAACACTCCTCAGCTCTGAGGGCGCAGTTTTTGATCCTCTGGGAATAGATTCACGTCATTCTTCTGGGCTGAATTCCACATGGGAAAGCTTTCTAGATTTGTTTTCACCAATATCTGAGAGCTCCTCAAGCACAAGAAGGGAAAAAACATCATCTCGTGGAGCGGCAGGTTCAAACTTCTTACATTGCTTATCGTTGATAGTTTGGCAGTCATTAGCTCGGATAGGCAATTGGCTAACAAACTCTCTCTTTGGCAGCTGCAATTGAGGATAGTTCTATTGATTTTGGTGATTTCTTTAAAGGGCCATTGCCTGGGAAATTCCTGAAGTTGTTGGGATATTTGGCCATATCCCGACTAGGCATATACGTTCCCCTTGGAGGAGTAAATCGGGAAGCTTTTGCTGGGAATTTGGATCAGAATAGTTTGTTGAGCACTTTGGATTCTTTTTCTGGGGGAGGTATAGGTAGACTTGGGATTTGCTCCCTTGGTATTGTTCCCTTTATCAACGCCCAAATTGTGTTTCAGCTTTTGGCACAAATATATCCAAAGTTGCAAGACTTGCAAAAAAGAGAAGGTGAAGCTGGAAGGAAGAAAATTCTCCAGTATACTCGATATGCTTCAGTCGGGTTTGCCATAGTGCAGGCAAGCACTCAATGAACTGGCACACAAAATTATTTTAACCAATGCCCAAGTAAAATTGCAGCATGTGTGAAGAAGAATTGTGGCTTAGTCTAGACTGCATGTTTGGATTTACTCACATTTCTCTTCTTTCTCAAATTTCTCCAACAAATGTGTGTTAGATATTTTATATACTCTGGTGACCAGTTCTTTAAAAAGCAAATGTAAGTGTACTGAATGGAAGTATTTCCGTACGATATGTTTTGTGAGAGCCCTAATAGCATGCCAACAATGGGATCTGGGCTTACTGGGGTTCCATACATATTGTAGCCATAAAACAAAGGAAAAGTCATTCAAAATGATCTTTTCTAGTTGATTGTCTACTGTTTTACTTGATGTGACTTCACTTCAGCTGAAGATAACTTTTTTCCTAGTGATGAGTTCTCCTGGTAACCTGTGTTCCCATCTTATCTATATGCCAGGCAATAGGCCAAGTACTCTACCTTCGTCCCTATGTGGAGGACTTCAGCACGGAGTGGGCTCTTTCTTCTGTTACATTATTGACACTCGGCTCAGTATTTACCACATACATTGGAGAAAGGATCTCTGACCTAAAACTTGGAAATGGAACATCACTGTTAATATTTACAAGCATAATCTCCTACTTACCAGCATCTTTTGGTCGAACAGTTGCAGAAGCTTATCAGGATGGCAACTATGTTGGACTTGCCACCATCATTTTATCTTTCGTCCTCTTAGTCCTTGGTATTGTATATGTTCAGGTAAGTGATCATAATATATTCTAGGGTGTTATCTTATTATGAAAGGATTAAGAGAAAGAAATGTACCTAACATGCTCCATGACAAAGATTTTCAGGAAGCAGAAAGGAAAATTCCCCTTAACTATGCCTCAAGATACACCAGCAGAAGTGGAGGCCTTCAAAAATCTGCTTACTTGCCCTTCAAGGTCAGTATTCAGGGATACTACTCATTTCCAGGTGTTTATAAACTATAGCAGACTTGAGTAATAAAGTTCTAAACATGGTTGCAAACTACCCTTCTTCACAAGGCTTCACAGTCTCTCTTAGTTAATTTATGGATAGGTCATACGAGAGCTAGTTGTGATCTGGCAGAGTTCCCTGTTTCTCTATTTTCTTCTGTTTTGCATGTAATATTATGTGAAGTGTGGTTGTCTATTCTATCACTTGAGTCCACCTAGTTCTCAGTTGGTCTTTTTATTTCCTGGTACTAAGGGCTTGTTTGGTTCAGCTTTTGGGGAATGTATTTGCAAAAATGCAAATACCTTTGGATGAAGGGGGTTTTCCGAAATGCAAATAGCGTTTGGTGAATTGTAATTCTAAAGTGTATTGAGAAACAACTTTGATGAAATGGTTGGATCGTATGACAAATTTTACACATGTCAGTAGACCATGGGTGAACATATTCTAGTAGTTCTGCTTGCTTTTGCTAAGCTTTATCCGTGCTTCTCTTGTTGCCTCTTCCTGTGAGTTACATTAAGTGCTACTTTTGAAGATGATTTATCAATTTAGAATTATCCTCTTTCTGCAAGTGACTTGTCATGAGCTAAGCACCTGCATTCTGTAATCTTAGTTAGAGGGGGAGAATATATATATAGATATAGGGTTTATGTGGTTCAGATCGTCAAATGCTGCAGAAGTAGGAATAATGGCACTAGAGGAAAAGCGGTATTCTTAAAAAAATTTGCAATTTTTTTTTCTGAATTCTTTAACAATGGGAGATAATCTAAATGCAATTTAACTACCTGATTTCATTTGTCTATACTGGAATAGCATGAATTGATAATTTAGGCTTCTGAGCCAATTATTTCTGCACTTCTCTCTACAAGTTTAATATCCTGAATTAGCCAACAGCTATTTACTTAGTCTATAATCTGCAGAACCAATATATCATATAGATAGATTTTGCACTATGAGGAGCATAATAAGATTTTGGTCATAGCCAGCCATTTTGAAAGATACCAGATACCATAATTCTAGTCTAGGAAGCACGGACACTCTCAGGGGACCTCCGTGTCAGTGTCCGACACACTCTTTGGCCAATGCTCCGGACATGTGAGCAACACGGGAGTCAGAAATCCTGACACGCTTATCTGACACAGACAAGGTCAATTTTAAAATTTCAATAAATTAGGAGTCAAAGTTTAAATATATAAAAGTATAATAATATAAAAAAGAAAAGGGAGAAAGGAAACCCTATCTTTTGATGGTCAAATGTGGAATTTTTTTTTTTTTGGACTTATTGTTAAATTTAAATTCAATAGTAGAATGTGAATTACTTGTTTTTTTCTCTCCAAATAGATTATTGGAATGGAGTGTAACTGAATTTATTAGATTGAAACAATGAATGATATTAATAAATGGTGGATTGATGTTTTTAGTGTAAATTCATTCTAGGCTCTTTTTTATTAGTTATTTATTTGTGGATTTAAATCAAATTAATTTAATTGAAATAATCCTTGAAATGATAATTTATCATGTATATATAATGTTAGAATATTTAAATAATAAACTACGCCTTCATTCATCTAACAAAGCTTTTAAGCGGTGGTCCCACAAAATCTCACATGGTATCAGAGCTAGGAGGTCCTGAGTTCGAATCTTCCAGGCCCCTATTTGCCTCCCCAATTAAATTTTCACGCTTAGTACTAGGCAAAAGACCAGACTAAGCGTGATGGGGAGTGTTAGAATATTTAAATAATAAACCACGCATTCATCTAACAGCTTAAGCTTTTAGAACAGTTGGCAGTGGTCCCACAAAATCTCACATATAAACATATATATTTAATATACAACGTGTCCCAACATGTCAAATTTTTTTATTTTTTGTGAAATAACGTGTCGACGTGTTGTGTCGTGTCGCATGTCACGTGTCGGTATTGGTGTTACTTAGACTCTAGTGCATGCATTTCAGTAACTGCTTGCCAACCAAGGAAACTACGCTTTGATGTTAACATTCATGTGCAGGTAGTACAGTGTATGAAGTTGTTCTTATATGAGTGTATGCTTGCAGATATGTGATTGTTATCCACATTTTGGTTGGAATTGAGCGAGGTCAATTGCTTTAGATGTTGAGCCAATTAGAGCTATATATGTATGGTTCTTTATTCTGTCACAGGTGAATAGCTCTGGAGTGATGCCCATTATATTTTCTACATCTTCATTGGCTCTCCCTGGAACTGTTGCTCGCTTCACAGGTTTAGCTGCACTGAAGAATGCTGCTGTGGCTCTGAACCCTGGGGGTACGTTTAGCTCATTTGAATAAAGATTGTGTTTAGTAAGAGAAAAGGCTTTAAATTGAATTGCTTAAAATGCAAAGAATTATCTATTCTAAATATCATGAGAAGATTGTTCCTTCCTATGCTTTGATATGTCGGCTTCCTTGTAGAAATGAAGGTCATGAACTCAGAGACCCATAATTTCATCAAACATGGAACAGAAAGCATCTAAGATGGAACAGTTGCTAATGGAATTACTGTCACCTTTGTTACAGAAGAATGTCATGAAACACCTGATTATTTATTTGAGCCGAATGATCTTTTGAATTTATTTACCTCTGCATGCATTTCGGTATGTTTTGCTTTCAGACATGCAGAATAATTTTGAAATGGCTGTATGTATTTTAATTTGTTACATCAATTTTAGCATATAAATGGCACACACAAGTTATTTGTTACTTCAGTAAAATTTATGAAATAGGTTTTGGGTGTGTCGCCTCATTATTTTAAAGATTTCAACATCTAAAAGGTATCCCTTGAGAGTGATCTCTTATTAGTATCATCTTTTTTGTACTGTCTAGTGTTTATTGTCCTCAGTCATCTACATTGACTTTGCATGGTTAACCTGTAATTGAATTAAAAACCACACATAAACTCCCTCGCAGTTGCAGTGAACTGTCATTCTGCACAAATGCATTAAAGTCAAGCTTTGCACATGGCAATATGTTAGTGAGATAAGTGCCAACTCCCTGCACTGTAGATGCATATATGGTTTGCTTGATCAATTTTTATTCTTGGGGTCTACTTAATGCAATTTTTCCTGCAGATTAAATGCTTGCATTTTTTCATTTCATATGTGAGAGCTTGGCAATCATCTTTTTTTAGCATATTCTGCTGTTACTATCTGATTATCCGTCACATTAGCAAATTGATGTTTGTACATCCTCTTTATTTCACCTCAAGAAAATCTCTGTTACCAGGTTCCCAGTAATATATGTTGAAACATCTATTCGTGTGTGATACTTTTTAATCATGCTTGAGTTCTGCTCTTACTGTAGGAAAGTGGGAGCTTTGTTTAGCTCAAGGCATATGCAGATTGTGTACTGTTCCATTTTTTCTCATTGTGGACTTGTGATGTGGTCTAACAGTGATGAATAACTATTGTAGGTTCTCTATACCTGCCAACCAACATAATATTAATAGCCTTCTTCAACTACTACTACACTTTCCTACAATTGGACCCTGATGATGTGAGTGAACAGCTGAAACGCCAAGGAGCATCAATACCCCTTGTTCGACCGGGTAAAACTACAGCCGCATTCATCAAGACGGTAATTTTTCTGTGACTAAACATTTTGCGACATGTTTTTATTCAGGTGTTTTGACAGGAACTCCCCTTGCTTATATGCCATTTATTTCATACGTAAGGAGATAAGACATCTTTGGTTTTTATTCGAACGTATCCTGGCTAGCGGGACAAGGGCATTGTGGTTTTCTTCGTGCCTGGCATTTGTCAACGCTTGACGTTTTCCCTTAACTAAGCATAATAACCTGTATGTCTTGAGAAATAATCTTTTAAGAACTTGAACCCCATTTTTTACCAATTTTTTAGAAAACCAATGCCTCTAATCTTCATGGATATTTTGACTTCTGTTCCTTTCAGAGCTTAGTTTCTCTCTCTCTCTCTCTCTCTCTCTCTCTCTCTCTCTCTGAGTTATTACACTCTACTAAGCCCAAGATTTCCCAGCTTCTTTGGCCTTCACCTTCTCTTTTCCATCATTTTCATGTCGAGCAATCCGTACAAGTTTAAACAGAAGTCCCTTCATGTATCTCCATCCTATATCCTCTGTTTTCTGTAGGTGTCGGGGGTAGTATAATTTATCTGGATTGGGTTTTAATACCTTGCCATATGTCCTTTTTCTCTTTTCTTAGTTTAGTTATTCTTGTTGCAGGTCCTTAGTCGGATATCAGTTCTAGGGTCTGCATTTCTGGCCATCCTTGCTGCCGGTCCTGCAGTAGTCGAACAAGTCACGCATCTCACAGCCTTCCGTGGATTCGCTGGCACTTCGGTTCTTATTCTGGTCGGTTGTGCGACAGATACCGCACGGAAAGTTCAAGCAGAGATAATATCCCAAAAATACAAGAACATAGAGTTCTACGACATCGACAAGTATGGCCGATAGGAACAATCCCAGCTTCAGGATGTACATGGATAAATTGTCCTTCCTGGCCTCACTTTTTATTTTTTTGTAAATTTGGCTCAAACGGCGAATGGCAACGCCTAAGTCGTTGGTTTAGAGATGAACCTCAAATTACATGTTTTTTGTATAATCTGATTCTTCTTCCGAATTGTCTCTTCTAGTGAGGTGGTAATTGGAAGTGAGTGTGTTCCGGGTGGAAATGCATCTTAAAGCATCTTTTTTTGACAATTCTTTCACAAAAATAAGAATGTGAATAATAACTATTCTATTTTTAGACACAATTTCCAGTCAAAAATAGAATTTTTATTTCTATTATGAGAGGAGATTTTAAGCAAAAATATGCATAAAATTTATATTCCCGGAACGAATATTCGTTTGATAACGACACGAAATTTCTCTCTCCCAAGTAGCAATGGGTGGCAGCGAAAGTAGCAGAAGACAAAGGATGGTGGGCGATGGCAGTTGGGCAATTGGCTAGTAATGAAAGCGAGCAATGAAAAAAGCTTTTATTTCTCAATTTTGTTTAAAAAATAGGTAAGTATAATATTTTTACTTCTCATTTCTTTTCCAAACCTAATTATTGACTAAACATTTGTTCCAGAAATAAAAAAATAAAATTACGTTATGAAATGATTTTCTATTCCAAAACTTTCCTAAGAACATAAAAATAAATCTAACCAGAAATTAAATGGTTATCATTTGCTCAGCTAAATGCAAAAGAAATCACATTGAAAATGATATAGAATTTAGGAAAATATTTTCTTTGTTTTTCATGTTTTTCATAATAAGAAAAATGAAAAATAATACAAATGATCTCTGAAATTTGGCCTAATATGCAATATAAACTTTGATCTTTTAATTTATTCAATATAATTCTAAATTTTAGTCCAATATACAATATCGTCTTTAAAAGTTTATACTTGTCTCTTAAATTGAATTAATAGAAGGATAATATTAAATATTTTCATATAATCCGATAACAAATTTAAAGGGATCATATTGAACAAATTAAAAGTTCAAAAATCACATTGAATATTAAGCAAAGTTTAGGAACTATTTGCATCGTGATGCCTAAGAAAAACTACCCATTTTGTCTTCCTGGTCAATGATGTACTGCTTACTATTATTGTTCTCATTTTATAAAATCGATATACTATGATGTTCTCATTTTTTTCTGTATTTATTGCAGTTAGGAGAGGCCCAACATATTTCTTTGGACCACCACCATCAATGAAGAGGAACGTAAAATTGGCCAGTTTTGTTGGAGATTAGAACTTGACTCGTAGCTATAACTTCGCAGTTTACCGTTTACTCGATCCCCCGAATACAATTATAAACTATTTCGGCGAAACCTCAGCTTTTTTTTTTTTTTTTTTCAGCTTTATACTTATAATTTATCACTATTTCGAAGAAACAGATTAAAAGTGAGAACATTGGAAGTGCAACACGAAAAGTAGATTTATACTACAAAGGTTATAAAAAACAAGGTCTAATTAAAGAAATTTGTTTCTCGAAGCAATGCAAGAATGAGAGATGACGAATCGATCCTATTATTGCTGCTGAGTTAGGCATAAATATGAGAAATTTTCATTCATGCAAAGCACATTGCCCTCGAAATAATGCATTAAAAAGTTTAAATGTGAATTAGAATCAGAACAAAAAAAAAGGCTTTTTGCCACACCAGTTAGACATACGATCTGCAATCCCAGAAGCAGCACGAGTAAGGTAAGTTTTCCATGCAAAGCTCGAATGAAGAGACCAAAACCATCAGGTACCTAACTGGATGCACTTAAGCACCATGCCTCTGATTTGTCAGATTTTAGATTCCTTACACAGAGGTTATACCAAACGCTCAAATCAGATTTCATATGTAAAAGATAGCATTTAATAGAAACAACAATCCAAAAGGTGGTGAGAGAGCTTTTGCTTTTGCTTCCAGCACTCTGTTTCCTGTCCCATTTACTTTCAAACAGTGCAGTCAGAAGATCGAAACTGTCATACTCCACAATCCCGATGTGCTGCATATTTTTCACTAATAGCTACTAAATGGGTCTGGTCCATCAACAAACAATGCATCCTCAATTAAGCAATTCTTCTACACTGTCTAGTCATGGACAAGACAATATATATGGCAGTAACAATAATCTATACACTTTCACTGGCAAGATAACAGATAACTTAACTTATGAATGCTTCGTTGCATACAATTCAGCCCACCCATTTTGAAGAGCAAACATTTGCACAGCTAAATTAGACACATCTTTAAATGCCCTAATGACAACTTCTCTTCTCACCTGAGACTTGAGTCCCTGACCGTCACTTTTGTCTTTCCAAGTCATACCATTCCTTCAGGGAGGAGTCCCTTTGTTGTAAAACCCCGATATGTCTCAGCCTAACCGCACCACTGTAGATTTCATCTTAAAAGCAAATTTTCTTGATGGTACACAAAAGCTAAAGCTACAAGAACCTGACACAACCAGAGCAGCTATTCATCATAAGGTTCAGAGGAAAAGTCAGGTTCCTCAGGTTTTTGTAACTTTGGCATCTCCACATCTTTGATCTTTTGAGCTCCTCTCCTCGTGTTCGCAGCAAATCTGGAAGCCAATATTGTCACTCCCAGATTTAGCTTTGTCTGAGAAGGATTTCTGGAGACAAAAGAATCCTGTGTCTCTTGACCTGATCCCTCAACCACATCCTCATACTCTTTCAAGGAAAGACTGTTTTCCATAGACCTCCTTTTATGTCGGCGCCAAGCTGCTTGGATGAAGCACGCAGCCCATGTCCTCCAGTGGTGGGAATAAAACCTGAAAGTATGTTGCAACTTTTTGCTGTGGAGGCGTCTAAACTGGTTGGCCACAAACTTGAGATCTTCTGCTCTCAGAGCAAAAGCTTCCACTTCTACAAGCGTTCTAACTGTTCTAGTCGAGGAAGGCAAATTGACACTGGATTTCGGGAGCAATGCCCAAGCAAGTAGCTCCTCGCCACAGAAATCTCCAGGTCTCAATGTAATTGAATTGAAAAAACCAGTCCTACCTCCATTAGTAGTCGAACTCTCCAACCGGCCTCTAATAATAAAAAGCATCTCCGTCACAGGGTCACCCTCACGAACAATGTAGGTACAATCAGTGCTTAGCGAGGATACTAAACGCTCACATATTGCATCAAGAAGTGGATCATCCATTTGGGAGAAGAAAGGTACCTGAAAATTATGCGAAAGCAGGTTAGTGTGATAATTTACTGATAAATGCAGTAAAAACAGCATGACATAATGCCACTCTTGGCCTTCTTAAGAATGGTAGTTGGCGTTACATCTTTCACATTTAAATAATCTCCAAAAAACCATTTATCATTGAAAACCCATCACCTAGTTCGCTCGACAGATATAGAACGGTCGATAGCAATTTCCAATGACCCATAAAGAAATCAATATTACTAGGCACTAGCTCAACTAAAAACGACACTACATCTGAAAGGCCAAAGTACCGGCTGGCATTTTGGTTTTTACCACTTTTGATTCGTAAACAAAGAAATGGATTGGGGACAGGATAACATGGGGCTTGAAGCCAGCAAAAAGCCTGGGGAATTGAGAGGCCATACCACTGAGCCAGTCCTTGCCTCTTAACTGACCATCTTAACACAGCCTTAAATTTTCCATTTCCTCATAAGTGCATGACATGTGGATCACAAAAGATGATAATGTCAAATTGGGATCTTAGAATACAACAAGCAAACCAAATGAGCATTCCAGTGTCCTATTCCTTAGGCAGTGGTGCCTCTAGCTAAAGATCACTCAGTAAACATGAGGCAAATGTTGACCAAATATATGAAATTTGTAAGGGTGATGAAAAGACTACCAGAAAACACGCATTGCAAAAGCAGGGTAAAGTTTCAGAAAAACCATCCTTGGTAGCAATGAGCGAGATCATTCTTTACCCTTGTGCAAATGCATGGAAAGCATTGGTTGATGTGCTCGGCTGAAGTTTACAGTACTAAGTGTAGAATGCAATGTAAGTGCATTGAAACACTACACTAAAAAGCATTTAAATTGAACGATTGCTTTAAGATAGGATCTGATGTAAAAAGACCATACACGTCGAACTAGGTCTAAGCACAAGTGGCGCTGAATATCACGACGGAGATCAGCTGGTAGGCCATGAAGGATGGATTCTTCGTCAACTCCTCTAGTAGCAAGCCACTTGTATAGGCCAAAACGATGTACACGTTCTTTTAAATCTCCAGGAAGCTGGCGATGCCTCATCCATTCCTCTGTGTCTCTTCGTTTAAGTCTCCATTCCTCAAGCCTAATAGTAAGAGACTGCAGGTAGGTCTGCACCCAAAGAAAATCATTAAGTATATGAAACAGAAATGGAATTTGAGACTAGATCTTTTTGACTAAAAAACAAAAGACTAAATATTCTTTTTTATTTGTTTTGTTACAATACAGATTAGATCTAAGATGAAAGTACTGTGATTCTCTTTTGAGTCATGTGGGAGCAGCTATCATATATATGAGCGATGACGTTGCATATCTTAAACCATTGTCAGATGAGAATTTAGTAATTTACATATCATTTAAGGACCACAAATGTCTGCATGGACCACAAATCCTGGAAACAATGGACTCCAGATCCTTTAAACTTGTTAGCACGGAGATGCCAGTATCTCTATTGGGCAAAAGGTCAACATAAGAAAAAAGAGTTGGATGCACGCTTGCTACATGAAAACTAGGGACAACCCGACTTTATCACCTTTTGTGTAATAATATCAATCCCACAGATATCACAACTCCATGGATCCTCACAAAGACTCACCTTGGCATTCCTAAGGGAATCATGGGTTGCATACACACACTATCTCAGACATGAAGCAACAAACTGAAGCACCTCAAAGAACAATTCAGAAAACTTTCACAGATACATGACAGTCTGACCAAATATTTGGGAACTTGTAATAATACTGGAAAGCAAAATGCCACTGAAAAACTAAAGTATTAGAGGTATTTATACATGTGAGGCATCCATGAATTTTTCCAATCCTTATACTAGAATCAAGGGTTATACAATGCGACCAGAAGTTCAACCGAATATACTTACTTCCTCAGACAAGATAAGTTTCTTTTATTTCATTGTAAATTGATTAAATAGGTTCATCCAACGCCAAGCAACAGTACTGCAACACTGACAATAATTGTTCTTGTTAGATTTTGTGGAACCACTATTAACTATTCTAAAAGTTTAAGCTGTTTAATGAAGAGGCGATTTAATATTTAATTATTCTATCACTCCCCCTCATGCTTAGTCTGGTCTTTTTGCCTAGTATTAAGCATGGACATATTCAATTGGGGAGGCAAATGGGGCCTAGAAAGATTTGAACTCAAGACCTTTTGCTTTGATATCATGTTAGATTTTGTGTAATCACCGTCAACTGTTTAAAAACTTAAGCTGTATGATGAAGATGCAATTTATCATTTAATTATTCTATCAGCACATAATAAGAAAGTAAATCCCTGAGAGACAGCCTTTTTTTAAAGTCATTTTTTCTAACTTCATGTAAGACTCGGTTTCCTCTTAGCAGGGGGGAAACTATGACAAAAACAGCATGAGAAGCCTACAACAAATCCTTCAGCTTTCTCTCATCGCCATAATGAATTAAGCTGAACCATGGCTTCAGATTTGGAGGTGTGGAGACTTGGGTATTCAGTCTAAACACGGAAAGGGCAGCAAGGGAGTGAGGCAAATTATATCATTAACCTCCCTCTCAAAATAGGTAGATTTAGTCTTGCATATAATTAAAGATCAGGGAATGGTCATAAGCATATGTATGAGTAGGGGAATTAAAATGTCCTCCAGTGATTTTGCAGCATAATCAAGAGGCAAAGCTCATGAAGCTGTGAAAAATCCCATCTACCTTATATTGGAATGTCAAACTGGCCAGTGGCATCATATCTCTAAGTTATTCTTCCCAAATTTCATGCTTAGCTCGTGGGTTTTAGCAACAGATCCATAAAATGTCAAACCAGCCAGTTCCATTATTATATCAAGTTAATTTTTAGGAAATAATTTACTTCCTTACGCTAGCTCATCCTTACCAGATAGCATCTTCTAACTACCACTGTTAGTAATAACAATAAAACAATCAAGGTTTTACAACATATCTACATCTTTAAGTGGCTGAGTTGAGAATAGAGCCAACAATAAATTACCTGCATGTTCCCAATGAGATGGGCAAATAAAACCAGACCCAAGATGGCAATAAGTATGGCAAACGATGTCTCCCCAATATACATGCTTGTTGACAAATTTTGACCATAAGAACTGAAAAATTGGAGGATGAAAATGTGTATTAGCCTCTCTTGCCAAACAGAGGCAACGGAATAGAATTTAACTCAATCTACAAATCAGAAACAATTCTCTAAATATGACTCTCAGCCACTTCATCTGCCTTAGAGGCCAAAGTCATAGTCTTTTGATTGTAAATGACTTGATATGGTCAGATGCACACCAAGCCACTCATCAGATATATTGTCAAGAGTCATCAACTAAAATAGAAATAGTAATCTAGCCAGAGCTTCACATTTAAAGATTGGCAGAACCACGTCTCCAAGTATCATATTATTGAAAAGGTTCAATTCCGAATGTCCTAAAGCATCTTAACAGAATAGTGCTACAGATCTGCTCACTCAAGTTCCATAGCAGGCTCAAGCCAATTACCCTGCAGCAATACTCAGCACTTACAGACAGTGTAAGACTAGCAAGATTTAAAAACAGAGGAAAGCTACATATTAAGTAAGGCTGTCTAAAATTCCAATTGTTTGGTGGTCCTCTGCATGATGTTCATAGCATAAGCACATGGGAACTAATCATTAAGAACCCCAACAATACTTCTGTTGTAATAGATGGACAGAATGGAAATGTTACCTTAATTGCTGCAGACCCCACCATAAACAATAGCAGTACCTTTCCACAAAATTAGAAGAAACAATATTTTTGGTCACTGCATTTTCAAATATCCCATAGTTGAATGTATTGTTCCTGGGATCACAACTCTTGAAAACATTTGTACTGTTGACCCATCTTTGGCGACTAGGATCAAAACCACCACAACTCAAATATTCAAGAGAACACTTGATAGGGCTTTCTTCATTCCGGCATATTGATTTCCAGCATGATGTGTACCTATCAACTGACAAAAGGTACCATGCGGCTCCTAGAACCTGAGCAGAAAATAAGTGAAAAACATCTGCTAAGTGGCTCCACTCACATGCTCATTTATGACACCGCAAATTGTATCAATTCAAAGCAATCACAATACTTACATGGCTTGCCAACATGTACAACAGAAGATTATATGCAGCCCCAGCCCAAGCTGTCTTTGTAACCACTCCTGTTGCTTTGACAATTTGAGAACTTAATGGGTAAATAAGATACAACCTTGGAATATACTGCAGCAAAACAATCAACGCAAGGGCGTTGTTGTTATGATCGGTCCGAGAACTTCTGGCTGCTGGTATAATGAACCAGATCACCATCTGCAGAATCATTGTGGAACATCTTTGAGACCAAGAAAAGGTAAAAATTCAGAATTGAGGTCCTCAATAGAGCAAAAATAACAGTGCAGAATTCCAAGATCAGAAGGGAGAGTTACGACCTTTAAATCCTGCTCCTATATCAAAGCCTTGCAAAGTAATGCTACAAAAGACTGAAAGATTCACCCTATTATGGACATATATGTAAGTACGCATACGCACGTGTGCAGACCTCTGGTTAAAGCACTAGGGCCTTCAATGTGTTTCCATCCTTCTTGATTTCGTGAAAGACCCTTAGTACTCCTCTCACCCAACTGTACGTCTGTTAAGACCTTATGACAACAAACTTATATCACTCTGTTAAGACCTCTAAAGCCAATCATAAATACTGACCAAAAAATGTGCAATTAAGCCAACCCACACAAATGCTATTATCATTTTCACTCAGCGTGCATGACTCGCTCTTCTCACAAATTCAACTCTCCAAGAAATCTACCGGCCCACCTATTCCATCTCTTCCAAGTAACGATGCACTTAAATCTCGTGGTCACAGCATTAAAGCCAACAAAAGCATGTCAGAATATCAATCCTGACATTCAGACATCCATTCGAAATAAGCAGCTTCGCTCCATTTAAGGTATCCTCACCAATATTCAGTTTTCTAATCCTATCTTTGCTGCTTTATTATCAGATGTGCATGATACAGTCATGGTGAATTTCAGGTTATCAATGATTACAGAAGAACTCTACACTGCTGTATAGAAATGACCTCATTTTATTATGATTACATTTTTTGAGCCGCAGACATCATTTTTATTCAAATAAGCAGCTCTGCATCATCAATTACTAAAGGTTTTGTATCCACAAACTGTAATGGAGACCTTCATCAAGAGAGGTCATATGCAAGTTCTCCACTACTTTTAGGCACTCTTTACTTGTTTGTGCAAGTACTTCGGTAATGATATCTTTGATTCTCATATAGGTTGTCTTCCTCAATAGAGAGTTACTGTGACGGTAACTTCTTTGTTTGTTCAGCTTAAGACATTAACTGAGAAGATGAGACAGCTCTTTTCCCCTTGAATGCTGATGATCATTTCATAGGATAAGACTGAATGTATGTGGGTTAAGTGGCTCACTAGGTAAAAGATCAGGTCTACTTGTCGATGAGTATGAGAATATCTCTAGTTTTGGCTAAATATATGGCTCCATGGCTAAAAGTTTCCCTTTCCATATAACTTGATAGTTAGCCGATACATATAAATACACATGTATGAATATATAATTCTCATTGCTTGAGAAAAAAAGGAAAGCTACCATAGAGATCAACGAAATTTCCCCTTTCAAAAGAAGAATCAGCTGACCTTTCAGTCATGGACGTTAGAATAGAAAGTCCCCCTTTATAAACTTGAAATAGTGAAATTACCTAGTTCTTCATGCAATTCCGTTAGATTCAAGAACTCAATTATTTTATACAGTCAGTGGTTGCCAATAAAGTGAATAACTCTTCGAAAGTTGTGCCAGTGTTGTAAAAATCATGTGATTCACAATTTGAATTGCACAATTTGGCTTGATTTGTCACTCCAAACGATTCGTCTTGCACTCATGAATCATTAGTGAATTGTACAATTCCACAATCCTCTACAGTTCATGAGAACAACCCCAATTTGCACCTTTGGCTTTATAATAGAGGTTGGGCTCAAAAGTATTGGGTTTGAAAGAGACAATTTGGCTGAAAATTGAAGACAACAACTAGAAGAAAAAGGAGAAAAAAAAAAAGTACAAACACACCGGAAGACCTTGGTTCTCTCACCCTAACCTAATAAAGGAACTCAAAAAGCTGTAGACTGCTCCGCGTCAGTCCTTGACAAGCTATCACTGGCTCCAATACTAACCGTTGCCACCTCCAGTGACGACACCAGCAGTCAGCTGTGTCCAGCGCAAGCCATGGCATCTCCTTTGACTCGCAGATCATGCCTCTGACCCTCCTATTTAGCTTGTTTTAATCATGAGCTTGGATAACAGTTAGAGCTTGAGCTTCAATAGTTTATGATAATTTTGATATTTTTTGTGTGTTTATTGAGGTTGTTATGTGTTGTTGACAGTTTTTTTACTTTTAATTGTTTTAGATCTTTTTGATTTTGCACTTCTATAATACTGAGAAGTTAGATTGGGCATTGACAATGTTAGCATTTGGGTATAACTTTCTCAACTATATCATACTTTTTTATAAGCTTCTGCAAGTAGTAGCTTATGGTTATTCTTGGAGTTTTTTAGAAATTTTACTAAAACTAACGATTAACTATTGGCTTTGACTCATGATTCCAGGAATGAGGCTTATGATTCACAATTCAAATCTCAATTTAACAACATTGGCTGTGGCTATTTCCTTGAGAAAAAATAAGGTTAAACTTTTGTGCCGGTAAGATTGGCCTCCGAATCAATTTTACCTATTAAAAAAAAAAAAAATCATTAATAGTTCCCATTCATGCTACATTGGACGTTTCTTAAATTATCACCTAGGAGAGTAATAAGAAGTTGTTAGCGGTTAACGAACAATTTTGTTGAGGATTCTTTCAACTATTTATGCCCTTGGAGTAAAAATGGTTAATGGGACACTTAAGGCAACTAAAGCCTATAGTGTTACTGCTAAAACTAAATTGGGTTGGAAGACCGCTATGAGGTCACAAAGAAAATTTTTAAGTATGATCAACTATCACCTAGCAGAGTAATATGGGGTTGTTAGCAATTGTCAGACAATTTCATTGAGGACTCTTTCAACTAGTTATGGCCCTGGAGAAGATGGTTAATAGGACACTTAAGGCAACTAAAGCCTATGGACTACTGCTAAATCTAAACTGGGTTGAAAGACTGTTACGAGATCAGTAGAATATAATGTTTACTTTCAAGCAAGAAGTATGATCAACAAAAAAAAACAAAAAAAAACAAAAAAAAACAAAAAGATGTTTGGGATACTGGAAGAGAAAATCGTTTTCATGAAAATAAGGGGTTCAAGAGTGTAGATTTATGGAGGAGAATTTAATCATATTTGAGGTTAAAGATAAAATTTCCAAGTGCCTATGAAAAAAAAAGGAAGAATCTCATGCGACTATCTTGGTGATAAATTTTTCTCCAATTATATTTGATGTATGGAGGAGGATATAAAGACTCCAATCAAAATAGAGTGAGAGTACAATGTACATCTCATTAGGAAATTGGTTGTAATTAAATCCAGATATAAGTCTTTTTACACGACATCCTAGAATTTTATATTAGAGATGTGCACCTTTCGCTTTCAAAATTGATAAATCAAGAGGCATGAGCTTTACATTTGGCAAGGAGAGCATATTTAAATCACAATAAATTCACCAGACATGAACTAATATGGTTTTTCCTGAAAAAAGTGCCATCATGCATAAGCGTGAGTAATTTCTTCCTTCTTTTCATTTTAAATAGTCATGTAGCAATGGTAAATGTACATTTTGGGTATGAAATGGCATTACATGCACAACAAAACTCACATGTAGAAACATGGTGTCTCTAATACTTCTATCTTAAAAGACCTAGAAGATATCCTACAGATGCAACGCAATTATATCTCTAGTAGTCATAATAAAAGAGGCTTGCGTCTGCCTGCTTTCTAGAAATCATCCACAATTATCTAACCATAATGGCTTCACAGTCCTTAAAAATAGACCAACATGGACATTTTCTAGACATCCATTCAAGTTGTTTTGAATCAACCTTTCAAAATCAACAACTGCATAGCAGACCATTCGTGGTTCGAATCTCTTGATGCACATGGAGACTGTGCTCGAAATCCATGGAGTATTTGCAATGTCATCACATAAGTAGATGTTGCAAAGGTGTACCCAACAAAACAAATATGTTCGACCAACTCAAGAATTCACTAGATTGGACTTTACCCAAAAAGTCAACTTCTTGAGACTCCAACCAGTGAAAACTGCACTCCTAGTAAAACTTGTTTCAAATTTGAAGCCAAACCATGACAAACCAGAACAGCCTGGATCTGATAGAATGCAAACCCGAGACCTAATTGAATCCAAGCAACATGATGTCTGATACTTTACTATTCTTTCCCTTAATCTAGACATGTTGAAAGCTAAGACATATGGTTTCGCATATTACTGAAAAAGTTGGATATAATCACTAAGATAGCCATATCCTGTCAACATTAGTAATACAAGCCTCTAATAATGATTGGTGCACTCTTTTCAACCCCCACCCCACAAGGAAAAAAGAAAATGAAAAATCAATCTCTAAAAAAGCCTCATATGCAAAAGCAGGAGTTAAAAAGAGTACCGATAGTGATTAGTTACTGGAGTCAATTACTCATATATCACAACTGAACTCATGCATATATATAAAGCACGAGAGTGAGAAACCTAACAAAGCTATAACAAGTTAGAATGCTATATAAGGAGAACTTCTTTCACTTAATTTCATTTAATAAACTTGCCAGTTTAACTTTCCAATAAGGTAATTTATTACTTAATACCTCTCATGACTTGTGCATGCTAAACTAGTTTCCGTAAAGCTTATCTTTTAACATCTTCAAACAGCAATTTTTCAAGGAAAAAATTCATATGCAGACACTGGGGTATGCTGGTGAGCAAGCAGTAGACAGTCTCACTGAACAGAATGGTTCAGCATGAAAATCAACAGCATATTTTCTGAGCAAAGTACCTGAGGAAGAGGCAATGCTGCAATGAGATCAACAAAGAAGTCAGATCTAATATAACGCCGTGCAATCTTCTTAGGATCCATTACAAGCTCACCCCTCCCAAACACTCGAGAGCTCGGCGCAACATAAGCTGTTCTGAACTTTATAAAAATGTGCAGCACATAAAAGAGGTCTGCCAGTGTCCGAAAGCAAGTTACTATAATTCGTAGATTCAAGTCAGTCTTCACGCAAGAGTCGTCCGGAGTCCCTAACACTGTTGGCAAGTAAAAATATAATGGGTCGACAAAGAGTGCCACTAAGCATGAGAAAATGAAAATCCAGTTCCACCTCAACATAATTTCACCCCCTGGATCAAGCATTTTACTCCGCCCGGGCGCAAGGTCCTCCGGAAACACCTTACTCCTCCTCCCACTCGAAAATGCTTCAGGGATTTTACATCTACCTCCCACGAACCCATCATCTGATTTCAGCAAAGACAATGAGGAAAACCTGTACTTGGAAGACGACATATTCAAGTCCTAAGGGTCATCACTTCTGCTTCTCAATTCTTTCCTCTGCTTTCCATCAGAATAAAACCTGCAAAATTTGTAGCAAAACTCAGCACAGAACCACGAGTGTGCAGGTAAAAGAGACTTCACAAATTATCAAAGGCAAAGCTAATCAGGCATTAGTTCCATCTAATCGGTCGAGTTCTACATCGTATATTGCTGTGAGTAAAGTGGCTGTCTTCGCATTTTCCTTTGAGAATGATTCGTAATACTAAATTTCAACCATTTTAGTCTTCGGAAAAGCCACATATTAATTAGCCATGAAGAGAAGCCAAAACATGTGGAAAAGATAAGAAGAAGCTCTGTTCAGCAGAGTTTTCAATCCAGCATAGCACGTTCCAAAAATGGAGCGATCTAGAGCTTCACAAGAAGTAAAATTACTCAGGCTCACACAATTCAAGAGAAAATGACCGCATCTGCTGCCCAAATATTACAACCCCGACAAAAAACACACCATCTCCCACGACCTAAAGCTTACCGGATGTAGCGAAACACCCAAGAATCCACCGGGTTAAAAAAGAAGGAAGCGAACTTTCCAGGAAAATGCTCTCCGGGGAAAAACGACAAGCCCGGGAATGCGCCAGCGGAGGGGACCCAGAAAGCGGCTTTACCTCACGAGCCTCTCTCCCTCTTCAGCTCCATTCACAAGAAACCAAACAGATCCAACGCGACCCTTCTCGAACCCGAATCCGCAAACTCCCCCTCAGCTCAAGGAGCGCCGACCCAGAGAGGAACGAGCGAGATTCAGCGCGTTTCTTGATCCGGGACAAGGGTCGTGCGGCAGGGGGGTTTCCTTAACCCGAGATTTCCTGGGCGTTTCTTGGACTCGCTTGGCGTTTCATGATTGTGGGGTTTCTTGGTCGTGTGCGCATGTGGACATTGACACTGCTACAGCCCCAGGAGTCAAATCGGGAGTTGACTTGATGGGGTGGGCAAGTGATGCAGTGGGGGCAGTGGGAGGCAGTGGAATTGATGGTGATGTGGGGAATGATTTTCACGCTTCGCTGAACGCCCGCCAATCACCGATGTCCAACGTTTTTTCTTGTCCTCCTCCTTGAGTTCGGGCCCGGCCTGCAAGAACCCCAGGTTTTCTCTCTGTCCGGGCCCACCAGTGGTTACTGCCCGCAACTTGCGGGACCACTCGAAAAATTTCATCTTTTATACGTAAGGTGAGCACGCTGGATTACCCAAACCGAAACCGTCCGGATCAGATCGGTCTGTTTGGTCCGGTTTCCATCCGGAAGAACTTTTTTTCTTTTTTTTTTAGATCGGTCCACTCCCCGAAACTAAATCGCCTTCACCCCATTCTAATCATATTCACACCTCTCTATTCCAGTTGGAAGGGTACTCGATTAGGACAAACTCTAGTGGTTGGTTTCAAGAATTGGACTGACCATTTTTTAGAAAAATATACTTTTAATTTCTTTAAACTAGTAAAAAAAATTTCTTAATTTCTTAATTTTTTAAATTTTTTTTTTGCTAATTAATAGGTTTCATGGGATCGGACCGACTCACCCTGGTCCAATTCCCAATCCCAAAAATTGATTACTAGGTGGAACCGAACTGGAATGGAAACCAATCCATATGCAATCATGGATTCCCAGTGTTTTTTCTTGTCTCCTCGCTGAGTTCGGGCCCGGCTTGCAATTATCCCAGGTTTTCTCTGTTCGGGCCCATTAGTGGTTGCGGGATGACTTGGAAAATTTCATCTCCATATGTAGGGATGAGCACATCGAATTACTCAAATCGAAACTGTCTGGATCGGACTGGACCGGATCCGTCTATTTGGTCCGATTTTTGGAGAGATCGGTCGAGCTCCGGTTCCATAAAAATAGAACCGCTTATTATCGGTTTGGTTCATAATTTCGAGAGAACTAGATCGACCCTTTTAATATATATATAAAAATATACTTTTTATTTCTTTAAAATAGTAACAATTTTTGTGTTTTTCTTAATTTTTAAATTTTTTTTTTTGCTAAGTAATAGGTTTCATGGGATCGGACCGATTGGTCCGATCAGTCCGGTCCAATTCCCAATCCCAAAAATTGTTTCTCCTGGTGGAACCGGACTCTAGATTAGAAACCGATTTCCCCTATCCATATGCAATCACCGATTCCCAACGTTTTCTCCTGTCTGCTCCTTGAGTTCGGGCCCGGTCTGCAAGCATCCCAGGTTTTCTCTGTCCGGGCCCATCAGTGATTGCGGGACGACTTGGAAAATTTCATCTCCATATGCAATCACCATTATCATCATCCCATCAAACTTGGCAAAATCCATCGCCTGTCTGGATTCTTGACTTTTCTCTTACTTTCATGATGTGACGATTCTTGCACGTCGAGCCTTTTTGAATTTGAGATGCTCGAAAGTTCCGCAACATGTGCATGTTGAAGAGTACGTTCGCTTACCATTTTTCCATTGAATTTGAATAATATTTTTTCCCTTTTTTGTGATTTGATTTTACTTAATCGAAAGCAAACGGATTGTTCTATTTATTTCCATATATAATGTCATAAGTTTGTATTCTAACATTAGTTAGGTGGAATTTTATTTTATTTTTTGAGTTTGGATAATGAATTTTGACTAATTTTAACTATATAGCATGCTAATGTTGCACTTGTAAATAACATATAACTACCAAGATGTCCATGCATTGCGTGGCAAACTATATTAAATCGGAAAAGCAACTAGACCTTTAAAGATTTGAATTTGGGACCTCTTACTTCAATATCACGTGAATTTTATAAAATCACTACAAATTGTCTAAAAAGCTTAAATTGTTAAATAAAATTTGTAGTTTTAATATTTAAATATTTTTCACTATACTTACTATATTATTCTTAATATTGACATCAAATGTAAAGTTATGCCAGAGAAATGGTATGTAGAGATTAATGATAGAATAAATGTTCATATTTATATAAATTTGTGCTGGAATTTATAGAGAGCATAGTTTAGAATGAACTTGAACCGCATCATGTAAATTTTACATGTGGACAAGGCAAACAAGGAATTGTCACAAATCATCTTAAGAGTAAAATAGCTTCTTCTATCTTCTCCATTTGCTCCTCTCTATTTAGGGAAGTTGAGCTGATTACTTCAAGATCATCTTCCAATTCCATCTTTTTAAATTAAAATTTTTTCTTTTCTATCTTGGTAACTATTGATGTCTATGTTTCTATTTTTTCAAGCAAGAGTTATATGGGTATTTCATTATCCATGACAATGCATCACAAAGTGAATTATTGTATATATTGCAAAAATATGCAATATTTAATGTGTACTTATAAAGAAATTCTCAATATTTCTTCCTCCAAAATGAATATCTGGACTTCCATGGGTTTATTTTCAAACAAAGAAGCTAACATTTTCCTCATCGTTGACAACACTCAGTAGTATATTTTCAGGATAATCATTCTCCCAATATCTGGTTAAATGTATCAAGACAACAGTTAGGAGTATATCTTCAACAACGATTTATCTAGACTTCCATCGGTTTATTTTCAAGATAATTATTTTCCCAATATCTGATTAAATGTATTTTTACTTACAATACTATATTTAATATGTTATATATAGACTATCATGTAATAACAGTGAAATGTTGACGGCCAACACTTAGGAAACATGATATTAATTGTACAAATTACAATTTCGAATAAAATACATCTTAAAGTGTGATGTAGTACTTTGAATTTGTTGTCATCGTGAAAATATGCATTGAAATTTAGTCAAATAAATTGAAAAAATATTAAAAAATCACCTGAACATAAATAGAGCATTAGAATTATTTTTAGTGTATCGAGGACCATATTGGATAAATAGAATGTTGATCGGTATTCCTTTGATCACCTTACAATTACAGTCACTTTATTTTTCCTTCAATGAATCCAAACACAATCATTTTCTAAAAAAGGTAACACCTATGATGAAAATTAAAAACATGAAATCTTTGTTATTGATACAAAATATAGCTATATTCTGTGAACATGCGATGAAAATTGATGATAATTAACTGAGTTGAGTGCATCTAATAACAGTAGAATGAATGACAAATATATTAGCTGGTCAAGTCATAAGCTTCTTGCATTTGCGTTCCTGTATTCGTAAAGATGTCATTGCCATGTGCCGTGAGAACAACACAAACGTGGAAAAAGGGAAAAAAAATGGAACAAACAAGAAATCTACAAGTTACATTTCAAAGAATAACAGAATCTGTAGCTTCTCATGTACACCCAGCTCCACCAGGAAGATGCCTACTGCACAAAATACCGAACGATAGCATCCCAATATCCAGCCAACTGAGAGTAGGAATCTATCAGTACATCATAAAGACAAGCAATATGCAAATTTGTGCATTGTCCAGCATTACATGATTACCTGGCTTAAGATACCCTGTCCAGTTTGACCTTCAATTACCAAGCCTGCTGTGAGACCAATCATCGCCCATGCTCCATTTATCGCTTCAATCTGACGTCTTCTCTGTAACCACAGAATTTCTCAATTCCAGTGAAAGAAAATTCTATTTATAACAAAGAGAATACTGGGGTCATTTCCTCACCTACACCCTACATATAGAGAACACGACGGTTTCGGAGAAACAAAAAAATATTGGCTTGTCCATAATGCGGAGTCTTGGACAGCAAAAGTGCATTCACGGTTGAGTCATTCAATCTATGAACCATTCTACCTCTTCTCCAAGTTCAAAGCGTATATTCAATTATCCATGGGTAACCAACAACTGGATCAAGATGCTAAGCGGAAACAAGCACATATAATTTGAATCTAAAGATATCAACAAAAAAATGCTAAAAACGTACGGACGAACACAAGAAAAAGAAAATTCTGGGCTCTGTGTGGAGCTTCTCTGTGGAATTCACCAGTTTCATCCCTAACGGACAAATATCAGTTATAAGCTAGTCACAAGACTCACGAATCAAGACCAAAATGTTTCCGCCCTGCATAATCACATAAAGGATAGGAATCTAGACTACACCAGGTACACTAATATAATGCAAGCAACACGCCACTAAGTGGTTTGCCAATAGATTTTTATATATCTCTTGATGCACATTTACTCACCTGAAATTTCTCTTTTGCTTGAAGTTGTTGCATTTGCTTAGCAGCTAAACGCTTGGCTTCCAAAGGATCTACCATGATCACATCCTTAATGGAACTTTCTCTTTCTGAAGACATCTGCTCAGTTTATAGGAATAACAGAGAGATTCATCAAAATGATATTCTTCTCTTCCTTAAATCCATAGCTTAAAAACAATAGGAAAACATGGTAAATGACAGAACACAATATAATGGCACAAACATTCAGAATTAAGTTGAAATGAATCTTTTGATTCCATGTAAAACAGGGATGAGGTGAAGATCTCATCGCAGGGCAAACAGAGGAAAAGATAAGATTAATACAGCACATTCATCCACCTGCCGTCCAATGCCGTTATTGCTTAGTTGCTCCTAATGCAAGGAAGTGACATGTCCACATGATTTACTACAGAAGAATGTGAAACTTAAAGTGCAAGCAACATTACTTCAATAGAGAACGGTCAACTTTCAATGATCCTGAAGATTGAATATCTACTTTTACTTTTATTTTAGGATTAAGTACAATTTTAATTCTATAAGTTTCAGCAATTTTGCAGATTGTCATCTAACTTTTTCTGTGTTCAATCAAGTCCTCTAACTTTCTTGATTTGTACAAATGGTCCTCTAAGTTTTATCTTTAACAATCAAGTCTCTAAATTTCCCGAATCCTTTGGTCAGTTGCTCTCATCAAACTGTAAGACTAATTAATGACGTGGCATTGTCATTGTGGCAAAAAAAATCACAGGATGCTAAGACAATGCCCAATTAGTGGTAAATTAAAAAATTAACGACACACAATGCTAAGATGATGCCCGATTAGTGATAAGCAAACAAAGGGGGGGAAAAAGAAAGAAAGAAACCCCAATTTGATAAGGTACCATGGGTAAATGAAATGCTTGATTGCACAAATCAAGAACGTAGGACTTAGATGAACAAACCAAACTTACAGGAACAAATCGCACAAATTGAGAACTATGCAGGACTTGATCACATAACGCAAAAGTTAAAGAACCAAATTGCGTACACACTGAAAATTTTAGTACTAAAACTGTACTGAACCTCTTATTTTACTTTTTTCTGGATAAATAGAGACCAAATTTCATAATAGGAGGCATGGAAAAAGAAAGACTTTTTGCATTTCTGGACTTAAAACTATTTTCTGTCAATATATACAGTGAAAGATCAAGTATCAGGTACAGATAAGTATCTGCAAGTACACTTCAAGTGGTATTTGAATTGGAATTTATGAAAAGTCAGGTCAGCACATACAAGTAGCTACATAATCTAGAAACTGTGTTAATTCATTTTGCATGAAGTAACTACTTCAAGCTCAATGACCTCACACAATTTCACAGATACTTGTAACTTGGTAAATAATCCAGGGACATATGTCACTTTTCTTAAATTGTTATACCATCTGTAATGGAGAAAAAGCCCCACATGTCATCAAGGCATTAGTTAGCATCTGTATAATTCCTCAGCAAATAAGCTGTCTCAAGCTTAAGGTACTCTATATTCATTTTGCTTAAGCTATCTGGCTAAACCTCTGGAATAACTCCATGCTGAAGACGCTTGGCTAATCAATTACATCATGGTATGTTTAGATCAGTGCTTAGATGTATTAGTATACAAAAAACTGAGTCAAGCGTACAGTTCCCCTATTTAATCAACTCAATGTCAAATATCAATGTGTTAATTTGTTATAAATAACTAAGAAAAAAAATGGGAAGTAATGTCCAAGCCTCAAAGGAGTCATTAAATTTGTCCTATATCTACTAAATTACATCTTGAGCTGCTAAATAAGTAATGAGGGCTGCCAAAAAGGATCCCTACAACAACGTGTTTTTTGTGTCAATCGAGGTTACTGTAATTTGTTTGTGATAGTATGAACCTGGGTCCTTAAATCGTCATTTGATGGACCTAAAATTAGATGCAACAGTAAATATATGAGTGTCTCTCAACAGAGTCAAGGTTGCTATGTCTGAAAGCTTTGATGGAGAACTTGTGGAAGAATGATGTTTCCACATAAATCGAAGTGGAGTAATGTGTCCAACTTCTTCACTACGCAAACTTGAGATATACCCACCTCATCAAATGATTATTCCACCAACCTATCGTCCCCTACCCACCAAAATTACCCATTTGCGAGACACACTGGACTTCTTACACTGACAATCTGATGTCACCTATGCAAACAGAATACATGTATCATAACTCAAATGACATTCATCTTGGATCCAAAAGAAACACTGCCACCTGTATTGATCTTACTTTTCTTCATAGTGGACTACCATGCAAATTACAGCTTTGCGTGATCTTTTACAAGTTCTTCTGCAGTTTAACATGATTATAATATGAAGCATATCCATGCATCAGTGATTCGAGCTCCACCAATTTTTACTTTTCACATGCCATGGAACAAGAAGCTAAAATGAATAACCAGCCACACCACAAAACACCAAAATAAGGGATGCCAACTCATAGGCCTCGTCCATAATACTAACAAAAATGCACCCTCATCATTGATACAGAATTGCTTGATGCTTACATTAGGATTCGCCAATAGTCGGAAAGCCTGACCCCTGCTTTCGTCAGGAGCTGGTACTGAACCGGAATGTGTCGTCAAGCCCTGTCTGACATATAACCTGTTTGTGTCACAAAGTCCAGTCACAACATCAATCACGTTATCATGGTTTCACTTTAGTCCCCTAGAACATCTTCAAACCATTAACGCAGGGTAACACAACAAGATGACAGGAAAAGAAAAAAGGGAAAGTTCATCAGCATCCCCCGCATTTATCATTCATGAACAGCAAGTTGAAAAAAGAAAGCCTTTTTTCCAGAGACCCAAAATGCCCCGAGAGTCATTACAATCAGATCTTACTTCCAAAAGCAAATACACACACTATAATTCGATGGAGCAAGACCAAAGCGCCTACTCATTTACACTCACACCGCGATTAAAAATCAATTTTTTTTTTCCAGAAAAAGTGAACAAGCCCAATTCCCAGGAGCAGCCCATTAGAACATCCATCCCCCTACTACACCCCGGAAAGGGAAGCCAGGGATCAAACGAGAAGCAACCCATGTCATCAAAATTCACTCCGTCTCCATTTTCGATCCCACGAAACAAAGACAGCAGCAGCGCAGTGGAATCCCCACCGAAACTCGGAGCGAACCACGCGTTCCCGTCGAGAACAAGCACTGGGTTGGCTTGGCTTCCCCCCATGGAACGAATGAGCAAGCGAACACCGCCCACGGAACGAATCGCAAGAGGCTTCAGTTCTCAGCTACTACTCGAGAACACAGAGAGAGAGAGAGAGAGAGAGAGAGAGAGAGAGTTACTTGAGACGGGTGGCGAGGCGAGGAGGGAGACGCGGCGGGGAGGAGAGGGAGAGGCGGCCGCGACAGAGACGCTGACAGTGACAGGGGAGGAGAGATGGAGAGGCCGACGCCATTTCTGATCAAGCTTGCTCCACCCTCTTCTTGATCGTCACGTTCGTGCTTACTGCTTAGCCTTTCGTTTCTCCGAGACTCTTTCCCGCAGAAGTTTCCTTTTATTTCGATATTGGCAAAATATTCTTCTTCTTTTTTCTTTTTTCCAAAAAAAAAAAACAATTTTACTTTGATAATATAAAGTCTACTTTCGAACATAATTCCAGAATAAAATCTGAAAGTGAGAAACTTATCCGATTTTAAATTTTAAGGTATGTAAGATAAGTTCTACGTTTGTGAAATTGGAAAATTTGTTTTTTCAAGATAAGTTTTAAGTTTTGTGTATGATGTATTTAATGTGTGCAAGATTGCCCAGCATACGTATTAGAAATGATATCATGGGATGAAAGTAAAGCTAAGCAAATTGCTTCGGCTTTGAGAGTAGAGGATCGTGTCGGTTGTAAGAGATGTGAATCCACCTTTCTAATAGATTTTTTGAGCATTCGAGTTTGTTTATGACATGAATCAATTTGAAGTGTGGGTCTAACATATTAATACATTCTTGAAAAAACCATGTAAATACATTTTGAATATAATTGATTTTTTTCACTACAAAAACCAGTGCTCTAAAATAAATAGATTTGGAACCTAGAACAAGTTTTTATATTTTTATTAATCTTCATGCGGTCCTCAATGATGTTTATATAATTTGAAAACAACTAGTCTAAACTTTCATTTTGTGATTGAAATTTTTATTTTGTTAATATTTCAAATTTTTTATGTGTCTAAATATAAATTGTGATTGATGATTTGTAATAACATGTGGCAATCATTAAATGTGATGATTCATTGTAATTGTTCAATTTAATATATAGGTGGAATCTAGATAAACTTTGGAATCAATTTTGGAACCTATGATGAAATAGGTTCTAAGTTTAAAAAAATGAGGAACTTATTTCAACTGGTAAGTTCTAAATTTTAGGTGGAACCTATATGAAACTTCAACTACTTGCCTCTATTAACTTAATTACTATGCAACCAAGTTCTTCAATTCACCCCCATAAAAATTTAGTATTAAGGTTTTTACTTATTAAAACTATGGTGTCCAATTTTAGATTAGGTCTCAATTCTAGTGCAAATGCTTATTTTGCCTAATAAGAATACATCGCTTTTGGGTCAGGCCACAATTCTAACCTTAATTCTTGTGTCTCATAAAAGTATACCCACTTTCAATCGGTATTCAAATCTGAATTCTATTGAACTTCCGTCCAGTGATGTTGTTAAAAGGGGGCCAGATTTGAATATCATCCACTGAAACTCTGTCCGCATAATTCTCTCAATTTTTTTTAATTTTAATTAGGTCTTAATTCGAGTCAGAATTTTTTTTTTGTCTCATAAAGAAAGAACCAATTTCGAATCGGGTTTTACAATTTTGGCCCGACCTCCTTTTATCTCATAAAAAATACCCACTTTCACTTGATTTCTAAATTTGGCCCTCATCAAGTTTCCGTTCAAGGGATGCCGTTAAAAGAGGGCAGATTTGAATACGGGCCGAAGCTTGATACTTCTTCATTACAAAATAAAGGTTCGAGCTAAAATTGAAACCTTTCCTTACATAGGTAGGTGCTTTTATAAGACAAAAACTATTTCGCACCAATATTATGACTAGAGGTGTAAATGAGTTGTTAATGGGTGAGGCCTTATCTTCCAAAACATCCATGATGAGTTTTGAAAATAAAATAATTAAAATATATGAATCTTAAATTGGTCTACTTTGTACCCATTTAAGACCTATTTACTAACCCATTAAAGATGAACCCACAATCTAGTCTACCCTACCTCTTTTCGCTTCAACAAATCTGACTCGCCGCCACCTCCATCGCCCATCGCTGCTTGTCGGTGGCAGGGGCTAGGAGGAGGAGGAGGAGGGCCGCTGCAGGGAGGTGGCGGAGGAGGGGTTGTGGAGAAGAGGAGGAAGCCACTGGTGAGAGAGAGAGAGAGAGAGAGGAAAGGGTATGGGTTAGATATGAGTTGAAAAATTTATATTAGGCATAAATGGATCATAAATTGATTAATGGGTCAATTTGAGTTGGACTAATAATAACCCAACTCAAACCCAACTCGACCCACCCGTTTAACAGCTCTAATTATGACCCGACTTCAAAGTTGATGCTATTTAAAATATGGACAGAAATGAAAATATACTAAAATACTATTCTCTCTCTCTCTGTTCCTTTTTTAATAATGAGAGGCTCATCTTAATTGGAAAGACTTCGAAAAACATGTAAAACATACCATTTTAATTTCATTTATGGTTCGACCAAAAAAACATTCATGTATGGAATGGAATTTATTCATACGCATTGATACATGGATCATCAACACTCCGCTTCGCACGCATTCTTTCTATTTGAATTTCCCAGGAAAGAGAGTTCATCAAAATTGTGGAATGCTGCAAATGGATGAATTACGTTTGAAAACATCTCCACGAGCTTTCCAAATCAAAGTGGAGATCAACGCGATCAGAGTACACTTTGCAGACTCGTCTTAATATGTATACCGACTAGATCGGATGCTTGAGCAGCGACTTCGACATGCTACAGGCCTACGCAGGACGCAGTAAATACACGATGGAAACAGTAGTGCATCCCCTGTACGCTTGTATTTACACATGCAAAAAATGACATTCCAAATCGAATTCGGCAGCGACCATCTCCGGTTACTGTCACCGCATTTGTCTCTTCAGCAGGGGCACAGGGGGACCGGAAAATTGCAAACTTGGTTCTTTCCGACCTGTGATTCTGCTGAACTCACTTGTATTTTTCCATTATTTTTCTAGCTTCTTCCATGGGATCGTCCATCGGAGGGGCAGCTCCACCCCCTTTCGGTCCGTCTCCACCCCCTTTTGGTCCGTTGTCTTTGTTCAAGGCAAGGAACGTGAAATATATGAGTCCCATGGTGGCCTGATGATCAGAAGAAGGGTCATTTATTATGTCATTTACCATGTTCTGAGGACAAGAGAAATGGGATAAAAATCTTCCAAGAAAACGGTATCGGGACATCGGACGTTCCTAAACATCTTTCGACTCTTTTGAGACATGGTAGAAGTGATTTCTACTCTCAGCAAGATATGGGAGGGACTAAATTTTCCATGCTTAAGTACCTATGTACAGAAATTGCGAGCGAGGATATAAGGTTTAGTGTGATTGTGTCCACTCAATCAACTGAGTTGAGAACAGAATGTGTATAAATGATTGAATTTTAAGCAGGTTATATACCTAGGAGGACTAAGTGAATCCGAATCACAAACTCAATGAAGGCAAAAGGAAAAGGTTAAAGAGGATAGATAGAGAATTATATACATTTCCCAGGGCGAATGCCTGTTCCAAGGTTTATCAAGGAAAAGAGCTTCTGCTTAGAATCTACATTCAGAACCTCTCAATTGTGGAGGCCGATAGGCCAATTCACAACTTAATAAGCAAAGGGGAGCACAATAGCAAAACAGATCAATACTTGTCAACTTCGAAATCGACTCAAGTCAGAAAATCGAAGTAGGAAATATGCAGAATCCTACTATCATCACTACCATCAGATGCATTAACAGTTCAAGCTCTGCAGTAACTTCAAACAACACGGTCTTGACCAATAGATTTCTCTCCTCTCCAAATCCAGAAAAATTCTAGTCAGCTAAAAGAAATATTAGTGTAGGTAAAGGTCCATACTCATCCACAATTCCTCTATTTCCAAATTCATGATTTTGATTTTATTGAACAAGATTCATGGTATATTGTCCCATTCCAAACGCTAGCCTCCCATTGTTTTAGTTACTAGACAATCCTAGACCAAAAGGCAACAATAAACCAGAAGAATTGCTAAAGTTACACCTGCCTTATCTATGTATCACATATCAGGCTGGTTCAAAACATTAGACAGACAGTGCAATTATAGTCGGTACACACCTGCGCCAAACACTGCAAATGGAACTACAGAAATTCTAAATTCGTAACGAAGCAGAAACTTTACCAGAACGAAGAAGGCAGTGGATAAGAATGACTTCAGCACAAAAAGCGCAACGGACAACCCAACGAAAGTAACCGAAATCCTCGCTACAGGCCTCGGAACAGCATCCTAAACAAAGAAGAACATCAACAAACTGTCATAATGTGATTGCCGAAAGCACATATGAACCATTTCGAAAGAATCATATCAAGGAGAGATGAATAGCACTCACGGGCACCAGGTTCGTCCCCGCTTCAATCGCATCTCTCCCCACTTTCCAAACCGTCTGAGCAACTACACGCCATGGGGCACAAAGGGGAATCAGCAAGCAATAACAGATATTTCATTCGCAGCAACTGCAAGTAAGAACGAAAATACACTACAAACGCCAAGTCAAGTCGTCAATGGTTAATTTTTCAAACTACCCACACTTCTTTAGCGCCTTCCATCGAACAATTTCTGCTCGTAACCATTCTACTGTCAGCTCTAACAAAGCTAACAGCTAACAGCAAACCGATGATAATACCATATCAAATCACGCAACCATCAAACTGCTCAGTCACAAACAATCTGCCACGACCATCATCAATCATCAAGGAACCCCATTACGAAAACAGCCACAGAATTTCACAAAACACCGGGGAATCGAGACTGCCCGGAAAGTGAATCTGACCCTTTAAGAAGTTCGACTGGGAAGCGACGACGGTCGAGGAGCGGCGACCTCCGAGCCTCCTGATCGGACCGTGGCGCGCGCCGGCGCGCGCGAACGGGGCGGGATTGTCCAGCCTCGAAATGGGCTTGGAGGGAAGCAATTGGGCTCTCGGGCGCGCGGAAGAGCGAGGCGGGATGTGGAGGAGACTGTGCAGAAGGGTCGAAGACGCCATGCGTGGTCGGCAGCTGCTCCGTTAGAGAGAGAAAGAGAGAGAGAGAGAGAGAGAGAGAGAGTGTGTTTCCGCCTCGGAAAGGATGGACAGAGGGTCCTCCCGACCACCGGCTGCGAAAGCCCGATCCATGCAAAGGCGTGGATGAAGTTGATGGGTCTTACGGCCCAGTTAGCTTTAGCGTCTGCAAAGGCCCAGTTAGCTCTAGCTTTACCTTCACAAATATATATATTTCTATCGGTGCGTTTGGAAAGGCTTTTGGGAAAAATCTTTGGGAAAATGCAAAGGCCGTTGAGTTAAAATTGTTTTTTAAAATACAAATTGTGTTTGATAAATTGTATTGTAAAAGTCTATTGTGAAGTTTTGAGTAAAATGGTGTTTGGAAAAATTATATTTGCAAAATGCTTTTGTTATACATAAAAAAAAAAAAAAAAGAGGAGAGTTGGCTTCCAAGAACAAGTAGTCGCCGACGAGGAGCAGGCGATTTGGTGAAGGGCAGGCAATCCGATGCAGGCCGTCCAATAGAGGTAGGCAGTCCGGCGAGGGTTGTAGGCGACCAGATCTAATGTTGCAACCCATCTAGTTGTAGATCTGGCCATTGCTTGAGCCTCCGGCACCAGATCTAGTTGCGACTAGACTTGCGACCAGATGGGTCGCATGGCCCCGGTGACCTCCGTGTGGAGGTCGCGATGCGGCAGGTGACGGTCACCCGCGACCGCATCGGTCGCAACTAGATCTACGATCAAATGGGTCGCGACCTCCGACCTTTGTGGCGACTGCATCTAGTCACTACCAGATCCACAACCAGATGGGTCGCATGACCCTAAGGATCGCGACCTCCGTGAAGATTGCATTTGGTTGCGACCAGATTTGCGACTAGATGGGTCGCACAGCCTCGGCGACCTCCGCACGGAGGTTGCGGTGCAGCGAGCGCAATGGTTGCCGGTGACTACTTGCCCTTCGCTAGCGACTGCTCATGGAGAAGAAGACGATGAATAGCGAGGGCAAAACTGGAAAATTGAAAAATCATCGAGGATAATTTGAGAAGAAATTTTTTTTCTTATCCCCTCAATTCAGCATGTCGAGAATGCTAGAAGCCCAAGGCAACCCCCAACCTGTCTTGGGCTTTTAGCCATTGGAAGGCCAACATTCCTTTAAGGTGGGTTTCAAAAATGTTCCCAAATACCTAATCTTTGAACAAATGGGCTTTGGACACCCAAAGTTACTTGCAAATGCCGGTCCCAAGCGCAACCTATGTGAACTTGCCACGTGGCACTTAACTTCATATGTCTGATTGTCACGTGACAAACACATGGCTTTAATTTGTCAGGTGGCACGCATTTTTTAAGAACTAATTGGGATAGCCTTCTTGAGCAACTTTGATTCTTAAAAAAAGAATATTATAAATTGGGAAGTACCTAACAATTGTGACATCTTCATAGCTTTGAAATAGCTTTTAAATAGTTGCCCCCAAGGACTTAGACGGAGAATATTAGAACAGTTTTGCCATATTTGTGAAGGCAAAAAAGGATTACAAAAGTAGAGAACTCAATTTTGGGGGAAAAACCACTGGGATTCGCCGTGGCCACCCTTCCAACATGGAAGGGGGAGATGAGGGGTTCAAATCCCTACCTTCTCATGAGGGGATGGGGTGGGGACGCGTAAGTTTCAGGAGTGGGTTTCGACTCCCACGCTCTGCAAGAGGCAAGGCAAAAGTCTGAGAGTGAGTGTATTCTAGGAATATAGTAGGACTGACAATTTTTTTTTTTTTTTTTTTTTTTTTTGGGGAAATGGCCTACTTGGTCCTTAGACTGTGATTTTGTTTGCGCAAAAAACGGCTTAGACGATAAAGGAGGACATATCAATAGCTTTTTGAATGAGATAGCTTCCAACTAACACCTTTAAAGATTCGAAGTCTACTTAGGCAGATCAAAGTGAAGCTATAAGATCAACGAAATACAAGAACTCGGTATCGGGTTTATCCTTTGAGCAAAATTGAGTAAATTCTAATTGTAAATCTCTATTGAGGGTTGAACACTTGCAACCTATCTGGAAAGAGAGAGATAAAGTGTAGTGAGAAGTGCTTGAGTTTGTAGAAGCATCTAATGAAGTTTCGTGTAGAAGCAACATTATCTACAAGTAAAATCTCAAAGGGAATTCTAGCCTCATTGAGACTAGTAGAGCTAGGGAAATTGAGTAAGTTAAGTGGAAGGCCAAATCACTGCAAATTTTTTTTACGTTTCTTCTATTGTTTTAAGTCCTTCAACTTTTGTACGATAGAAGGGGGGCGTTTGGTTGGGCTTTCCCAAGGGGCTTTGAGCCCCCAAAGCCCCTTGGGGAAAATTTTGTGTGTTTGGCAATGGTTTTCGAATGCCCATTTGCGAAATGTAGACATTTTAAAGGCTGAAAGCTGAATGCTGGGTAGGACCGGCTTTGAGCATTGGGCATTTCATAGATACAAGTTTACTGTTCATCGTCGTTATTGTTCATCTTCTTCTCCGTTCGTTTTCGTCTTCCCCGCCGCCTGAGAGTTCGGCTTCTTCGGCAACCACCACCACCACCGCGTGGGGGTCGCGCGTCCCCGGTGACCATCGCCCGGGGTGGCGCGACCTGCGACCCAGGCGGTGTTGCCCGGCGCGCGTGAACTAGGCGACGCCACCCGAGGTCGCACGGACCCGAGCGGCGTCGCGCTGGTTCATGCGCGCCCGGCGTTGCCGCGAGGCCCGCGACCTCGGCGGCGTCGCCCGCGCTCGCGAACCGGGCGGCCGCCGCTGGGTCCGCGAGCTCGGCGGCGTCGCTTGGTCGCGCGACCCAGGCGACGCCGCATGAGCTTGCGCCCTCAGCCGCCAGATCTGGCCTCCGCGACCTCAGGCCGCCAGATTTGGCGGTCCGGCGGCTAGATTGGCCGTTCGGCAGTTGGCCGGCTGTTCGCCGGCCACCGGATTTTATTTTCAGACTTAAAAAAAAAAAAAGCAAAAGCTAATTAGAAATGCAAGTTTTGCCAAACGGTGTTTTTGCTAAAATTATTTTTCAAAGTTATTTGAGATTGTAATTTACCAAACGGTGTAGCATTTCGGAAAACCCCTTTATCTCAAAGGTATTTGCATTCTCCTAAGGGCATTTCCCCAAAGTGGTACAACTTTTGCATAACTGTTTTCCTTTACAGCAGCATATCCAACGCCTTCTCCACCCAAAAGTTTTCATTTCTTTTAGAATAACCAATTCGCCCTCTATTAGTTGTTGTGCTTGGCCATTTTGAGGACTATGATGTTTATATATCTATCGACTGCAAACTTCTTTCGATTGGGAAGTCCTTGGAGAGCAATAATAGATTATGGAGAAACAATTAATAAAGAAGCGTGTCAAGTTCTAATCCATTAATTAAACGCAATACTAAAAGACAATACGTCAAGAATTGTAGGCTTTTCCTAAACAGATATTTGACAAGCGTTCTAGGAACACTAGTTAATATAATTATTTGAAAAATACCTTTAAATTGAGTTAAGAAAGCCTTGCACTTTAGTATTGCTCATTCGTTTCTACATTAAATGCATCTGCAATATGTCATTGACAAGAGTGACGGACCTATCGCCTTCTCCTAATCAGTTCTCCTATGATTTTTTTTATCTAGATGCTACATGACAATAACACAATGCTTCCTATCATAACAAAAACGTGTGTTATGATCATGTGGACCTTCACACTAAAATTGATTCCTTTTTTTTTCGCCTATTGTGAATAAGGGGGAAAAGCATTAGACATATGTGAAAAAGGCAACGAATCTCTGCATCTTACGGCTTTTCCTAAGAACGTACAAATTTTAATTTAGTGTACTACTATATAGAGATCGCCGATGTGTACACATCGGACAATCAAATTCTAGGAAACCTTCGTAGGATTTCCCAATGCTTAGAGCTGGAAACAATGCATATGTTGTTGGGACTCAACAAGTGAAGCAATAGACAAAAGTAACCAAGATACACAAAATATGGAGGGCTGGCCAGACAAGCTACTTGATTCTTGCACTAATAGGTTTCCTTCAGCTGGCCTCTTCTATTGAAACCTCCAATGTGCCCAAAGAAAACCCATTAAAGGAAATGATTCAAGTTGGGCTACTTTTGAGCACGAACTCGACCATTTGGAAGGTGGTGGAGATTTATAATCCTTGGCCCACTTTGATTTTTATGGCATATACGCGGTTTATTGTACTCGAGTGTCACTTTACGTCAGAGATCCAAGGGACAGACATTCTCATTGCGGCATCTACCAATGTATACACACACACTGATGTATGGGCGATTGGTTTTCGGATAGTTTGGCTTTGGTGGTCCCAGTTTCTAGAACCAAGAATTAGACTGATGGCCTTGGAATCGGATTGGACTGGACCAACTAGTCCAACCCGGTTCTTAGATGGGCCAATGTTTGATCGATGATATTAATACACATCCAATGAAGTGATTCTAGTGTGAGTTTTTAATGTAGAATAGACTGAAAAGTTGGCTTGGAAGGATGAATATGCATAGTTTAATGTATCCAATAATTTCTGACAGGGCACCTAAAAGTCATATGATATTAGTATTATGGTCCAATGTAAGTAGAGAATCTAATATTAGTGCTAGTATTGGTATTAGTATTAGTATTGAGGAAAATTGTCCAAAATGTTTTAAACACAATTATACTTTAACCAATTTAATCCTAAACCTTTCAACAATTGAGTGCTAAATGTTTGGTAGTCTTGAGCCTCTTTCACCCTAAAAGTTATCTCAAAGATGAAACTTTTTATTGCACTTTTAAACCGACCACTAACTCTTTCTATAACCGACGTAGGATAAACTTCAACAATCTCTCCCTCATACGACGGGCTCTCCTGAATGATTTTTAAGTTCAGGCTTGTTGGTAACTGGGTGTTAGGTGTTTTTGGGTTTCTTTCATCCCAAAAGCTAACTCAAAAGGTAAAGCTTTCCTTCATCCTTCAATACTAAACCTATCCATTTTTGCTAGTCGAGTGCATTTGGTCAATTTTGATTGAAAATCATCAATATGTATGCCAACCATTCTATGTGGCATAGCCAATATATAATGGCTAGTGTTGACGTGAATATTTTCTAATAACTTTTTTATTTTTTTTTTATTTTTTGAGTTTAAATTTTTTTGAATTTTTTTTCTTCTTTTTTCTTTTCTTTACTTTCTTTTTGGAACTTAGGGACGACGAGGGATGCCAGCCGACCCTCTTCAGCCACAGGCGAGGGCCGGGATGCCCTCATTGGCATAGGGTGAGGGCTTCATAGCCCTTGCTGTAAAGAAAAGAAAAAAAGAAAAAAAATACTAAAAAATTCAAAAAGGATTAAACTATTATAAAAAATGTTCACATCAGCCCTAATCATGCCTCATAAGACAGCTGGCATCCACGTCAATTATTTCTAGTTATAATTGGCTAGATGGACTCAATTAACAAATTATCAAAATTGTTAGAACTTAATTGACAAAATTGAAAGGTTTATAACTTAATTTGTAAATGTATAATAGGTTTATGATTTTTTGGATGACTTTTCAATTGGTATTGGTGTATTACTATTTGTATTAGGCATCTAATATCTATAATATCTATAGTAGTTGCATTAATATTAGGCGTCACCTACTTCATGAAACTCTCTCTACCCAAAAAAGAGAAGATTTTTCTCGCATATGACAAAGTTGTCATTATTAAACTTTTTACACAGAAAACGCATTTTCGACTAAAAAAAATAAAATAAAACGCACTTGACTTCTATGTCTACTCGGTCAATTGTCACATATTTCTTCGAATTCTTCTTCTGTATTTTTGGTCGAACGTCGACTTTGGTCAATTCCTTCCACATAGAGATTCGAATCATCGACTTTTCAAACGTAAGACTGACTCAAACGGTCTTGGGGCAAGACGCAATCAAACGGTCAAAGTCGATTGTTTCTACTCTTTCAACTTCACTGCCTTCCTCCCCCACCTTCCAGTGATGGGGCGGTGGCACCGACTGTAGGGGTGTAAACGGTTCGGTTTGGTTCGGTTTTTTTGAAAAACCGAACCGAACCGAACCGTTTGAGAAAATTTCCGAACCGAACCGAACCGAACCGAACTGTTCGGTTCAGTTCGGTTTTTTGGTTTTCGGTTTTTTTTTTTTTATCACTTGCTGAGATGAAACACCGCTAGCCATCACTTATCTTTTATTTTATTTTTAGTGTGTGTGATAACTACTTTATTTATATCAAAAAGAAGAAATGGAAATAAGCTCAATGTAAGTAAGATTGCAAATAACCACTGTTCTCTAGTTTCTTCATCAACCAATTTTACTACTCTTCCATTAACCAAGAGAAAAGAACATGGAAACACAATAAATGAATAGCATGCGGCTGCCAAATTTATCTTACCACACGCCGAAGTATGGGCTCCAATGATGAGCAAAGTTTCTGCAAACTATCCACCTTGAGAGCTTCAATGACACTGCATCAATATAAAGGAACATTAATATATTTAGAAACCTCAAAGGAGCAACCATTTTTACATAAGATACATAATTATAGATAAATTCCCTCTAAAGAAGGCAAGGACACATAACTATGTATTGGACAATAAGTTTATGCCTGTTCTGTTTTCTCCTTTATATTGAACAAAGTGACTGTTTGCTTTGTTATAAGTATTATTCTCTCCATCACTTCCTTATGCTATCATGTGGCAGGCGTTCATTCCCGACACTGGTCGTGGTATACAAGGAGCAACTTCGCATTGCCTGGGGCAGAATTTTGCCAAACTGTTCGAGATTAATTTTGAGAATGAAAAGGGGGAGAAGGCCATGGTCTGGTAGAATTCTTGAGTGTAATTTCGTTGCAGATTTAGTACTTATTGCGGAGACAAAACAAGTCTGCAGAGAGAGAAGAGACTCACGTGGCACCAAAATTCAGGGATCTTGGGAGGCGAGAGAATGAAGTTATCGGGGTTCTCTTCGAGAGATCTATAACTGAGCTCTCCACCGGATTTAGGGGATTCCCAGGCGCATTCAGGCTCCAAAATGTTGTTTTCGTTTATGTCTTCGATAAGCTGCACATAAAATGCAAATTCAATAACAAGAATCTCCACAATGATATAATGTCATGTCCTTCATGTAGTATGCATAAGAACAAGGTTTAAATCGCTTACCCGAGAATAATATTCATATGCCTCATAGCATTCAGGGGAGGATGTGCTTTCATCGATGTCAGTGTAACTAGCATTGCAACTCTCCCTCAACGTCTGCACGAGTACATTACATGATCGACATCAAATTCAGCAATCCCAGGAAAATGATTTTACCACATCGTGACAAAACCAACTAAAGCTATAACTTCATGATGGTCTCATATAATGTTGACGTAAAAGATGATCCATTAAGAAAACATGTGACCCTAGCAGCATGCTTGTGGGTTCAAATCAAGACATTCAGCGCAAGAGGAGTTGGCCAATTGTAATTCTATTTATTGCTTGAAATACGATTTTCCCAAGAATTCAATACATCAAGTTGGCTATTTCACAAAGCAAAATACCTCATAGAGCTCATCATTTATAAGGCCAATCCGATGAGAAAATATAATTTTCTAGTTCTCGTTAATGTCTGCATCAACTCGTGGGCATCCAAGAATGTAACCCTGCAACAATGCAAAAAGCACAAATTAGGGATTGCAATTATTAGGCTAGTCTGAATAATTACATGAAGCCGAACTTAGATTTCCCTTATACCTTGAGATTCAAGCGCGGGACAGCACCGGCTTCATTTTCTGAAAAGTGCAATCAGCAGAGTTTGAGCATTGCAAGCCATTTTCAGAATGTTCAAAAACAGAAAGCTGAAAAGAAAAATGTAACCTAGTATCAAAGCTCATGGCTACTTACCATTTACATAATTATGTATTGTCCAAGTGTAAGCAGATGTGAATATGCATGTGCTAAAAGACATTTTTTTGGAAGTCTTAAAGCCTCAAACTAAACTATTAGTTCCCATTGAATCTATGGAGGCATAGTCATTAACTAAAAGACCAGAGCACCAAAAACACAACTAATATAACAACATAACAGCGTTATGAATGACAAAAAGAACTGCTATTACTAATTCAGAGTTTTTTGGACTACCGAGGCCAGAAGAAAAGACATTGAAATTGCCCTTTGAATTCCTAACCATGTAATAAAAGTCAAGCAACAGCAGCAAACAAACAGTTCGTGATGTTAATGCTCACAGAATTCATTTGCAACAGAATCATAGAAGATAAAGACAGAGATTACTAGTTGCCTCTCATTAGCCGCAGAGATGTTAGTACTTGGGGGTAGAGACCAGAGCAAGCTCCCATCCAGTGGGATTGAAGTCTTTAGATTGAGTAGCACCAGAACCAAATGCTGAAGAAGCAGCACCTGTCAACACACCGAACTTCTCTCAAGCAAGCATAACAACAAAAAAGTAGACATGAGTCATACACAAAATAAGTACAACCTCCCTGCATTTGTGAATCAAGCATCATAGTCTTTAAAATCTATCTAGAAAGTCAAGGTTCTTTGAAGTTTTCTTCTTTTTTTTTTTTTTTTCGTTTTGGAAGGAGCTTAGGAACGTATTATTGCTTCGGATCATCTTTAAAACAGAGGAAAAATACCGGTTAACCAATAGATCCTTTTATGCAAGATTGAAGAGGAGTATGTGAATCAGAACCAAATGCTGAAGAAGCAGCACCTGTCAACCCACCAAACTTCTCTCAAGCAAGCATAACAACAAAAAAGTAGACATGAGTCATACACAAAATGCTTACCAGGTTCTGAGGGAACTATTGCCAAGGCTAAAGCATTCTTTTCCTCAATGGAAGAACATCAGGTGCATCAAAACCAAGTCCCTGAAAGGCCAAAGAAATAAAGATCATACGCAAATAATTTTACACTGAACAACCATCAACAGACACCATAAAGTTAATGCTCATACCAGCAAATCTCCCCTACAATGTTAACATTGTAGCTCATCACGCTACAATGTTAAACAAGGATGAACTACACTGAACATGAAAGAGGACCTAAAAATTCCCACCAAGAAAACCAGAAAACAGCCCCTTTGCATCGGCCCGGAACTTCCATCAGAAATCCCACATACAACAACTGAATCAGCGAGTACCCAAAGTAATTCTCGACAACGTCCGTTTGTATTTTTCAACTAATAGAACCCTGCAAACTAGAGCCCGAAGTCCGTGCACTATCAAACGAAGAAAAGTAAAATTCCGAGCATGCTACTTCTCAGGCGAGTCTTCCACCACACATCAATGCACTACGCAAGCCCCCAACACCGATTCTCACTTACCCTCGAGCTCGATTGGCCAGTCACCCACGATTCGCGACTGAAAGACCTCGCATCTAGTCACAACTACACACCCTACAAACTATCGAATCGACAATCGAACAACTCCTCATCCGATGGAAACAGCAATCGACGCTCAAAATTCGACGTGGCACGGGAGACGAAAATGTCGGACGGAAGTGGAGATTCGGCGAAGCATAGAGAGAGAGAGAGAGAGAGAGAGAGAGAGGGGAGGACTTACATGGTGGGAGAATCGGAGGGGACGGTGGCGGCCGGCGAGCGCTGCTTCCTTCTCAAAGTACTCAGACGGGAAGAGGAGACACGAGAGGACTCGAGTCGAGACGGAGTCGGGAGAGGAGAGAACCGATAAAAAAATTTTCGGTTTTCGGTTTTCGGTTCGGTTAACCGATAAAAACCGAACCAATAAAAAAAATTTCGGATTTTGATGAAAAAACCGAACCGAAAACCGAACCGAACCGAAAAAACCAAATTTTTCGGTTCGGTTCGCGGTTCGGTTCGGTTTCCGGTTCGGGTCTTGACACCCCTAGCATTGAGGGCTTGTATCCCTCAGCCGTCTGGTTTCTCACTCCCTTTTTAAATATAAATTTAGCTTTCTTTATAATTTAATTTCAATGAAATTGTATTAAAATTATATTTAAAATAAAATAATGTTGTTTAGTCATGTCATTGCCATGTAAGATAGAGGAAAAAAAAAGTCACGTCAAGATTTTCTATTAGTTAAGTTAAATAGAGTTAAATGAAGGACTTGATTATATCAATCTGATAAGTTTTAATATTTAATCATACTTTTTGCATGCTTTAGGACATATTTGCATTTTATGACAAGTTTTAGGAATTTTAGTGCATTTATCCTAAAAGATTGTGTTCTTGTGTAAATTGGAAGTGGCGAGGCATATTCCTTTCTCCTACAATTGTTTACTTTGATGCTTCATGGCAATAGATGCGAAACAGAGCGGAACGCTAGGAAATTTTCCGATGAATTGATTTCTTTTTTGGCTGATTGCGAAAGAGGAGGAAATAAACATTCAACATTTGCAAGGAAAAGAAGGCAATTCACTTTCACATCTACGAATCTTCCGGTGAATCTTCTGGTCTTAGTCATACTTTCATGTGAATAAAGTCAATTTGTGCACATTGCACGGTCGAATTCTAGGAAACTTCCTTCCAAATTTTTGCAATGCTTATAGCTGGAAACAAAGTATAAGTAGTCGGTCGGGAATCGACTAGTGAAGCAATAGACAAAAGTAACCGAGATTCACAGAATATGGAGGGCCAGACATGCCACTTGATTCTTGCAATGTTATGTTTCCTTCACCAGGCCTCTTCTATTGAAACCTCTGGCGTACCCGAAGAGAACCCGGCAAAGGAAATGATTCAAGTCGGGCTAGTTTTCAGCATGAACTCATCCGTGGACAAGGTGGTGGAGAGTTGTATATCCATGGCGTGCTCTGATTTCTATGATGCGCATCCTGATTACCACACCCGATTGTCGCTTCTCGTCAGAAATCCAAAGGACGATGTCGTCGATGCGGCATCAGCAGGTAAATACATGCACTTATGTCGCTTGTGTTGGATGTATTGGACTCGCACTTGTGAATTAGATCATTCACAATTTCGAACTCTTGTCATCTTGATTCTCCGGAACTTCAAAAACTTGTCATCAACTAATTTAGTAAAGATTTCTGCTTGTCTGATCAACGACGTCAATGCACATACGATGAAGTGGTTCTAGTGTGAGTTTTTTTTTTTTTTTTTTTTGTAGAATGGACAGAAAAGTTGGCTTGGAAGGATCAGTCTACGTTGTACTATGAATTCTAGATAGGTTCTGAATAGGGCATCTAATAGTTATAGAATTAGTGTTTTGGTCCAAAGTAAGTAGAGAATCTAGTTTTAGTTTTTTTTTTTTTTTGGGTCTGTGTATTAATATTAGTATTAGGCATCTAATATCTGTAATATCTATAGTATTTGTATAAGTATTAGACGACATCTACTTCAAGAAACTCTCTCTCTCTCTCTCTCTCTCTCTCTCTCTCTCTCGACGTTAAAATAAAAAGATTTTTCTGCATATGACAAATTTATGATTATTTGACTTTTCAACCAGAAAACACACTTGACTTCTAGGTCTACTCTATCAACTGTCACGTATTCCGTCGACTTCGCTACGTTCCTTCGACATTGAGATGGAAATCAAATCATTGATTTTTCAAACGTAAGACCGACTCAAACGGTGGAAAAACACCAAAAAAAGGTCTTAAATCAATTGTATTTATACTAATCTAATCCTAAGTCTTTAAATTTTAATTTAATTATCAATCTTTTTACATTAGTATCAATTTAATTCATCCATGCATTTTACGCTAGAAATTATTAACTCAGATGCTGGTAATCGTACGTGGCACGATTTAGTTGATGTAGTCCTTTTATTTTTCCAAAAATGTAATATATTATTATTTTTATCTTTCTTCTTTTCTCTGTCTTTTTTCCCACCATGGCTGCCTCGCTTGCCTAACCCGACCATTGATCGAGGGCTCAGAAGCCCTCACCAGCCACCAGCGAGGTTCAGGGCCGTTGCTTGGCCTCCTAAGTCAATTAATGTGGTTTATGAACTACTGATAAATATTTAGTATAGTCCTAAACATATAATAATGTTTAGTATTAGGCATCTAATATCTGTAATATCTATAGTATTTGTATTAGTATTATACGACATCTACTTCATGAAACTCTCTCTCTCGACGTTAAAATAAAAAGATTTTTCTGCATATGACAAATTTATGATTTTTTGACTTTTCAACCAGAAAACACACTTGACTTCTAGGTCTACTCTATCAACTGTCACGTATTCCGTCGACTTCGCGATGTTCCTTCGACATTGAGATGGAAATCAAATCATTGACTTTTCAAACGTAAGACCGACTCAAACGGTGGAAAAATACCAAAAAAAATCTTAAATCAATTGCATTTATACTAATCTAATCCTAAGTCTTTACATTTTTTTTTAATTATACATCTTTTTACATTAGTATCAATTTAATTCATCCATACACTTTACGCTAGAAATTACTAACTTAGATGCTCGTAATCGTGTGTGGCACAATTTAATTGATGTAGTTTTTATTTTTATTTTTTATCTTTCTTCTTTCCTTTGTCTTTTTTCTGACCATGGCTGCTTCGCTCACCTAACTTGACCACTGATTGAGGGCTCGGAAGCCCTCACCGGCCGCCAGTGAGGTTCGGGGCCCTTGATTGGCCTCCTAAGTCAATTAACGTGGTTTATGAACCATTGATAAATGTTTAGTATAGTCCCTAAACATATAAAAATGTTTAAAAGTTCATGGCAACTTTGAATATTAGATCAAAGTTCAAGGTTCAGATTGCATGTTGGACCATATATTGAACATATTTAAAATCCAAGAACGATATTGTACATAGATCAAAATCATAGATCACTTATATTATTTTCTTGAAAAATTATGCGAAACTTCGGGATTAGCCTGGACTATACTGAATTGGCCCGATCAAGTACGGTCCTGGCTGAAATGCTTAGCATCGACCTAGCCTAGAGATAACAAGCTCAAAGCCTTCAGGGTCGGGCTTATATTATTACGAACACTGGGCCCGCCGGGCTTGTTATCGTTCCAAGCTTGCGGTTCTTTGTTGCTAAAAGAGAGGTTCTCCAAGCAATCCCACTTTTCTTTGGTAGATCAATTGTGTAATCAAATACATCGTGTTTACAGTTCTAGACTTGATCGAGAATGAAGAAGTCCATGCGATCCTGGGTCCAAAATGGTCCTCACAAGCCAAATTTGTTATCGACTTAGGAGGGAAAGCTCAAGTACCAATCATATCCTTTTCAGCCACTAGCCCATCCCTTTCTCCCACGCACAGCCGTTATTTCGTTCGGACAGCCTATGACGACAGTTCACAAGTTGATGCTCTAGCAGCTGTTGTTCAAGCTTATGGTTGGAGGGAAATAACTCTTGTTTATGAAGACACTGACTATGGCAACGGCTTGGTCCCATACCTTGTCGATGCATTCCAAAATGTGGATGCTCGGATCTCTTATAGAAGCGTTATGCCTCCATCTCCGGAAGATGTTGACATCGTGAAAGAGCTCAATAACTTGTTGACGAGGCAGACACGAGTGTTTCTGGTTCATATGACTGCTGTGATTGGGTCTAGGTTCTTTGCTTTAGCACGTAATGCGGGGATGATGAGCGAGGAGTTTGCGTGGATTGTCACTGATGGTTTGTCGTCTTCACTGGACCCGGTCATCTCCAAGGCTTTGGACTCGATGCAAGGTGTGCTAGGCGTAAGGCCACATGTACCACGATCGGAGTCTCGCAGAAATTTTGAAGAGAGATGGAGGAAGCTTTACGCCGAGAAAAATCCACACTACGAGATTGCTGATCTCAGTCTCTTTGGCTTATGGGCATATGACACAGTTTCAGCATTAGCGTTGGCAGGAGAGATGGCATGGGATCCTGCAAAATCTAGATACTTAAAGCCTAATACAAGCAGAAACAATCTCGACCTTTCATCTATTGGGATTTCCGAGATGGGCCCGAAATTGCTTGACAAAATCTTAAGCATCAAATTTCAAGGCCTTACTGGAGAATTTAAATTGCTCAGTGGTGCACTTCATCCCATTGCATTCGAAATCTTTAATATTGTGGGACATAATGAGAAAACCATTGGATATTGGACTTTGGCACGAGGACTTTCACCTGAATTGAACTTATCAACAAGGGAAGTTTATAAAGCTTCGGCCAACGATTTGAAGCCACCTACTTGGCCAGGAGATACATTGAAGCCACCGAAAGGTTGGGTGATGCCGATATTAGGAAAGAAACTAAGGATTGGGGTTCCAGTGAAAGACGGCTTTAGTGAGTTCTTCAAAATCAAATGGGATCCGCACACGGGAGTGCCGAGCTACTCAGGATTCGCCCACGACATGTTTATGGCAGTACGGGATGCATTACCTTTTGCTATTCCTTACGAGTACTTTCCTTACGTGAATGCGAGCAGGCAAAGTGCAGGAACCTACGACGATATGTTGAATGAAATTAAATGTCAGGTTTGTCGATGCTTTACAATTTTTACTCTGCCGTTCCTTGATAAATCACTTGGTGAAAAAAGGAATACGCCATTGTCCTCATTATTAAGTGCAATCTTTCTGAATCTTGTTTGAGCTTTTGTCCTCTACATGCTAAAATTTCCTTGCAGAGAAGTAGTTCACACAACATAATTAGGCACACTGTCATCAATATACCTGGCTTGTTTGGTAGGCGCTGTGTGCACAAATATCACTAACATGTTCATTCAGATAAATGTGAATTAGCAATGTAAATTGAAGTTTATGGGACATGATGATGCAGAAATTCGATGCAGTTGTAGGAGACACAACTATCGTCGCGTATCGTTCATCCGACGTTGATTTTACACTTCCCTACTCAGAATCTGGTTTAGCAATGGTAGTTGCCATTAAGGATGATGAGCGGAGGAACACGTGGATCTTCATAAAACCATTGAGTTGGAATCTCTGGCTAACGACTGTTTTGGCCTCCATTTTCACTGGATCCGTCGTGTGGCTCCTCGAACGTCGAACAAATGAAGAATTTAGGGGTCGTCCTAGACAACAAATCGCTTTAATATTCTGGTTTTCCTTGTCTACATTGGTGTTTGCTCATAGTAAGTCCATTCAAATCTGCCGTGCCTCGTTCATCATTATGATATTCATCATAAAATTGCTTTTTACTCTGATTTATGTTGATGTAGGGGAGAAGACTGCAAACAACTTGACAAGGCCTGTGCTCATCGTATGGGTATTCGTGGTGCTGATCCTGACTCAGAGTTATACTGCAAGTTTAGCTTCAATTTTAACCGTGCAACGTTTCACGCCCAAGTTTGTGGACGTGCAAGACTTGATAAGGAATCGCCATTTCGTTGGTTATCAAAAAGGATCTTACGTGAGGGAATTTCTCGTGAAGCAGCTCAATTTCAATGCATCCAGATTGATTCCTTATGGTTCACCAGAGGACTACCACGAGGCACTGTCAAAGGGAAGCGAAAACGGAGGAGTAGCGGCCATCTTTGATGATTTGCCATGCATAAAGCTCTTCCTTGCCAGATACTGCAACAAGTACAAAGTGGTAGGAGCAACCTATAAAACCGACGGGTTTGGCTTTGTATGTCTCTTGTCCTAGCTAAATTAGGATGCTCGAGTAATATATATATGCACCTCACATGAAATTAGATATATTATTATTCATTTTCAACTTACCACAAATAAATTGTATTCAATATAAGCTTTTCTATGTCCTAACTAAACTTAGCATGCTTGAGTAATATATATACACCTTGCATGAAAATAGATATATTATTATTATTCATTTTCAACGTACCACAAGGACTCCTCCTCCTCCTCCTCCTTTCCGTTTTCTCCTCCTCCTTTCCGTTTTTTAGGAGTATTTATGCTCATAATAGGCCTCCTCCTCCTTTCCATTTTTTAGGAGTATTTATGCTCATAATAGGTCTCCATAACATTAACAATGGGTTCGCGTATTATATACTTAAGAGACCTTCACTTTGCATGACAGTGGATCCATTATTATTTAAACTTTACTGACCGAAAACAAATTGTAGTAACTATAAGCTTTTTTTTTTTTTTTTTTTTTCATTTTTTCATTGTTTATGTTTCGTACCAGATCTTTGAAATAAGCACCCGTAATGTTGCACATTAATGTGATGTTTCTAATATTATTATAGCGTGACTAATGTGTTTTGTAGAGGAACTCAAGAAATCGGATGTACTTGGAGGTGACATTCTACTTTACACACACACATATACGTACTTCTATGTGACCAAGAAAATGCTCATAAGCCTTTACTCGTGTTGTAACATGCGTGCATCTACCCATATACAATCGATACACATCTGACATGAAAGGTAAAGCCGCGAACTAACATGGCTAATATTCATCAGGCCTTTCCATTGGGGTCCCCTTTGGTCTCCCACGTTTCAAGGGCAATCCTGAATGTCACTCAAGATAAAGCGAAAATGGACGCAATGGAAGGAAAATACTTCGGCGGACAAAGTTCGTGCCAAGATCAAGATGCTGGGATCTTTTCAGACGACCTTAGCCTGAGTGTGTACAGCTTTGGAGGGCTCTTCATCATCACCGGGGTCGTCTCGCTATCATCGGTGTTGATATACGTAGTTTCATTCTTCTATTCTCATTGGCCTTCTTCGAGCGCGGCTCATGCTGTTGATTGCTCCCTTTGGTCCAAGTTTCTGGAAACTACAGACAACTTCTTTCGCGAGCACGGATTATTTGGTTGTCTGGAGAGAAACAGATCTACGACAATTCCAACCTCGCATATTCCAAGTAGCGAAGCTTCTCCTAATCGTGATGTTGAACTGATAGCGAGGACTCCGGAATGAAGGAGAGAGGCTAGTACTCATTATACACGTTTGAATAGTGAAGATCGTGTTCATAGAGAGGCTTATCCAGCATGAGAACGATTCAGCACATCTAGCTATGTATTTGCACATATTAGCCATTTTATATTTCTTTTGCTTTTGCAAGAATGGGTTGAGTTGGGTCGATATACGTCACATGTAATATGTTTTGTTTAGACATTTGGGCAGAATATGAAAATCACTGGGTTTTCAAACCAATCCTAGGGTATTCTAGAAAAGAATGTACTTCTCCGAAAGAGGCAAAAGAGTTGGCCAAAAGTCATAAGGAAAATATGTGTTAGTAAAATAATTAATATGCCCCTGTCGCGTGTCTCGAGAAAACAAACCTAAAAAGGAAAAAGACCAAGGTCTGGAGTCTAATCATGCATAATTTTTGCATTTGAAGAAATTATCTAAGGATCTTAGCATTTACATTGGACTAATATAGAGGTGCGGACACCCCAAATGCCAAAACTTAGCACTGTGGACACATAGGTGCCCAAATTTTCTAAAGATATACTTAAGATACGTTTGGTAGCTATTCTATTTTCGAGAATAATTTCTCATCATAAATGATTCATTTTTTATTTTGTCCCTAGACAAAATTCTTAGTATTTGAAGGGGTTTAGTAATTGTCTAAAATTTCTACTCCCAGATATGCGTTTGATACAACCCTTAAACCTTTTTGTGACTTTAGATTTATTTTAATTTTTAAATACTTTTATTATATTTTTCTCTTTTAATTGTCTAATAAATTTATTATATTTTAATTTTAATTTTATTATATAATTTTATAATTTTAATATAATTTTATTATGTGATTTTATCATTTTTAATATATTTTTAATATATTTTTTTTATAAAATTTATTTTAATTTTTTAAAATTTCATTATATTTTTTAATTACTTTATTATATATATTTTAGTATTATTATATAATTTTATCATATTTTTAATATAATTTTATTATGTAATTTTGTTATATTTTTCATAATTTATTTTAATTTTTAATTATTTTATTTTAATTTTGCAACCGGCTAAAGGAAGAAGAAAATAAAATAAAAGGAAAAGAAAAAGGGAAAAGAGAAAGAAAAATAATACGATTTAGCTTAATTCTAGAATTGTTCCCGAGAACAAATAAATAACTTTTTTCTACTTCTTAATTCTTTCCAAATCTACTCCACGAGAATAAAAAGTTACTAAACATATTTTTATTCTTTTTTTATTCCTAGGAAGAAAAAAATAGAATTAGACATTGTTTGTCATGTTACCAAACATGCACTTAAGTGTTAAACTCGAAGAAGAAAAGAATATTAAGTCATAACCGGCAAGAATTTCTAACTAAATAGCTGACAAGGCATCTTCTGATGAGAATTTTAAATGATGTGACATTTATTTAAAGTTCAAAACGATGTCGTATTGGTCTAAATTTGATTTTTAATTGTTGATACCTAAATTTGGCGATCCAATCATTTATTTATTGCATAGAAAATTATTGAATAATTTTAATTCTAAATAGAAATATTAGAATTAAGTTGCATAGAATGTAGTTTTATGAGCATTTACTATTTCGTTTATATTTTTATTATTGCACTCACGTTAGACCAATAATTGATGAGTTTGAATTAATGATTCTGAGTTTTAATTTGATGAGTTGGATTAAGTTCATGGAGTGAGGGAATTAGCCCAAGCCCTTTATTCTTCGATGGCCAAAAATTAACTTATGAGGAATGATGAGTTAGAAGATTTGTATATTTCAGAAAAAAGGATTTATATTATTATTTCAATATTTGTTCAAGAGCAAATAAGGAAAATTTGGCCAATGAAAAGGAACATAGAGAAAGGACAATACGACGGTCGATGTATCATATATTTATTCAATATATAGAAAAATAAAGATAGAGAAATAAAAAGAAGGTGTGTTAAGCCATAGTCGGTTGGCTTGGATTATATCTGAAGTGATATATCCTTTGTTTCAAGACGAGAAAAATTCTATTCCCATGGGAGATTTCGAGCTCGTGCTCGGAGAAGAAAGAAAGACAAAAGTGAAGAAAGTGAAGAAAAGGACAAAGATTATATAATATTTTATGACGCCCGCCACCCGCAGCTGCTCGTACTGAGCTCCTCCCCCTTCAACGAGCTTGCTGCCCGACCGTGGACGACGCCGTTCGCCTGCGTCGTTCCGGCAGTCACCGTGACACCCGCGACGCAGCAAGCTGACCCCGACGTCCTTGCTGTCTCCAAGCTTTCACCGAGCCAGCCGATCTGCTTTCCAATCCGCTGCCCACCGTCGCCACGTCTTGCACGAGTTCCCCTTGCTGCTTGCTTCCTGTCCGGCGAGTATTGATAGCCGCGACCGCATTCGTCGTTGCCGCTTTTCCTCAGCCTCAGCTCGTAGTGCTCGATCATTGTCCGCAACGCTCTCCTTGTAGCGGTTCCAGGTGATCTCCAGCGGAGCCCTTGACGAGTCGGACACCCCCACTCGGATCCGAACCACACCAGAGCTCCTCCACAGCGACAACATTAGTCACGGTCGCACTGTTCAGTGAAGTCAACGAGGTCAACGGTTTGCAGCGCCCAATTTTGTGGCCTTGCATATTTCTTTTGACCAACTAACCGCGTTGGGCATCTTCAATTCGTGACCGCATATTTTTCAGCCAGTCGAGCACCATCGAGCCACCTCATCGTGAGGAGCACCGCCACATCGAGTTGCGGGTAGCCAATTGAAGATCCAAATTTGAAAGCTAATATTCGAATTAGGTAAAAATCTTATCTAATTTGATTTTTGAATATTCTGTTTCCTTATTGGAAAAATTGTTAATGCACGTGATTGAAGTTCCCGACATGTTATCCTGTCAATAATATTGAGTGGTCTCTTAAATTAGGAATTATACACTAATTTCACAATGTGCCAGTTGTCAATTTGATTTCACTAATCCGATCTCATGCCCGAAATATAATTCGTAATTTAGTGAAAAATTGACCAATCTGATCTCATGCTTGATATATAATTCGTCAATTTATTTCTAAAATTAAACGGACATGGATGGTATCTTGCGTGATTTGTTGCTATGCTATTCTTGATGTTTTTATTTGAATTAATTTTGCTCCCATAAGAGAACCCAAAAATAATAATAATATTTGAGTTGGATCGAATTCTCGTTAGAATACTACCTGTATTAGGATAGTTTTATATATTTAGATTAGGTATTTTATTTATTCCGATTTTCTGAAATAAAAAAACACCAAAAAAATTAATTTAGGATGTTAGATTTTCTTTTCACTAATTTAAATTGTATGTTCCATTATTGAGCATTTTTAATTTCGAATTTTATAAAAAAAAGAAAAAGAAAACATATGTGTGTGTCACCTAGAATTAGGTCATCCCTTACACGTAGGGGTGTGCAAAATACCCGGGATCCGCCCGGACCGCCCAGAACCGGACCGGAACCGCCCGGAATCGGCGGGTCTTGAGGGAACCGGTCCGGTTCCCGGTTCCGTGGGCGGATCCGCCCACCCGGACCGGACCGGAACCTTTTTAATATTAAAAAAAAAATTACTAAGAGAAACCCTACATCTCATCTCACTCTCTAGGGAACCTTTACCTTTGGTCAAAGAAAATTTAACCATCTATGGTTATTTGCAAGTAGGAAATGGGAGAATGTTGCATTCCATATGTTCGCGTTTTTTTTTAATTTACGAGATACATTTATAATTACAACAAATAAATATTTGTTCCACGTACTTAAATTTGATTTTTCTTTCTTTGGCTTGCTTTGATGTCACGTAATTTTTTTTTTTGTTGAAAACCAAAAAAATTTCGTCTCAAAATCGGTTCCATGGATCCATCCGGGAACCGGACCGGACCGGCGGTCCGGTTCCCGGGTGGATCCACGCAACAAACGGGTGGATCCCGGTTCCAATTTTTCGGAACCGGTCCTTAGCGGGCGGTTCCCGGTTCTAGGTCGGGAACCGTCCGCCCGGACCATGCACACCCCTACTTACACGTCATCCAGTCATTGCACATTTAGAATCATTTAAATGCGTGACATATTATGATAGTTGCATTTAATATTTCCATGTCATTAGATTATGTTAAATAATTAATGACGCGCGCGATATATAGTTTTCATAATAGTTTGCATGTTACATGTCATTTTAGTTAGGCATTTTGGTGCATCGTTGCATTGCATTTTATGTAAACTAAGTTTCATTTAAATAAGAGAAAACCTTAAAATATAAAAGCTTTTGGGTGAAACTGCATGTTAATTAGATATCATATATATGTTGTTAATGTGATTTTTTAACTAACGTTGCGGATGCTTTTGTTGCCTCGAGGTAAGTAATTCTCCCATTTCTTTGCAATTTATTTAATGCTTTGATTATCGAGTGTTAAATAATGGTTGTGCACTGGCCTGAACACCTCACGTGTTAGAGTGTAAATTAAAATAAATGCAAGTTGCCCACAAAACATATATATTTTTTTTTAAATAAAAGAGAAAATATATCAAAATGGCGTTAGAGAAATCTATCATAATCAAGTCATCGTTCCCATAGTTTCTGGTTTAAAAGAGTTGTTGACACCTATTTTTAGCAAATCTAGGAAAATAAGGAAAATAAAAATTGCATTGGAACAAATAAAAGGAAAAAATGAAAAAAAATGGGGGAAATTTATTTGATTGATTACGCATGGAAATTTGAAATTCTAATGAGTATTCGGATTTCGTTAAATTTAGAAGCAATTTAAAAATCAAGTGAATAAGAGGCAAGAATTTTGCAAAATGGAAGAAATCTGAGCAAGATCGAGCTGATTGCAAAATCACGTTCCGATTTACAGGCTTGATTTAATGCAATAGAAGGTGGAAAGTCGAAAGTTGCTATAAAAATGGCCATCCGAAAATCACTATAAAAGGAGCCATAATTTCGTGAGCCGGAAGAGGAATTCGGGGGAGAGTTTTTCGAAAAATTGAGAGAAAAAGTTCCAGAGAGAAGTTCGTACAAAAAAGCGTTGAGAGAAAAAAAATTATTAGCTTTTTCCTTCTGTGAAAAAGCCAGTAAAGAAGCAGGAGAGGAGGAAAAGAGAAAAAGAAAGAAGGAAAAGAAAAGAACAAAAGTGACCGAAAAGCAGGGGAGGGGGAGAGAGCGTACGGAGTGACGTGAGAGAGAGAAAGAAAACACCGTACGCGAGAGAAAGAAAGAAAAAAGGCTACCGTGAACCATCCTTGTCGTTCGCTGCCGTGTTACCCTCGTTGTGATCCCGATCTGATTGTGTTTGGTTCAAATTTGGGAAGAATATCCTCGATTAGGTAAGATGCACATCTCTAGCATATTTGCATATTTTATGGCCTAATATATGTCTATTAGTATCTAAGGTGCATATCTATGAGTGATAGACATATCTCCCAATTAGGATTTATTTCCTAATTCGCAACAGCATATAATTTTTTATTCCATCTATAAGGCTTTAGATGGAATAATTAATCACGCGAAATAAAATTGATATTTTGATCTTTAAGGCTTAAGATCAATTTATCGATTTTACTAGCAAAACAACCAAGTTGAGTAGATATCGTTTCCAAATTTGAACAATGGATATGGTATCTTTGATGATTCTGAATGGCTCGGTGCTTGTCTCATCTTGATTGATTTTTTATCTTGAAATATGTTTGAGTTAGTTTAGCTTCATATTAGAATATCACATGCTTTAGGGTAATCTGCATAGTTAGACTAAGCATTTTTATTTATTCTAAATTGTCGAAATGAAAAAAATACCAAAAAGACATAAAGTTAGGATGTTAGATTTTTGTTTCATTAGCTTAAATTGCATGTTTACTTATTTGACATTTTAAATTAATTAAAAAAATCATCATGCATATGTAGAATTAGGGCATCATTTGCACATTTCATGTTAAATTTAGAATGATTTAGAAAGACTGCATCTTAGGCTAGGGATTGCTAAGTTAAGATAATATCTTGGTTTTAATTAGGGTCCCTACTATAAGTTGGATAGAATCTTAATTTAGTTAGATAAATTTTTACATTTTTCTAATTTCGAATTTCATAAAAAAAAATACAAAAAGTGTCTTAGAATAAATTAGTTTCAATCTTTAGGATAGATTGCATTCTTTTAAGAAAAATAAAAAATAAAAAATGTCACGTGCATGTCATTAGGATTAGATTCATGAAATGCATGCCATTTAGTGATTGTTGCTGAGTCCATTTGATTAGAAATTGCATGTCATTAGAATTATATCATTTAGTTATTACTGCATTGCATATTGCATGATTTTCATTAATTAAGTGAAAAAAAAAAGAAATTGCGTGTTAATTAGAAATCATATCTAGGATTGTTGATATGGATTTTAATTTAACATTGCGACGCTTTCGTTGCTTTGAGGTAAGTTTTTGTAATTTATTTATTGTTTATCTGGGTGTTAAATTGGTGGATTGTGCACTCGCATGATAACCTTACATGTTAGGAAGATAAATTAAAATTAATTCAAGCTGCTTGCCAAGCATTTTTCAAAATAAAAAGAATGGTACCGAAATGGCATTAGAGTAGTCTAGTGTAACCAAGCCCTCGTACCCATAGTCTCTGGTTCGTAGGAGTAAAGTGAAACTCCCGTTACTTTACTTGGGTTTCTAATCGACCCACCAAAAAATAGATTAGTGGCGACTCTTGATTAAAAAATCAATTGCATGCTAAGAACTTGAACTTAAGTCGCAAATTGGTATGGGCTTGGGAGAGCTCGAATTAAGTCTAGGCTTAATAATCCATTAGCCAAATCCTAGGTGGTTCACACCCGAAAATTTGGTCTCGACAGCTTGGCGACTCCGCTGGGGACTTGAGTTTGAAGTCTTAGTGGACTTATGCCAATTTTATTTTTTGAAAAATGATTTTGTTTGGCAGCGAGGATCCCAGGTATGTCCCTAACATTTAAGGTGTTAAATGTTTTTACAGATGGGAGGTATAAGGGGAGTAGTCTATGCTAACATTTGTCTTGCAGGTTGGAGTATGGGATTAATGATTTATTTTTTCATAATTAGAAGTGTTGTTTGCATTTAAATTGTTGTGCATGTTTTACTATTTTTTGCACTACACTATTGCACACACAACCTGTGGCCGGACCTGGGCCGCACTAGGACACTTAGGATGGTATTGAGTTGGATACGACTTCGACCGCGAGGCTGCGTAGTAGAGGTTGCCCAACTCAATCCCGAAATTTTCTTTCTTGGTGTCAAGAATGTTTACGTCTGCCCGTGAGGCTGCGTCGCATTGGGGTATCATTCTTGATTGAGCCGGAGTTAGGAGGACTTGGCTTAGTATGCGAGGCTGCAACTAGTCATCCCACCCTCCTAACTTCACTTTTCTAAGCCTGTCTAAAATAGAAATCGAGCCTCACATCCCATGTGCATGTCTATGTGATTGCCGTCGATTTTTCTTGGTGAAGTAAGTCTTCTATCCTATACCATGCAATTTATTTTGTCATGCTTTTGGTCCGTCCATGACAATCTAGGATAGTCATTTAATCTAATTCCTTTGTTAATTAGAAATGAAATGAGGAAATTGCCATGCAATGAACCATTTAAAAAAAAAAAACTTTGGAGAATTTTTTTTTAGTTCATGTCTAGGAAATTTGATCTTGCTAGGGTGTTTATTTTTTTAGTTTATTATTTTTTTTAGGAATAGCCCTTCTTGTACGAACTTTTCATGAATAAAAGAAATGGAAAAATCGATTAGATCATTGTCATGGATTGACTTTCTAATTACACCTCATGCTTATATGTGCCCATTCATTTTAATTAGGTGATTATGGAGTGGTCTCTCTCACCCATCCGTACATGGTCAAGAGCTAAAATAATGGATCAAAACAAGTGAGAAATTGCGACTCGAAGAAAGGAGTCAAGAGGACTTTTGAACCGTCTCATTTTCCTTTGGTAGCTGAATTTGGTGCCACCATGAAGAGACTAGTGGCATATCTAGAAGAAAGAATCTCTAATCTGGAGGGTTCGCATCACAAGACTGAGGAGGGCGAAGAATTCAAGCACGCGTGATTCATGGTCCTAAGCAGTTCGCTTTCCTTACTTAATTGGGGGCATGTTTAGTTGCACATTCCCATGCGTGGGAATTTTTAGGGATTAGTTTTAATTTCTTCTGCTTGAATATCACATTTTTCATTCCAATAAATGTAATTTCATTGATGAATATCAATAGAATTACAAGTTTTGTTTTGAGGACATGATGGGGTACACCAAACTAGCTCGATGACGATATTCAACAATGAAAAGAAAATATCGTCCAAGGATAATTCTAAGGACTAGGCTTCTTCATGCTTCCTCATCCAAAAAAATCTATAAAAAAAATTATTTTTGAAGCCATTTCCAAAAGCATGCATTAGGTTAGCCCTGTTTAATTTTTTGACTCATTTACTTCATGTTTCAGAGCATTACTTTTCAGTCTGATGAGAAGGCATCTGAAAAAGGTACACCAGGTTGCAATTGGCCCAACTGTCAATGACACATTTCTAAGAAATTAATGTGACAGATTGGAGGCATGACAGATTTTGGTAGTGACCTAACTGAGATAAATCTCGACTCAAGTTAAAAATGGTTATTCCATTTGCTTTTACTTTGATGATGCATAGTATCATATTCATGCACATTCTCTTGTGCATCTTATCTTTGGGGGTGGAGATCAAAATCTACCTCATCGCGGATAGGGACAATCCAAAGACACTTGGACTTTCAAGAAAGAAAGTAGTCGGGGTCCGATAGAGCGATATTGAAATTTGGATACAAAGTTACAAAAACTGTTCCAAAGATTTAAAGTGGTTTGAACAAAGGCCTATACATGCATGCTGGTATTGTAAAAACCGATCCAACAAGTGCTATTCTTGCCACAACGGGCAAACCTTTCCGACCATGGAAGGTAAGGGCAAGACGAACAGACTCCATAATGAGACAATCCCATTGTAGATGAATCCTTGAATAAATGCTTAAAACCATTTTGCAATATGGAAAACTGTTTGTTTTAGAGTTGATAAATTTTCATGCCTAAAGAGTTTATTGATTCACATGGTAGAGCTCTTTTTTTTAAAAAAAAAAAAAAAAAAAGACTTTGCATGATGACTTTTAGCCACCAATTCCATTAAGGAACATCAAAATGGACTAATTTAATGAATGATGTGGAATTGATTGAGCATACTAAATGAGACGAGTCGGGATGATGAAAGGCAAACCTTATCCTATATACAATCCCCTTGTGAGATGAGTGTAGGAAGGTTCATATACACAAGGTAAAGAGTTCTCTCGCAAAAGATACGGCAACCGAAATGATGAGAGGCAGTTCATTTCTTTATCCCAAACACTACATGTGATCCATTGCTTAACCCTTTTGAGCCCATATACTTATGGATATTCTTTTCGAATTACCCCTGTCAAGAATCACCCCACATTGGGGCAAATGGGAGATAAAATGGCATCATGAGGTGAGGAAAATGAATTGAAATTTTCTTGCTCTCACTTGCATCAATCTTCAAGTCGTGCTATTGCATTGAATTCATGTGTTAACTTAAGTGTCTTAGGATGACGAAGAGCATCTCTTTCTCTATCCTACATATTTATACCCTTTGCATAGCCCGCTTGAGCCTGCAATTTTTATTTCTTTAAACCCAGTTGGTGATCATCCCCCACACTGGGGCAAGGCAAAAGACGGATGAAGACCCTTGAAAGTTCGAGTGTCATTCAGAGTGTAATTCCTTGACGCATGCACTCGTGCAAGAATTGAAATCAAAATAGAACTAAGGGGCATGAAAAAGCAAAGTGTCAAAAGCAAGGCCAATGCCCATGAAAAAGAAATAAAAAAAATGCATGAAAACTAGGGGCATAAAAAAGTGATGTGCCCAGTAGAAGTAATGCCAATGAAAATGAACATGAAAGAGTCATGATAGGTGACTATAAGTTGCAAAAGGTTGTATCTCAATGGAGTAGTACTCAAAGAGTCAAGATCAGTGGCGCATCCCTAGCGAAAGAGAAGACCAGCGACAATGCCTAGATGATCATCAGCTTTGACCCTTATACACATTTTTGAGCCTAATGATCCTTTCATTTCTCAACCCATGAACCCAGCCTATGTTACGTCCCTTACAAAGTCTCTTCAGATTATGGCACTTGAATTAACATAGGGGTTCATATGTTTATAAGCATCACTCGAAGAAGTGCGAGCAAGATTATTTCTTTTCATTTTGCAGGGTTCTTGACTTGTAAACCCGAATATGATTATGAAGCTGTTCTTTCAATAGCCTTAACTCAAAGATTCCAATTGTTAAGCCATTGACCAAGCCCACAATATGGTCCATGTTAAAGACCTCTCAGATTGGTAGGATCGTACCGCTTGCGAGAATACTCGGACCCCTGTTAATATGGTGAGATGGAGTGATTCTCTTTTAAATGAGAATGAGTGAAAGTCCTTTCTAACCAAAAGTCTCTTATTTAGTATTCTTAATAAATCCATGTCATGAGTGAAAATTGTCTTGAATGATAATTCTCTCTAGTGGAAATTTGGGTGATGCAAAGGTCATTATGCCTGGACCCCAATTGAATTGATAAAAATTTCAGTGGATTTTGAAGTGTGCGTTCCAGAATAGCATTAATTGCTTATTTCTTTGGTGAATGCACTTTTGCTCTAATCATGTCTGACAGGTAATGTTTTTTCAAAGACTCAAGAACTCCTAACATTCAAGTTCCTTTTAGAATGCCTCATGATATTAAGAGGTGAAGAACTGTCATCAACATTCAAGGTCCATCCTTGATGTTCCAAACCTCCACCATGAGGTGAAAGACCTCCACAGGATATCTAAATTTCAAAAGACATATCCCCAAGAATCAGAGATATCACCAGGTAAGTATATCTCTATCCATATCTTGAATATTTGTCATTGCACAAGTATTCCCTTTTAAGCATACCGACACTCAATTGAGTTATCCCCCAAAGATTTTTTCTTCAGATTCAATCTGATTAAGGCGACCGAAGAATGGTTCGGGTCCTGGTCGGATGATTTTTGTCGCAAGGCTGGGCGACCGAAGAATGGTTCGGGTCCTAGCCAAGCAAAACCTCAGTCTAGGCGACCGTAGAATGGTACGGGTCCTAGACAACATTAAATATTTTTCCTCCGATTCAATCATTTGCTCTAAGGCGACCGAAGAATGGTTCGGGTCCTAGCCAAAAGCAAAACCTCGCATTTGACGACCGTAGAATGGTACGGGTCCTAGACAACATTTATTGCTCTAACAGGCGACCGTAGAATGGTACGGGTCCTGGAAAAGCAATTTCCCCCATTTAGGCGACCGTAGAATGGTACGGGTCCTAGACGACACTTATTCAGGCGACCGTAGAATGGTACGGGTCCTGGAAATAAATCCCACTTTAGGTGACCATAGAATGGTACGAGTCCTAGACAGCATTCAGGCAACCGTAGAATGGTACGAGTCCTGGAAAACAAATTCCCGTTTAGGCGACCGTAGAATGGTACGAGTCATAAACAACTTTAGTTCAGGCGACCGTAGAATGGTACAGGTCCTGAAAAATCATTTTTTCGTCAAGGCGACCGTAGAATGGTACGGGTCCTAGACAACCTCAGTTTAGGCGACCGTAGAATGGTACGGGTCCTGGAAAATCTTTTTTCATTCAGGCAACTGTAGAATGGTACGTGTCCTGGAAAATCATTTTTTCGTTTAGGTGACTGTAGAATGGTACGGGTCCTAGACACAACCAAGTAATGCCATACTAGGCGACCGTAGAATGGTACGGGTCCTGGACATGTAACACCAATCTATCTTGAGTTACTCTACCATCCCCGAAGGTAAGTAATTCCAAGTAAGTTCCTTTATCATTTGCATTAATATTTCCATGCATCATATAAATTTCATTTCCAAATGGGATTCATTTTTTCAAAAAAAAAAAAAAAAAAAGTCACTTAGTACATCTGCATGTAACATTTAGGTCTCAACTTGTCTTTGAAGGCAACCTCTACGAGCTCACCTTCAAAGAGGGGCAGCTGTTGACACCTATTTTTAGCAAATCTAGGAAAATAAGGAAAATAAAAATTGCATTGGAACAAATAAAAGGAAAAAATGAAAAAAATGGGGGAAATTTATTTGATTGATTATGCATGGAAATTTGAAATTCTGATGAGCATTCGGATTTCGTTAAATTTAGAAGCAATTTAAAAATCAAGTGAATAAGAGGCAAGAATTTTGCAAAATGGAAGAAATCTGAGCAAGATCGAGCTGATTGCAAAATCACGTTCCGATTTGCAGACTTGATTTAATCCAACAGAAGGTGGAAAGTCGAAAGTTACTATAAAAATAGCCATCCTTAAATCACTATAAAAGGAGCCATAATTTTCGTGAGCCGGAAGAGGAATTCGGGGAGAGTTTTTCAAAAAATTGAGAGAAAAAGTTCCAGAGAGAAGTTCGTACAAAAAAGCGTTGAGAGAAAAAATTATTAGCTTTTTCCTTCGTGAAAAAGCCAGTAAAGAAGCAGGAGAGGAGGAAAAGAGAAAAGAAAGAAGGAAAAGAAAAGAACAGAAGTGACCGAAAAGCAGGTGAGGGGGAGAGAGCGTACGGAGTGACGTGAGAGAGAGAAAGAAAACACCGTACGCGAGAGAAAGAAAGAAAAAAGGCTACAATGTCGTCTTCTTCGTGAGGCCTCACTTGCCCACGCCGGCCGTTGCGCCAGCACCGCGACGTCGGATACCACCGCGCCTCGCCACCTCGCTGGTCTGCTCGCCTCCGTCTACGCCACACCTATGACACCATACTACCGCCCTGAGCCTCCACCCGCGAGCCCGTGTCGAGCCGTCGCCCCCTGCTCCCCCCTCGACGCCACCCGCCGATCTTGCCCTGCCGCCCGCGACGCCGCGTCTGCGTCCCTACCCGCCTTGTGTTCCAGTTCGTGTTCGCAAAACACAATTCAAGGTCAACAAAGGACTTTGTCCTCATTTTGATAAGGTGAGGACGTGAGCAGAAGGGAGAGAGAGAAAAGAAAAGACGAAAGGGAGGATTTTCCTTCTCAGGGGAATTCACAATTCACGATTGAGAAGCCCATTCGAGAGTCATGATTCATGAAGTCTTCATGAGCACCACCGTGAAGATCCATGTTCATGGACACCTCATCCGCATGTCTTGCAAATAAAAAAAGAAAAGGCTTTGAGGTCAACATATAAAGGAGAGCTTGGCTGGTGAAGTCAGAATTTCAAGGATCCACTTACTCAACGCATAAATATAGAGAAAGGAGGAGACTTTGAGGCGGTGGTCCTTGCCTTGTGGGGTTTAAGCCAAAAGAGACAAAAGAAAGTGTTGCTACTTTGTGGTTCTCTGGTCCAACTCAACGTTGCAGCCATCGCCGTGCCAGTCTCGGTGACTTGCAACATTCCCGACATTCCAAGAGCACCTTCGAAGCTTTCCCTAGGTCTGATTCATGAGTGATCGTCTTGCGTTGGCCTCCTCTGCAACTTGGGAGAATTTCTACTTTCTTTTGCAGGTTATCTAAAGCTCACGCTGGTTGCTGTCGTGAGCACCATCGAGTGCCTCAAGCACCACAATCGAGTCACCGTTCAGCTGGGAGTTCCGATGTGGTCTCGCTGCCCGTCCGGGAGCCATTGCTGCTCGCTACCGTGAACCATCCTTGTCGTTCGCTGCCGTGTTACCCTCGTTGTGATCCCGATCTGATTGTGTTTGGTTCAAATTTGGGAAGAATATCCTCGATTAGGTAAGATGCACATCTCTAGCATATTTGCATATTTTATGGCCTAATATATGTCTATTAGTATCTAAGGTGCATATCTATGAGTGATAGACATATCTCCCAATTAGGATTTATTTCCTAATTCGCAACCGCATATAATTTTTTATTCCATCTATAAGGCTTTAGATGGAATAATTAATCACGCGGGAATAAAATTGATATTTTGATCTTTAAGGCTTAAGATCAATTTATCGATTTTACTAGCAAAACAACCAAGTTGAGTAGATATCGTTTCCAAAATTGAACAATGGATATGGTATCTTTGATGATTCTGAATGGCTTGGTGCTTGTCTCATCTTGATTGATTTTTTATCTTGAAATATGTTTGAGTTAGTTTAGCTTCATATTAGAATATCGCATGCTTTAGGGTAATCTGCATAGTTAGACTAAGCATTTTTATTTATTCTAAATTGTCGAAATGAAAAAAATACCAAAAAGACATAAATTTAGGATGTTAGATTTTTGTTTCATTAGCTTAAATTGCATGTTTACTTATTTGACATTTTAAATTAATTAAAAAAATCATCATGCATATGTAGAATTAGGGCATCATTTGTACATTTCATGTTAAATTTAGAATGATTTAGAAAGACTGCATCTTAGGCTAGGGATTGCTAAGTTAAGATAATATCTTGGTTTTAATTAGGGTCCTTACTATAAGTTGGATAGAATCTTAATTTAGTTAGATAAATTTTTACATTTTTCTAATTTCGAATTTCATAAAAAAATACAAAAAGTGTCTTAGAATAAATTAGTTTCAATCTTTAGGATAGATTGCATTCTTTTAAGAAAAATAAAAAATAAAAAATGTCACGTGCATGTCATTAGGATTAGATTCATGAAATGCATGCCATTTAGTGATTATTGCTGAGTCCATTTGATTAGAAATTGCATGTCATTAGAATTAGATCATTTAGTTAATACTGCATTGCATATTGCATGATTTTCATTAATTAAGTGAAAACAAAAAAAGAAATTGTGTGTTAATTAGAAATCATATCTAGGATTGTTGATATGGATTTTAATTTAACATTGCAGACGCTTTCGTTGCTTTGAGGTAAGTTTTTGTAATTTATTTATTGTTTATCTGGGTGTTAAATTGGTGGATTGTGCACTCGCATGATAACCTTACATGTTAGGAAGATAAATTAAAATTAATTCAAGCTGCTTGCCAAGCTTTTTTCAAAATAAAAAGAATGGTACCGAAAGGGCATTAGAGTAGTCTAGTGTAACCAAGTCCTCGTACCCATAGTCTCTAGTTCGTAGGAGTAAAGTGAAACTCCCGTTACTTTACTTGGGTTTCTAATCGACCCACCAAAAAATAGATTAGTGGCGACTCCTGATTAAAAAATCAATTGCATGCTAAGAACTTGAACTTAAGTCGCAAATTGGTATGGGCTTGGGAGAGCTCGAATTAAGTCTAGGCTTAATAATCCATTAGCCAAATCCTAAGTGGTTCACACCCGAAAATTTGGTCGTGACAAGAGTAAAGTAATTCTCTCGTTATTTTACCTGGATTTCTAATTGAACCACAAAGAAATAGATTAGTGACGACTCATAATTGAAAATCATTTGCATGTTAAATAACTTGAATCTAAATCGTGAATTGATATGAGCTTAGGAGAGCCCGAGCTAAGTTTAGACTTAGTAATCTATTAGCCAAATCCTAAATAATTCATCTGAGGTTAGGTTGGGACATTAATATTTTTAATTAAATTAAAAAACTAAATTGAAAAGAAAAGGAAATCAGTGAGGACCTCCATTGCCACCCTACCATTGCTGGAGAGGGTTGGGCTTGGCCACGTTGGGGTAGGGGCAATGAGGGCCGTGAAGGCGCTTGTTGAATTTTCTTTTCTTTTTATTTAGTCTTTTTAATTTAATTTAATTAATATTTATATTAAAAATAAAATATGGGGGTAAAAGGATGTCCTTTTGGGATATTGATTGTTGAGTAGACATTTCGGCAAACCATGTAGACGATTTTATTAATAAAATAATATCATATTGGATTTCTGATATGTCTCATTGGAATTGGCACTTTAAGTGTCTAATTTTTTTTTTTTTTTTTAAAAGTGATATTTAAGTGTACATTTTTGAAGTTTTGATACTTATGCGTCTACCCGCTTTAAGTTTTGGCATTTTTAGTATACTTCTTTTAATGGTTGCCAATTACACTTAGCACTATCTTTTATTGTTACAAGAAGAAATACATAACACCACTTGCACAATACACTATACAGCACTCTACATCCATGCACTCTCTACCTTGACTTTCTATTATTTTCTCTACATTCACAACAAAGGAGCAAGTGCCCTATTTATAGGGTGTGAATCCTAAATTATTATTTAAGTCGGATAAAAGTTGAAACATTCTTGAAAGAGAGAGAATAAAGATGGAGTTCCCTAGAAAGATAAGGACAAATTTAGAGAGAGAAAGAGGCAATGTTCTTCTCAACACTCTCCTTCACGGACTATTCTCTCTCAATGCAAACCTAAAAGCCATGCCATATTGCTTTTCATTAGCTGCCTTATCTACTTCTTTCTTCAAACTTTGATACTCCTCTTGGCTTTGCCTACTTCTAGCGCTAGTTTTTATACTACAATGTAAGGACCTGATTTAACACAATACGCTCTAACTTCAATTGCCTTTGTGGATGCAATTTTCCATTGTGATTTGTGAAGCTTAGATTTCATCAATGCATTTGTTTCCTTCGTCGCGATCTTGATACTCATGTCATCGAGCCTCTCATTTGTGATTTTTATTTTGTGCTTTAGTTGATTTAACTTCATTTGTAGCACTTTGATATTGATAGCTTGGTCATTTTTCTCATTGGGCGTCTTTTCAACACTTTTCCATAGATCTTTGCATCCTAGGATGTAAGGTGGAGATGTTTTCTTTTACTCGGGAAACCTTTCTTTTTCTCCTCTACGTGTTCCTTATCTCTTCTAGTATGACCAATTGAGAACGTCATAGTGGGCTTGAATTCCTTGAACTTCTTTATTTTGCCTCGAGCTCCTTGTCCTTTTGCCTTAACATATCCCTCTTTTTCATCATCTCTTTGATCTTTGCCTTCTCAACTCTCAACTTCTTCATCATCTCTTACATCTCTTAAAGTTCCTTCTCATGATTGATTGTTTGGGTTGCTTCTTGCTTCTTCGAGTTCTCCCTATCTTGGTCTTCTTCAGGGAGGTGACTGGAGCTATCCAATCATTTTACTTGCTTATATAGGCGGTTATAAGCTTTCCTCGTTCCTTCACTATAGTAGGTGCTTGGAAGTTATATTTTTCTTCGCTTTCAATCTTTTGAAGGAAGTTACAACATTTCCTTCTTCCTTCCTAAACCTACAAACTCTAGTAATGCGTCCTACCTTGCCGCAAATGTAGCATCATCTACTATGCCTTTTGTTGCTCTCATCTTTATCATCAAGCTTGTTGTGATCTTGATGAGCTCCCATTAGCCAACAACTCTTCCCTTTTGGTTGCCTTCTCTAGTTTCCATGACTTTTCCATGTTTTGCCATCTCTTGTGGCAACACGATATCTTCTCTAACCATGAAACCTCTTTTATTATTAAAGAGAGCACTTTCATTTTCCTTAATTGAGACCTTTGACATTTGTTGGTCTAAAGCCTCTTGGTTGTCCAATATATTCTCCAACTTGGTGAGAGTTGGCTCTTTCTATAACAATAACATTATACTCCGACCTTACTTCATGAATGATAATTCTTCTCATCCTTGTCTCAGATATGACATTCTGATGATCCAACTTCAAAATTTTTTCACAAATAGATTTAACTTTGGAGAAGTATTGACTCACTGTCATACTCTATTGTGACACTGATAAAAGCTCATTCTCTAGCCTTTGTGATGGCATCACTCGTCCTCACAAATAGTGCCACCAAGTTATACCATGCCTTCTTTGGGGCCATTGTGCTTTTAAAAAGTTGTAACAACTCATTTTCAACAATACAACAAGAACATAAAGAGCCTTATTCGCTTTAATGTTCCATTTTCTTAACTCGCCATAGTTCTTTGGTGGTGTGGTGTTGCCGCTTTCCACAAGTCTTTACCGAGCAAGTAATACTGCATATAGGTACTCCAATAATTATAGTGTTTCTCGATGTCTTTCATTGAACTTGAGATACCTTCCATCTTGACTTGGATATAATGCCCATCACAAAACCAATAAGCCTATCCTTGACCAATCAAATTTACAAACCTGGACTTGTGAACTAGCAAAACTTTGGCCTACTCTACTCCCTGACCGCTTGCTTAAGTACAATGGTCCCTAACCACCATCTTCACTTACCATAATTCCCAACATTGGGTTCGCAATCCCTAACTACCTAGTATAATATCAATTGTTAAGTATAGAGGTCAAGCTCTAATACCTCTTGTTGAAGGCACTGTTCTAATCGTACTTGTGGAGAATTAAGTGCTTGCTGATTACAATATGTTGAGGCTAACCAAACAGCCTAGAAGAGGGGGTGAATATGGTGTTTTGAAGATTTTGCAAAAAAAAAAAAAAAAAAAAAAAAAAAAACAAACACTTGGAATAAGGAGAAATAGATATTAAGAATAATAAGTGATGCTTGTGTGCAAGTATCAGATAAGAACAAAAGTAAAAAGACACGCATCTACTCTCTAGACTAATAGCTACAAGTTGGGCTAAATTGCATGTGACATCTCGAAATTTCATAAAAAGAAATTATCGGATGAAAAATCGGAGATTGAAAGAAAAAACAAACGATAACAATATTGCTACTATTATTTTTCTTCCCTCTCTCTCCTCTTTCTCCTCTACTTTACGCTCCCTCCTCCTTCGGCTGAAAGTCTTCTTCCTCCCTTTTCTTTTCTCTTTTCTCTCTCTCTCTCTCTCTCTCTCTCTCACTTTTCCACCCCCTCACTTAAGGTAACTTCTTTTGCTCTCTTTTCTTCTCTCTCTCCCACTTTTCCACCCCCTCACGTACGCCAACTTCTTTTGTTGCAATTTCCCCTCACCTTCCTCTCATTACTTTATTGTTTCTCTCTCCTCTTCCCCCATTCCTTCTCACGACAACCCCCTCCCTTCTTCCTCTTCTCTTCCTCTCTTTAGTTTCTTTTCTGTTTTGCTCCCAAAAACAGCATCGTGTGCTGCTGTCCTGTCTCAAACTAGCCACCATGTTGCGCCATGGCCATGGGCCATCGCTGTCCGCAAACTGCTGTCCACCGCCAAAGAGCTGCACCACCCATCCGCGAGCTGTTCACCCACTGTTTGTGCCAAATCAGAAACCACCGCCGAGACCCATTTTTGTCGAGCGCCTCCATGACATTTTGGACATAACCGTGAGTAGTCCTCACCACCGCCGTCGCGCTCATGTCGTCGGAATTGTTGTTGGGTGAGTTTAGCTCCTAATCCTTTGATTAGTGCCTAAACTTATTTATGAGGTTGATTTGTGCTTAAACGTTATTTAGATTAGCTTACGAATGGATTATGGTTAATCTAATTAGTGAGATTAGCACATTTGAGGTGGATTAGTCCAAATCACTGGATTTCCTGCAATTCGGACATTTGGATGCTTGCGGTTTACTAATTTTGTAGACTGAAATGTGTTGCGATTTTGAAGTAATTTCTTTCTGAAGAAATATTTTAGACACCTTTAATCATAACATATATTTTTCTCAGGATTTTTGGGAATTAAAAAGAAGACGATTTTAGCTCCGCTATCTTTAAATAAAGAGTTGGACTATACTGAAAATCCTGACCTATTAGGATTCTAGGGGCATTTACTAACCCTTAGGATTCGAATTTCCAAGTGATTTCTTCACAAAAATTGTTTGTTATATATTCTAGTTTAACATACTTGAATTTCAATCAAACAGACCTATTTCAAACCCTAAACTAAGTTGATTTCGGAAAATAGACCATCTGGAAATGGACTCGATTTTGGTGCTAGATTGAGTGAGTTATTAGGCCAAATCCAGAAGGATCTGGGTCTTGGTGTTTTCATGAAAAATGTTTTTTTACGTGTCCTCTGTCACATATTCAAATTTAGGAATTTTCCAAGCTCGATTGGTTAGGTTTCTGGATTTAAACTTGGAGATGCGCGAAGCCCCGGTTTCTGCCAATTGGACTGATGCTAATTTGGTGATGGTTCTTGATGCTTTGCTTGTTTTAATTAGTGTTTTTAATGACTTGTGGATTTAATTTATTAGTTACTTAATTCTGGAATTTCACTGTTCATGACACACTGTTTACGCGACACTGTTCACGAAACATTGTTCATGCGCACTGTTCACCTGTGAATGAAAAGTGGTCTAATTTCATGTGTATTGATTTTATAAAGTGAATGGATGTGTAAATGCATGGGCCTCCGAATGAATTGAGTGATGTTTTGTGCAATAGTATGGTGATTGAAAATTGTTGGTAGTTAATTAGAAAATAATGGGTGTCAGGTTTTGGATGCCGGAAGTGTTTTTAAATACTATATCAAACCGTGGGATTTTTAAAGAGATGACACAAATTTTTTGGTTCGATCTGACCATGTCTCCACACACGATTATTTTACCATGCATTTCTAATATGAAGAAAATAGGCCGGGATCACCATTTTAATTGAGGTATTTGAGTGCAATACATGGTGTCTTGGGCTGAAATTGAACGAATGCGTGGATGATATGAGATGCCGTCACGAGCCTTTGGGGCCAAACGATACTCTTTCGGGAATGCCCAAAGTCAACAGATGTCGGTCGCAGTAGAGGCTGGGCTAATGCTCCTATATGGAATGCCGTCTAGATGTAGACGTTGCCGTGCTCGATGGTGCGAAACGATGCTCGGCTATCCCGAAAGACCGTTGACTGTTGAGTCGGCCCTGGCCAGTGGGTCGAAATGAATTGGAACACATGAGTATTGAGATGGTTGGGTCTTATTATGGGGTAATATTGTGTGGCATGGAATGTGACGTCTTACATCGATTTTACCTTATAATTAGGACTCGTGTGATTGATTGATATGTATTGTGTGGCGTACTAATGTGCAAGAACGCATGGGAATCATGGCATCTTTTGTTCTAGTCATGCATGAGTTGAGCACAATGTTTATGGCATGCACGCATAAACCGCTAACGCATTTCACACATGCTTCCATTGTGCTAAGAACAAAGCCTTGAGGGGTGGCCCAACTGGGATGTCGGTTCGTCCGCGCCAACGCGGGGCCCAAAGAGGACAATACTAGGCTGGGATGAGGGATGGCGGTGCGTCCGCGCCTCTACCCCAGACAACGCGTTCGTGTGGCAATGACCAGGTGAGATCGCTTGTAACACAATTCATATGTGATTGATGAACTCCATCATCTAATGGCCATGTCCATTGCGTGTATCGTGCTGAGTTATGACGTGCAGGGTATGGCATACCAGGTAAGGATGTATGTGAATCGATTATTGATTGTTGATTGTTAATCTTTGGTTTGTTTTAGGATGGTTCTGAAGAGATACCCCGAGTTGAGTTGGTGTACTAATCGGGGGATTAGGGGAAGAACTCGCTAAGATTTATATCTCCTTGGTTATTGAATAACCAGTTTTAGGTCCCTAGTGTGAAGAACCCGGAACTTGAAGCGGAAGGGTCAGGAGCAATGGCTCGGTAGTCCTTTATGAGATAGACCTTTTGTATAAGCTTGAGGTGTTTATGAAAGTGTATTTGATTTGAAACTAGTTGTCCTACTTTTCTATCCCATGTTTGTTGTTGTCAGGGGATTAGTTAATTTGCTTTCGCATGTACAATAAAATGAAAAGGGTCGGCGACAAGTTTTGGGAACGTCGCAAAATTCTATCGACCACCGAGGGACGTGCGCGCGCTCGAGGTTCGGGGCGTGACATCCCTATTAAGTGGTATAAGAGCCAAGTTTAGCGTTTGGAGTGATAAGGTGCGATGGGTTTTGGGATAGTCGGTAGAAAAGGATTTTTCCTTATGTAGACGCTTGTGATTGGCTAGCTTATTGATAGTTGTTTGGTGTGGGTCATTCAATTTTCCCTAATTCGGTGTGGAATTAAGAGGCAGGCTTTGTAGAGATCCTGTAGGATGAGTGATCTAGATCAAAAGACTCCTAAGAGGAGGTCTGTCATGTCTATCACTCGGGATAGGACGTCGACTTGGGTCAGTACCCGAGGAAGAGCGCAGGAGAAAGTACCGCCTCAGGCTGGTACAGGTGTAGCAGCACTTGACAATCCTAGATTAGATAGGATCATGTAGGTGCTTGAGACTTTGGGAGTTTTGATATGACAGCAAGTTCAAAATCAAGTTGCCTCTATTGCTACTGCAGCTGCACTTGCTTGGGATCGTGATCGGTAGGTGACTAATGCACAAGTTGGTAGAACAGTTCCTGAGACTTAAGCCGCCGAGGTTTAGTGGCGTGGGCGACCCTAAGATTGTGACCCTTTGGTTAAGGGATGTTAAGAAGACCTTCACCGTGCTGAGGTGTTCAAGGAAGATCGAGTACTTCTAGCGACTTATTAGCTTTAAGATAACGCCAGTACGTGGTGGGAAGCCACTCAAGGAAGAGTGTTCCCAAAAGGCATAGCTCAGACTTAGGGTGCCTTTTGTGAGGATTTCAATGGAAAGTCCTTAGACAGTGCGAGAGAGTCTAAGATGGCAGAGTTCCAATGGCTTTGCCAGAATGAGATGTCTATAGATCATTACGAGGCAAAGTTTGCAGAGTTGTCTAAGTATGCACCGAGACTAATTGAGGACAAAGAGGTTTTTAGACGATTTAAAACTGGACATTGGAAGTCAGTTGATGCCTCTAAACTTGAAGGATAAGCAAGCTTAGGATAGTGCACTACTAGGATGGGTGACCTCCTAGGATAATGCCTAACCATGCGCCAAAGGGTAAAACTGTGAGGCTCGGTATGGGATGGGCCAAAGCAGACAATGCCTTTGTGAGTTAGTCCCTATAGAAACGGGACCCCTTCAGTAGATGTGTAGCTCGGGACGAAGCAGGCAAAGGCTGGTGGGCCTATAACGACTTGATCCGATGAGGGCGGGGAGTGATTGTCGAGGCTAGAGAGCCTGGACAAGGAACGACTCTGGTAGGCTTTTAGGATGGCGAAAGGGGCATGAATGAACCGGACTATGTACCGAACAAGAGGGATAATGTTTATGGGATAATTTATTAAAGTGGCACAACGAAAGTATCGTTAAGCTTGTAGAACTTTGGTTTAGTGGAATGAGGTTGGAGAAAGGAGGAGCATCTTGCTATAATAGATTGTTATTGTGAAACAATTCAGTTTAACTTGGTGGTGAGAGGTAGTTTTGAATTTATTGAAAATCAAGGAGGACCCCCAATTACTTTGATTTCATTTGTTGAGGCAACACGGTGACTAGATGAGGGTTGTGAAGGTTAGTTGGCAATCGTAGTTGACATGACAGTTAAAGAGTTGAAGATGAAAGATATTGCTGTGGACCCAGGCAAGATTGAAGCAATAAGTAATTGGCCGAGACCGACTATAGTGATAGAGATCATAAGTTTTCTAGGTTTAGTAGGGAATTATGGACGATTTGTAGAAGGGTTTTCTGCGTTAACGTCACCATTGACTCGACTTCTAAAGAAGGGAGAAAAATTTGTATGGACAGGTGAGTGCGAGTATAGTTTTCAAGAGCTTAAGCAAAAGCTGACCATCGTGCCTGTGCTGACCCTTCCTTCTGATCCTGGAGGATACGAGATCTACAGTGATGCGTCATTTAGATGACTGGGTTGCGTGTTGATGCAACATGGTAGAGTTGTTGCATACGCGTCCCGTTAGTTGAGACCTCACGAATTGAACTATCCGACGCATGACTTAGAACTCGCAGTAATCATTTTTGTTCTGAAGATTTGGAGACATTATTTGTGTGGAGAAAGATTTAGATTTTTATGGACTATCAGAGTCTCAAGTATTTATTTTCTCAGAATGAATTGAATATGAGACAGTATCACTAGATAGAACTTTTGAAGGACTATGGTTGTGATATTTTGTATCACCCAGGAAAAGTGAATAAAGTCGTCGATATGCTAAGTCGGAAGTCTTTAGTTGCCCAAATGGTACTCAAGGAATGGACTTTGATCGAGAAGGCTAGAGATTCGGATTTCAAGTTTGAGGTATGCCACATTTCAAATCTTATGGCGATCCTCAGGATTGAACCGGAACTACAAATGAGGATTAAGACACTTAAGTGGACCCACCCAGAGATTCTGAAAATTGTACAGGAGGAGGTAGAAAAGAGAAAACCAGATTTTCATATTTCAGAAGACGGAACGTTGAGATTCAAAGGACGATTGTGTGTACCTGATGATATAGAACTTAAGGGGGAAATCCTATCAGAAGCACATCTTAGCAGTTACAGCATACATCTTGGCAGTACAAAAATGTATTAGAATTTGCGTCAATGCTATTGGTGGTCTAGTATGAAAGCAGACATAGCTAAGCGTGTCGCCAAGTGTTTGACGTGTCAGCAAATAAAAGGCCCAGCACTGTAAATTGGGAGGACTTTTGCAACCTCTCGAGATTCCCGAGTAAAAATGGGAGCACAATATAATGGATTTTTGTGACAGACTTACCAAGGAGTTAGGAGGGTAACGATTCTATTTGGGTAGTGGTCAACAGACTGACGAAGTTAGCTCACTTCATCGCAGTATGAAAAGACCTGGATTTGGATAGGCATGCAAAGTTGTATGTACGTCAAATTGTTCATTTGCATGGAGTGCTAGTGACGATTACGTCCGATCGAGACCCGAGATTTACAGCTGCTTTTTGGAAAAATTTGTAGAATGCATTGGGAACGAAGCTGCAGTATAATACAGCTTATCATCCTTAGATAGATGGCCAGTCTGAGAGGACGATTCAAACCCTCGAAGACATGCTATGAGCTTACGTGTTGCATTTCAAAGGAAGTTGGGAAGAACAACTTCATCTCATCGAGTTTGCCTACAACAACAGCTACTAGCAAAGCATTCAAATGGCTCCTTTTGAAGTGTTGTATGGCATAGCGTGCAAACCTCGGTATGTTGGGATGAAGTCGGGGAACGAAAGATCACAGGCCCTGAGTTAGTCCAGCAGTTAATGGATGCCATCACAGTTATAAGAAACAAATTAAAGACTACTCAAAACCGCCAGAAAAGCTATGCCGATAAGCACCAGAGACCATTGGAATTCAAAGTTAGTGAACACGTGTTTTTGAAAGTGTCACAAATGAGGGGTACTTCATGTTTCAGCAAGAAAAGGGAAACTAAGTCCAAGGTATGTAGGTCCCTTTGAAATCTTGAAATTCGAGTCCTCCGAGGGATAAATGGATGTGAATTTCGTCAATGCATTGTTGGTTGATCTCACTTAGAATCGATCACTCCTAAGATACTGACCGTGTGGGGAAAGGCTAATGAGGAGAGATTTCTCATGACTAAAGAACTTGACCTGGGAAAATGACTTGACTGTGAGACTTGCGTGAGAATGATCCTATAGATAGGCATGCCGATTTCAAGGACAACTAAAAATCGATTCGCGGACAGAACATAATGGAATGACGAGTGATTCCGTTTACTATTATTGAGCCCACGAATAACCCTAGGCTGATCCTCAGTAATTGTGTACTTTGAAATAAGAATCTATCCTCCGCAACTTCATGTAGTCAAGGACGTCCATGCGTCGAGATGTCTTAAATGTGGTTGGTACGAGTCAGTCACGCGTGAATCTTTAAACAAAAAGTTGGACTATACCGGAAATCCCAACCTATTAGGATTCTAGGGGTATTTACAGACCCTTAGGGTTCGAATTTCCAAATGGTTACTTCACAAAAGTTGTCTATTACATATTTTAGTTTAACCTACTCGAATTTCAAATGAAACAGACCTATTTCGGACCTTGAACTAAGCTGATTTCAGAAAACGGACCATTTGGAAACGGACCCGGTTTTGGTGCTAGATTGAGTGAGTTACTGGGCCAAATCCAGAAGGATATGGGTCTTGGTGTTTTCATGAAAAATGTTTGTTTACATGTGCTCTATCACATATTCAAATTTGGGAATTTTCTGAGCTCAACTGGTTAGGTTTCTGGATTTAAACTTGGAGACGTGCAAAGTCTCGGTTTCTGCCAATTAGGACCGATGTTAGTTTGGTGATGGTTCTTGATGCTTTGCTTGCTTTAATTAGTGTTTTTAATGAATTGTGAATTTAATTTATTAGTTACTTAATTCTGGAATTTCATTGTTCATGCGACACTATTCATGAAACATTGTTCACGCGCACTATTCATCCAAGAATGAAAAGTGGTCTAATTTCATATGTATTGATTTTATGAAGTGAATGGATGTATAAATACATGGGCATCCAAATGAATTTGGTGATGTTTTGTGCAACAGTATGGTGATTGGAAACTGTTGGTATTTAATTAGAAAATACCAGGTGTTAGGTTTTGGACGCCGAAAGTGTTTTTAAATACTATATTGAATCGTGGGATTTTTAAGAGATGACACAAATTTTCTAGTTTGATCTGACCGTGTCCCTACACATGATTATTTTACCATGCATTTCTAATATGAAGAAAATAGGCCGGGATCACCATTTTAATTAAGGTATTTGAGTGCAATACACGGTGTCCTGGGCTGAAATTAAATGAATGCGTGGATGATATGAGATGCTGTCACGAGCCTTTGGGGCCGAATGATGCTCTTTCGGGAATGCCCCAAATCAACGGATGCCGGTCGCAGTAGAGGCTGGGCCGATGCTCCTATATGGAATGCCATCTAGATGCAGACGTTGCCGTGCTCGATGATGCGAAACAATGCTCGGCTACACTAGAAGACCGCTGACTGTTGAGTTAGCCGTGGCCAGTGGGTCGAAATGAATTGGAACGCATGAGTATTGAGATTGTTGAGTCTTATTATGGGGTAATATTGTGTGGCATGGAATGGGACATGTCACATCGATTTTACCTTATAATCGGGACCCGTGTGATTGATCGATATGTACTGTGTGGCGCACTAATGTGCAAGAACTAATGAGAATCATGGCATCTTTGGTTCTAGTCATGCATGAGTTGAGCACACTGTTTATGACATGGATGCATGAACCGCTAACGCATTTCACACATGCTTCCGTTGTGCTAAGAACAAAGCCTTGAGGGGTGGCCCGACTAGGATGGCGGTTCGTCCGTGCCAATGCGGGTTCCAAATAGGACAATATTGGATTGGGATGAGGGATGGCAATGCGTCTGCGCCTCTACCCTAAACAACGCGTTCGTGTGGCAATGGCCATGTGAGATTGCTTGTAATGCGATTCGTATGTGATTGATGAACTGCATCATCTAATGGCCATGTGCATTACGTGTATCGTGCTGAGTTATGACGTGTAGGGTATGGCATACCAGGTAAGGATGTATGCGAATCGACTATTGATTGTTGATTGTTAATCTTTGGTTTGTTGTGGGATGGTTCCGAAGAGATACCCCGAGTTGAGTTGGTGTACTAATCGGAGGATTAGGAAAAGAACTCGCTGAGATTTATATCTCACTGGTTATTGAATAACCATTTTCAGGTCCCTAGTGTGAAAAACCCGGAGCTTGAAGCGGAAGGGTCAAGAGCATAGATAGCTTGGTAGTCCTTTATGAGATAGACTTTCTGTATAAGCTTAAGATGTTTATGAAATTGTATTTGATTTGAAATTGGTTGTCCTACTTTTCTATCTCATGTTTGTTGTTGTCAGGGAATTAGTTAATTCGCTTCCGCATGTGCAATAAAATGAAAAGGGTCAGCGACAAGTCCTGGGAACGTCGCAAAATTCTATTGACCACTGAGGGATGTGTGCACGCTCGAGGTTCGGGGTGTGACATTGCAATGGTAATCACTAAGATAAGTCACGAGTAGGAAGCATTGATCCTATCAAACGGAAAATCACACTATCATGACTTACTTTTTACAATTACAAAGCAGCAAGAACACTACTCTGGAAATCTCCCAAGAATGTAATACTACTTGATGAGAATATAGGGTTGAACATTTTAGCTTATTCTAAAGTTTCTGTCCAACCCATTTGGGTTTAAAGAACTTTTCTTATGTAGACATCTTCAATCTTCACATTGGACATTATCCTATGAAGCAAGTAGCGGTTAATATTCATCTAGCTTCAAATCTAGCTGCTGTTGAAGCTAGAATATTGAAATAGTCATTTCTCGCGAACATCAACAAGCTTTCTTGAAATAGGTTTGCTCTGACAATTTTGATAAAAGTCGTTTCCCTTTCCCCGATGATTTTCGATTTTGCTGTTGTGCTATTCTAGCAACCAATGGCTGTAATAAATATGTCGATGAACATCCCTAGAGGGTCATTATCCCAGCATCATCAGCTATATGATTTCCTTGTAAGTGATATCAAAGTCATCACTAGTCGATTATCATAGTCAATTGATTCTGTTTACGAATAACTCATACAGGGACATCTTGCAATCTTCTTCAAATGCATGCATAATCGATATCATGTAGTCTTAATAATTATCACGATCATATACATTTATCATGGTAGATATTATATCAAGATAGTTTGGAAACCGTCAAAATCTCTAAGGATGTTTCTCCAACAATCTTCCCCATTTTCATGACATTAAACCTATCTTGCAGATGTGATAAGATTTTGTATAGAAGTTGCAACAAAGTAAATATTTGCATAAGCAGTGATTATGAGTTAAGCATACTTAAGTAGATTTTAGGTTCTCCAAATGATTTTCAGTAAGCGTAGAGATATAATTTTGGAAGGGACAAACAAAAACTGATGCAAAAAAGAACAAAATGGTAGGTGAAACCATTTGAATTCATCAGAACATAATGTAGGTACAATAACTCTAGAAGATGGTAGAAGCAACATCACCAAATGCAAGCAAAAGACAACACCAAACTTTTAGAGTTCAAAATGCAGGGAATAGAAGGAAAAAAAAACATATATTTGTGATTTCAAGATCAACCCTAGGATCAACTGGTCTGGTCCGATTTGAGGACCGGGTGGGCCAACATTCGGTTCCACAAATAAGGAATCAACTCTGCCTGATCTGATTTTAGGTTCTAGGGTGAAAATCGACCCGCCCTGAAATGGATTATTGATGAGAGTGATAGACAAATCACTTTTTCTCCCTTTCGTTTCTCTTACGGTAGTTTACTTTGATGCCAAAAGCATGTGTGGAAATCATGTGTCGCAAATTGATCTTTCTGATTGGCCTATTGCCAATATAGGGGAAAAAGTATTTAATATTAGCAATTAAAAAAAGACTATGATTCTCCACGATTTTTCCAATGAATGTACGGGTTTTGTCTTAACGTAGGACTAAGACTTAGTAAGGAATTAGTTAATGTGTCCACATTGCACAGTCAAATTCTAGGAAACTCCCTTCAAAAGTTTTCCAATGTTTAGAGCTGGAAACAGTTGTATAAATAGTCGGAAATAAACGAGTGAAGCAATAGATGAGAAAAACCAAGAGACATCGAATATGGACGCCCAGATAAGCTACTCGATTCTCGCACTAATATCTTTTCTTGGTCTGGTCTCTACTATTGAAACCACTATTGTACCCAGAGAGATCCCAGCTAAGGAAATGATTCGAGTCGGGCTAGTTCACAATATGAACTCAACCCATGGGAAGGTGGCTGCGAGTTGTATATCCATGGCGCTCTTTGATTTCTACGACACACACGCTCATTACCGTACCCGATTATCGCTTCACACTAGAGATCCAAAGGACGACATTGTCGCTGCAGCATCGGCAGGTAAATATATGCATTTCTATGACGCGCACTCATTATTGCACTTGTGTGTGATATATTGGTCTCCAACACATGTTAGCTTATTCACAATTCAAACACCTATTGCTAGTAGATCTTGATTTTCCAGGACTTCAAATACTTGTCATCAACTAATTTGGTATCTGTATCCTAATCGGTTTTCAAACACCTATTGCTAGTAGATCTTGATTTTCCAGGACTTCAAATACTTGTCATCAACTAATTTGGTATCTGTATCCTAATCGGTTCTCTCTCCTCCCCCCCCCCCCCCTTTTTTTTTTTTAAATGAGGTAAACTACACCAAAACCCTCATGTTTTCAGTGAAATTGAGGGGACCTCATGTGCTTTGGAAAAGTGCTACAATAACCATGATATTAATGCATATATGTTGATAGGGAATCTTGCTGTAAAAAATAAGCAATTGAGCACAATAATAAGCAGAACAAAGAAATAAAACGGTGAATTTACTCCATGGGAAAGAGCATCATAGAATTCTATTATGAGTCAAGCAATGCAATGGAAATTACACTCACTCTTGAGTCACTTAAATACTCGGTGCTTCTCAATCTCTAGTTACATTTAATAGTTCACAGAGTTTTAATTCTCATAATTTCTTGCAAAACAATATCTCAATCTTGCAATGGGAAAGAGTGGCATGGGATTCTACTATAAATCAAGCGATACGATAAAAATTATAGTCACTCTTGAGTCACTTAAATACTTAAAGCATCTCAATCTCTAGTTACATCCTATAACTTACAAGGTTTTAATCCTTGTAATTCCTTACAGAACAATCTCTCACTCTTGCAATTGAATTTACAATCTTATCACAAGATTTATATAGTTTAATCACTCAGGATGTAATTCAACAACTCACAACACAATCTCTCCTCTCTCTATTTCTCCCCTCTTGTCTATCTTCCTCTGTTTCTTCTTTCTTCTTTCTTCGCCTTTTTCCCTCTTCTCTTGCCGTGATCTCCTCTATTGTCGTTGAGATCTGGGTCTCGTTTCAATGCTTGCCCCCACGGAGGACCTGTCTCTTCGAAACCTAGAGGCTCGCCGGTATCGGAGATCAAGTCTCCAGGTCTGGAGGAGAAGTCCACGCAATCAGGGAGGGGGAGAGTGTCCATGCAATCCAACGTTTTTTTTTCCTAGATTATTTGCTATATTAAACAAATCGTGTTTACAGTTCTAGACTTGATGGAGGATGAAGAAGTCCATGCAATCCTGGGCCCACAATGGTCCTCACAAGCCAAATTTGTAAACGACTTAGGAGTAAAAGCTCAAGTCCCAGTCATATCCTTCTCAGCCACTAGCCCATTCCTTTCTCCCAGAGAAAGACGCTATTTCGTTCGGACAGCTTACGATGACAGTTCACAAGTAGGTGCTTTAGCGGCTGTTGTTCAAGCATATGGTTGGAGGGAAATAACTCTTGTTTATGAAGACACTGATTATGGCAACGGTTTGGTTCCTTACCTCGTCGATGCGTTCCAAGAAGTCGATGCTTGGATCTCTTATAGAAGCGTTATTCCTTCCTCTCCTGAAGATATTGACATCGTAAAAGAGCTCAATAAGTTGTTGATGATACAGACCAGAGTGTTTCTTGTTCATATGACTGCTGTGATTGGATCTAGGTTCTTTGTACTGGCGAGTGAGGCGGGAATGATGAGCGAGGAGTTCGCGTGGATTGTCACCGATGGTTTGTCATCTTTACTAGATCCTGTCAGCTCCAAGGCATTGTACTCGATGCAAGGTGTACTAGGTGTTAGGCCGCATGTACCGCTATTGGAGTCTCGTGGAGATTTCGTAGAGAGATGGAGGAAACTTTACGCCGAGAGAAATCCACACGACGAGATTGCTGATCTCAGTCTCTTCGGCCTATGGGCATACGACACCATCACAGCATTAGCGTTTGCAGGAGAGATGGCATGGGAGCCTGCAAAGTCTAGATACTTAAAGCCGAATACAAGCAGAAACAATCTCGACTTTTCATCTATTGGGATTTCGGAGATAGGCCCAAAATTGCTCGACGAGATTCTAAGTGTCAAATTTCAAGGCCTTAGTGGAGAATTTCACTTGCCCAATGGTGAACTTCAGCCCATTGCATTCGAAATTTTTAATGTTGTTGGACAGAGAGAGGAAATCATTGGATATTGGACTTCGGCACGAGGACTTTCCCCCGAATTGAACGTATCAACAAAAGTATGTAATAGAGCTTTGGCTAACGATTTGAAGCCCCCTACTTGGCCAGGAAATACATTAAAGCCACCGAAAGGTTGGGTGACGCCGATGTTGGGAAAGAAACTAAAGATTGGCGTTCCGAAGAAAGACGGATTTAAGGAGTTCTTCCAAATCGAATGGGATCCGCACACGGGCGCGCCCAGCTACTCAGGATTCGCCCATGACATGTTTCTGGAAGTACTGGAAGCATTGCCTTTTGCTGTTCCTCACCAGTACGTTCCTTACGTGGATGAGAGCAGGCAAAGGGCAGGAACCTGCGACGATATGCTGTACAAAATTAAGCTTCAGGTCAGTCGATGCTTTGTCTTCAAAATATTTCCCCGCTGTTCCTTGATAAATAACTTGGTGAAAAAAAGGAATACATGATTGTCCTCATCATCAAGGGCATTCTTTCCTAATCTTATTTGAGCTTTCATACTATAAATGTTAAAAATTTCCTTGCAGAAGTTCACACAACATAAATATGCACACTGTGATTGATATACCTGGCTTGCAATCATACGTGATTTCTTATGATAGACGTTGTCCACACAAATATCATTTATGTGTTGGTTCTGATAAAAGCGAATTACCCATCTATATTGGAGTTAATTAGGACATGATGATGCAGGAATTCGATGCGGTTGTAGGAGACACGACCATTGTTGCAAATCGCTCATCCTACGTTGATTTTACACTTCCATATTCAGAATCTGGTGTAGCAATGGTAGTTGCCATTAAGGATGATGAGCGGAGAAACATGTGGATCTTCTTAAAACCATTGAGTTGGAATCTCTGGCTAACAACAGGTTTGGCCTTCATTTCTACCGGGTTCATTGTTTGGCTACTCGAACATCGTACAAATGAAGAATTTAGGGGTTGTCGAAGTCAACAGATCGGTTTAATACTCTGGTTTTCCTTCTCCACATTGGTGTTTGCCCATAGTAAGTCCTATCAAAACTAACGTGCCTCGTTTGTTACCATGATTTTCTTCCTGGTCTTCTAGACAGTAGGGGGCTCCATATTTGGCTCTGCTTCTGTTGCCTTAACTAAGATTTATATTGATGTAGGAGAGAAGGTTGCTAACAATTTAACAAGGCTTGTGCTTACCGTATGGTTATTTGTGGTGCTGATCCTCACTCAGAGTTACACTGCAAATTTATCTTCATTGTTAACCGTGCAACGTTTAACGCCGAAGTTCATGGATGTGCAAGACTTGATAAGGAATGGCTATTTCGTCGGATATCAGGGAGGATGTTTCGTGCGAGAACTTCTCGTGAGAGAGCTCAATTTCAATGAGTCCAAACTGATTCCTTATCGTTCGCCGGAGGAATACCATGCGGCGCTATCGAAGGGAAGCGAAAACGGAGGAGTCGCCGCAATCTTTGATGAATTGCCGTACCTAAAAGTCCTCCTTGCCAAATACTGCAACAAGTACAAAATCGTAGGACCAACCTATAAAACCGGCGGGTTGGGCTTTGTAAGTCTCTCTCTCCCCCCTCCCCGAGCTAACTTGTGCATGCACGGGTCTAATATATATGCACCTTGCATGGAACAAGACTATTATTCATTTTCAACTTTACCACAAATAAATCGATTCAATATAAGCTTCTTTTTATTTCAATTTGTAAGGCCTATTTATGTCTCATGATAGGCCTGTGCAATAGCAGGTGTCGAATGTCTATTTCAATGTGACATGTCTAAATTAATAATGGTTTGTGTGTTATACACTTGAACCTGTCAAAATGGGTTATAAACCTATTTCTCAACCAATAATTTATGAGCTGGGTTGTTATATGAGTTAATTATATTTTGGTAAAATAGTCATAAGTGGGTTTAGATTAGTAAAAGGCAAGTTAATATGGGTGTTAGATGAATTTAGAATCTACTTAGACCGAACCCACCTCTATGACTTTCTCTTCATACTCTCTCGCACTCCCTCATTCTCGTGCTTGTTCACTCTGTGCTCTCATTTTAGTTTGGATAAACAAGTGTTTTAGCAATAAGGGTTGAGTCGGGTATGTGTTGGATATGAGTCGAGTCGAGTATGAATCATTAAATTTGTATTGCATAGATATGGATCAAAATAGGTTGAATAAGTCATTTTGAGTCGGATCAATTTTGACCTAACTCACCCATTTGACGCGGTCTATACATACTTAAGAGACCTTCACTTCACATGAGGTCCCCTTTAGTCTCCTGCATTTCAAGGGCAATCTTGAATGTCACTTAAGATAAAACACAAAATTGCAGCATACGTAAAAATACATGGATATATATATGGGTATATGCAATGAAAGTGAAGGTCAAAACGGGACAAAAGAGCGGACGAAGACCGAAGACACTCGGCGTGCAACCGGCGCGCCATATGTGGACTTGGGAGTAGTTGGAGCTGAACCTCCACACACACACATATATGAGCAAGAAAATGCACATAAGCCTTCACTTCTGTAGTTACTCGCGTGCATGCACCCGGATAGGGATGCACATCTGACATGTTCGTGCATGGACAGAATCATGCATGAAAGGTATTTTTAAATAAAGCCATGAACTAACGTGAATAATTTTTCATCAGGCCTTTCCGATGAGGTCCCCTTTGGTCTCCTACATTTCGAGGGCAGTCTTAAAAGTTACTCAAGATAAAGCAAAAATGGATGCGATAGAAGGGAGATACTTCCGCGGCCAAAGCTCGTGCCCAGAACAAGATGCAGCGATCATTTCAGACAATCTGAGTCTGAGTGTGTACAGCTTTGGAGGGCTCTTCATCATCACCGGCGTTGTCTCGGTATCTTCGGTATTATTATATGTGGTTTTGTTCTTCCAATCCAATTGGCCTTCTTCGAGTGCCATCCGTCCCGGTGATCGCTCCCTTCGGTCCAAGTTCTTGGAAACTACAAGCAACTTCTTTCGAGAGCACCGGTTACTTGGTTGTCCGTGGAAAAATGGATCTAAGATAGCTTTGACGTCGCAATTCCGAAGTATGGAAGCTTCCACGAATAATGATGTTGGAGTGACTGCGAGGAGGCAAAATAAAAAAGAGAGGCCGCCACTTATGATGCACGTTTGAATCATTAGCAACTTGTTTTTCTTTGTTCTTTTTGGAATAAGTGGTGAATTTCTGGGTTTATCGATGTCACATGTACAACTTTTATTTGCTTATATATTGCTGTAAAATAATATGGAAGCTAGTGTATCTTGCAATCAAATAAACATGAGACCTAAAACCACCAGAGAAATCACGAAGAATAATAATTAGCATAAGTAATTAATGTAGTTCGGTCTGAGTATCAGCATTTACTTCTTGAGGAGAGCCAGTCTCAAATCCACTAACTAATTGGAAAATCATAGAGTTACAATTGCCATGCGCTCAATTATTTCCTAGCCATAGATTACATCCAAACTCATAGTGTTTAGTCTAAGACAATTGCTTGATAAAATAAATTGCGAAGAATGATCTCAGACTTGAAACACATGCGTCTCTACGAAGAAAACAGCTCAGTCAAATGTAAAATCATTCAGCACAAATCACCATGTTTCTTGAGAGCTCCTGTTATGCGGCCGAAGAAAGGAGCTCCACTGTGAAAAGGTCAAAAGAGAAACCCGCGGTCATGTTCTCTGACCAGCAATAACAAATATACGAACTCCTTTATTGTGCGGCTGAAAAACAGAGGCGTCCTTCAGACCAAAAAAACTCCCTTGCATTGGCGTCCTTCAGACCAAAATGTTCTATCGGTGGCATTTGTATATACACACCAATGCAAGGGAGTTTTTTTGGTCTGAAGGACGCCTCTGTTTTTCAGCCGCACAATAAAGGAGTTCGTATATTTGTTATTGCTGGTCAGAGAACATGACCGCGGGTTTCTCTTTTGACCTTTTCACAGTGGAGCTCCTTTCTTCGGCCGCATAACAGGAGCTCTCAAGAAACATGGTGATTTGTGCTGAATGATTTTACATTTGACTGAGCTGTTTGCCACCGATAGAACAAATCCCAATTTAGCATTGGGAAGAAGGACCGCCCATTTGAATAGAAAATCAAAGTCTAACTAGATTTTTCCTTGAATGTCTGATTGCACCTGTAACACAAGACCGGTCTATATCCTTCAATGCAGTTGGTTTTTTACCCGGACTCAAACTTGAGATATCATATTACACTTCTCCACATTGACTCTATTAAATTATGTCTTAAGTTTAAGTCTCTATATGAGTCCCAATCCAATTCAATGCAGTTGGTTTTTTACCCGGACTCAAACTCCTATATTAGAAATTTTGTTTTATTGAAGGCCATATCCAATTTGAGTTGCACATATGAGTTGTGTTGGAAAGTCTCACATCAGAAAATTGGCATATTGTGCAATTAATATATCCTAATTGGCCATAATCCATTAACTAACTTTTTAGTGAATGTGAGTCCAACCAAATATGTTGACGAGTTTTGACTTGAGTTTCCTTCAAGTGATTTCCATAGGTAAAGGTATCGAGTTTCTGTTTGGCATTCCAAACAAATGAAATCAAAGGTAATGGTAGATGGTAGGCCTGCAATTTGTTCTAGTATTTGGTGAATATATCAAAGAATATATTTAGTGACCAATGCAGTTTCCAAGTAGGTGGTATTAGAGAAAACTCCTATGTTGTTTTGAAGCTGAGAAAACATATCTAAGTTCTATTCTGAAGATTGCCAGACTTTTGTGTCTAAGTCTATCTTACAATAGAAGTTTGCCCACTCCGACAAACTCTAAAACTGAACACAAGAGAAGAATGAAGACTTATCTAGATGATGGATTATCTTTCTTTTTTTAAGGGTTTGGTTCGTGCAGGTTATATATGGCATTCTAATTGGAAATGTCACCTACGAGATTGATTATCTTTATTGGAATCAATTTAGATACATCAAATCTTTTTGAATATGAAGTTAATTTGGAAAGAATCTACTTATGGAAACCAAGATTCTGATTGTATGGGCGAACATGATTAATAGACTTTCATCACAATCTTCAAATGGTTCGAGATCTCCTTGATTAATTTTGTCCAATGGGTTGATTGGAAAAATTCCTTTAGAAAGTGCCAATGGGCGAGAAGGCATGAAGAAGTATTTAAGGAGGCCTCTCTAGTCGTTCGATAGAGTGTGTGAAAGAAGAATTCCAAAGTCTAAAGCTTCCCACTTACTTGTTATTCTTTACATTGTGCTCAAATTTGTACTCAAAAGAAAGAGACTCAAAGAGAGACTTTGTGAGAGTAATAGAGACTCTTCACTGTGAAGTCGAGATCACAAGATTGTAAATTCTCTTTTGATTCTTAGTGGAAACCAACTAGAAGGTTGTCACCGTGGGAGAGTGGACGTAGGCTTGATTTAAGCCGAACCACTATAAATTATGTGTTCCTTTCTCTTTCCTAAACTCCTTTTACTTTATTTGTACTTCTTTTTGGTAGTTAAATTCTAAACTCTTTTAAAGTCTGCTGATCATCAGACTCAGTTTTAAAACCAAAATATTCTTACTGCTCTTTGCAAAAATTGTGTTTACACCTATTCACCCCCCTCTAGTTGTTCTTACTAGCCCTTTCAGGTGGGTGTTGTGGTCTAGTAATGTAGTTGTGATGGCAGCCTTCTTGGTTCGGTCTCAAGGACACCTAAATTAAGGAGGAGTAAGCCTAACACTGAACTTACACGTAATGGGAGATTGTTGAGTTGTACATATGAGTTGTGTTAGAAAGTTCGTATCAGAAAATTGGTGTGGTGTTGAATAATTAATATATCTTAATTGAACCACAATTTACAAGCTTAAGCTTTTGAGTGAAAATGTGATCAACTAGATAAGTTGACAAGCTCGGGCTTATGCTCTCTCTTGGCATGCTCATGAGCGATTTGTCCATGGTTGGTTGTTGCAATCATTGGCGTGAGTGCGAGTGTCGTCCATAGCCTCTGAAGGCAAAAAGAAAAGAAAGAAAACACTAAAAGAGGGGAGAGAAACGAAGGAGAGAGAGGGGCTTATAGGTTTTCTGAAAGGTGGGCTTGCAAGCAACAAGTGTCGCTTGTGGAATGGACTATGCATTGCTAAGTTGGCTATCATAGTTGCACCTAACATTTTCTCGTCAAAGGGCCTTTTGAAAATGTTAAGTGATGATGAATTTGTCAAATGCAAAGAAATCTATATATATAGATTTCTCTTTTTGAGAAATGATAGGTGACATTTTTTAATTTATTGTGAACATAAGGGTCTGTCCTAGTCCACAAAAAATGATCTAATAAATAATTATCACTTATTATGGGGTTCACTCCTTCAAGAATTTGTAACTCATAATAATATGTAATTTTTATAATAGTTTAGAATTTATTATATCAGTAAAGCCCTTTCTTTTTTTGGATAGAGAGAGATATTTCACTTGATAATAAAAAAACAGAAATAGATTCTCAAGCATTTATTAGATCCTCCTTTTTTAAAGATCAGAGTTATCCATATATTGATGCCTAATACTAGATTCTCTCCTTACATTGAACCCCCTATAAGTTTTAGATGCCTTATCAGAACCTATTGAGAAGTCATCAAACTACATAGATTGATCCTACCAAGGCAATTTTTCAATCTATTCTAAATTAAATACTCACACTTGAACCACTTCATCGTATGTGTATCATCAATATCGTGGACCAGACAAGAAAAAAAGTAGATACTCAATTAGCTGATGACAAGTATTTGATATTCTGAAGAACATAGATTTACTTACCGATGCCGCATCTATGGTGTCATCCTCTGGATCTCTGACGTGAAGTGATAATCGAGTATGGTAATCAGCGTGCACACCATAAAAATCAGAGAGCGCCATGGATATACAACTCACCATCACCTTCCCGACGGTTGAGTTCATGCTGTGAACTAGTCTGACTTGAATCATTTCCTTTGCTGGGTTCTCTTTGGGTACACCGAAGGTTTCCATAGTAGAGGCCAGGTGAAAGGAACAAGTAGGACAAAAGATTTTGGCTTCGAGCCAAGCCACTAGGCCTCAATTGAATTTTTCGTTCAGGCCAGACCAATCCAGAAGTTAGAATGGCCTGGACCAACGCAAGATATATTGCATAATAGTAAAGGAAAATAATACAAATAACCTTTGAACTTTGACTAAATATGTCATGTTGTCTCTGAACTTTTAATTGTTCAATGTGATTCTTGAATTCCAATTATTTAATGCAGTCCATGTACTTTTAGTACTTGTTCACTGTAAATGTTCAATCTAATCCTTTAATCAATTTAAGTTTAGAGACAATATCAAACAAATTAAAAATTAAGGGATGACATTGCATAGTGGGCTAAAATTCAAGAAATACATCAAATAATATTTTTTTTTGGTAACTCGGGAACTGCCATATAGCCATAGCCGGTGGTGTAAACCTGGGGCAACCCAAGAGGACCCACCTCCCCCAGACTACGGGTGAGTTGCACAAGCGATCGCGGGGGTTTGAAATAGCTCCCAGAGGGATTGAGCACAAACTACGCAGCCACCAATGGGGTGGGTGAATAAATGAAAGTTCTAAAATCTAATTCATTGATTACACATAACACAAAAGATAAACAAACTATTGAAAATTGCAATTCTTTTTTTAAACGGGCACCGAATAAGATTAGGAATGCCGGTGAGCAAAAACCTTTAAGAAATGCTTTCGAATCGAGTTGTGAACACCTTATAATCTGGTATTACTCATCCGTATTTTCCGCAGATGCATCTATGGGGAACACATGGCGGACTATCGCCTTCTCCGTTTCGTCTCTTTAGTGGAACGCTTCAAATCCTAATAAAAACATTTGTCATGATTACGTGGACCCTCACAAATTGATTCCTGTTTTGGGTTTTTTGCGAAGAAGGGCGACAAAAGCATTGGATACTTGCAAGGAAAATACTATGAATCTCCACAACCCACGATTTCTTCCAAGTAATTTCGACTTTTACTTTGACTTTGGACTTTTACTTTCGCATGAAATTAGTCAATGTTTACACAAAATTCTACGAACCTACCCTTCGATTTTTCCAATGCTTAGAGCTCGCCAGAGTTTTTCTACTCAGGGGTGCCCTGGACGGAACACAGAAAGCCTTGACGAATAAGCAAGGGAAGCAATGGACAGACATAACCATAATACACAGAATATGGAGGGCCAGATAAGCTGCTTGGCTCTTGCACTATTATGCTCCCCTCACCTGGCCTCTACTATTGAAACCTCTGGTCTACCCAAAGAGAACCCAGCAAAGGAAATGATTCAAGTTGGTTTAGTTCGCAGCATGAATTCGACCGTCATGAAGGTGGTGGTGAGGTTGTATATCCATGGCACTCATCGATTTCTATAGCGTTTATGCCGTTTACCATACCCGATTGTTGCTTCAAGTCAGAGATCCAAGGGAGGACATCGTCAATGCGGCATTTGATATTGTTTGGGTTGTTACTGTTCTCCCATTAAGACCTTGATTTACCTATAGCTTTTCATTATATAGAAATCAAATACTGTAGATGATCAAACTATTACTGTGGATTTGGCTTCAGTTGCGCACTTACTTCACTTGTGTGGGACATATTAGGTTTGTGCTCATGAATTAAATCAGTCAAAATTTCAAAAACTTATCATTGATGAATCTCGGTCCTTCTCGACTTCAAATACTTGTCACTAACCATATTAGTATATGCTTTCTCCTTGTTTGATCCACGATATTAATACATATACGATGAAGTGGTTTTAGTGTGAATTAGAATAGATTGACAAGTTGGTTTGGAAGAATCAATATACATAGTTTAATGAACTCTCAATAAGTTCTGATAGGACAACTAATATTATGATGCAATGCAATAAGAGAATCTAGTATTAGTGTTGGTATAAGCGTAAGTATTGATATTAGTGTTAGGCATCTAATATTTTGAATATCTATCATATTAGTATTAGTACTAGCATTAGGCTATATAGTGGAGGCTCTAATAAATGTTTGAGAATCTAGTCCCTTTTTTCTCCCTCAAGAGAAACCTCTTTCTCTTTCTCTCCACCTAAAAAAAGGGGGTAAAAGTCACCAAAAAAGACCTCCATATTATAACCATTGTGGCATACGTGTCATATATATATTTGTAGTACTAAAAATCCTAAATTTATACTTTTGTGACATATTTAGTATTTATAAGGTTCCGTTAATGAGCCCCCTTAAAAATTTACCTATATGGATGCAGGAAAGCAAATGGTGTTGACATGTTGCTCATGTGACTTAAATGAAATAAAAACCGAATTGTTTTAGTTGAAAAGTCATTAAAACCTTAGCGATGGATAGCTTTAACTATAACCTCAGCTCTCTTTATTGGTCTGACCAAGATACGACTTATTTGAAATTAATTGAATGAACACAACGCATAAAAAGAAATCTTTTTGTGGTATTGATAGACTCTATATTTCCTTAGAGAGTCAATTTCCAATTAGTGGTCATTGAGATTCATGGGCAATGCGGATTAATATGTAGGGATAGATATTACCTCTCCTTTTTCCCTTTCAAAAAAATTGAAATGATTGAAGTTTTTCTATTTGGAATTGTCTTAGGTCTAATTCCTATTACTTTAGCTGGATTATTTGTAACTGCATATTTACAATACGGACGTGGTGATCGGTTGGATCTTTGATTAAATTAATTAACATCTTTTTTTTTTTAATTGACCTCCTCTTTTCTTTAATCCAAAGGAGGTCAAATTAAGATTACTGGTCAATTATTTAATTGTAATTTTGGGACTAACCTAACCAAGAATGGAATCACGCTCTGTAGGATTTGAACCTACGACATCGGGTTTTGGAGACCCACGTTCTACCGAACTGAACTAAGAGCGCTTTCTTATCTTCTTATCATTATCACACTAGCTAAAACTAAAAAAAAAAAAGAGGGATTTTTTTTATAACGCGAATACATCTTGTATGCATAAGACTATCATATAGAATATGATATAATAAAAAAAGATTATGTATGCCTGATTTTAATCGATTTCAATAAATCCTCGTTCTTGCTCGGACGAAAGTAATAGGTAGGGATGACAGGATTTGAACCCGTGACATTTTGTACCCAAAACAAACGCGCTACCAAGCTGCGCTACATCCCTTTCAATTGGTCTACAGTGTCATTTTATAGAATCCCTGTCTTGTTTTCAAAATCCTTATTTTCTCCATTGATATATCCAAGTTATATATATAAGTTTAGAGTTTTTTTTATATCACAGAGAATATATATTATAGTGGATATAGTTTAGGGTTTTTTGATAATGCAAAAAAAAAAATCAAAATAAATCTATCACAAAAAGCATAATTTAAAGTTTTTGATAGCATTTTTTTATATAAAAAAAGTAGTAGGATAGATTTTATCTGCATATAACAAATTTATGATCATTTGACTTTTCAAACAAGAAATGCGCTTGGCTTCTAGTTTCAAAATTTGAACTATCACACGTACGTTCCTTCCACCTCTTTCCCTCTCCTCGGATGTAGGGTTTTGAAAAGCACTTTTTAGGCATGTGACGATTTATCATCATTGGTAGTATTTTTTTTTCAAAAAAAAGTAAGAAAAAAGATTTTGTCTGCATATGACAAATTTAACATCATTTGACTTTTCAAACAAGAAAGGCACTTGACTTGTAGTTTCACATTTTCAACTGTCACAAAAAAAAAAAAAAAAAAAAGAGAGAGTAGAAAATGATAAATTTAACATAATTTGACTTTTCAAACAAGAAACACACTTGACTTCTAGTTTTAAATTTTCAACCGTCACATACAGCATCAACTTCAACACGTTCCTTCCATGTCTTTCCCTCTCCCGTGGATGTAGAGTTTCGAAAAGCACTTTTTAGGCATACGACGATTTATCATCATTGACTTTTCAAACAAAAGACCCACAACGCATACCAACAGTCAAACTCAATTGTTTTGCCTCTTTCAATCACCACGCATGCCCTCCCCCTTCCAACTTCACCTTCACTCCATCTCTTAGTCTAACTCTCTAATAAAATTAAAAATAAAAGATTTTTCTACATAAGACAAGTCCATCATCACCAACTTTTCAAACACAAACGCACTCAAACCAATTTAAACAACCCATCGCCAATATTTACAGACAATAATTTGCATCGGCAAATTTTGAAACTTATAATTTGCATCTTCAAAATACACTTTGCTTGGGAGGCATAGCAAAAGCCCAATAAATTACCAAGATGGGAGCTTACATTCAACTAGGGGTGACATGATTCCAGAGTAGGTTTTAGGTTCCAAAAATTGAATAATCAATTTCAATGGAGAATCGATTTTGATGGGGAACCTAGAACAATTCTTTATGTTTTTCTTATTTTATATTTTTGCATAGATCTACAATATTTCATGTTGTTTGATGATGATTGTGTAATTTGGAATCACTAATCTGAGTTTCTATTTTCAGTAGTATCCATGATTGAGATTTTTACTTTGTTAACATTTTACCATTTTCACGTGTCTAAATATGAGTTGTGGTTAGTGGATTATAACGGCATATGGTAATAATTAGAGGCACTGATTTACAAAATCCTTTAATTAAGAATATAAATAGAACTTGGGTAGGCTTTAAAACCAACCTTAGAACCTATAACAAGACAGGTTCTAGGTTTTAAAATATGTAAGGTAGATTTCCGTTTCCAAAAATTTGGAAACTAGTTTAACCCATCGACATATCTTGATGGAATTACTCTCACTTATTATTTAAGTTAATGAGTTCTAAGAAAATCCATTGAAAATCTAGTATGGCCGAAAATCACATTGCCATGCACATGTGATGTCCTAAATTAGGAAAGATTAAGAATAAGTGTATTGGAAGTCTTAAAACTTGTCAAAGTGTGATTAAATCTTAAAACTTATCACATTAGTGTAATCGAGTCATTTTATTAACTCTGTTCAACTTGGTTAATGGAAAATGTTGAGAAGGCTAAAACATGAAATGTAGACCTAAAATAACGCCGTTTTGTTTAAAATCTAATTTTAATACAAATTTTAGTTAAATTAAATTAAAGGTAAGCTAAATCTAAAAATACGAAATGGGTGAAAACTAAGCGGCTAAAGTCTGTAAGCCCTTGCCGGCATCACCCCACTATTGTCGGGAGGGGTTGATGAGGGTGGGGATGGCCCCGGCTAGTGGTTGCGTGATTCTTGCTAACTACAAGCGATCTTCGCAGCAATGGGACAATGGCATCGAGGGCTTGTAGCCCTCAGCCACTTGGGGCTTGTTTGTTAACCATCAAAATAGTGACTAATTCTCATTTTTTATTTTATTCCGGGAGTAGTTTTTGAACAGAATTGCGTTTGATAAAATTTTTGTTCCCGAGAACAAATTTCTATTTTTTTGTTCTCAAAAGTAGATTTGGAATACAATCAAGAATAAAAAAATAAAAAAAATGATTCTTGTTCTCGAGAACAAATCTAATAATCTAGACCATATTTCTCTTCTTCTCCCTTTTCTTCTTCTTCATCTACCGCCATCCTGCGGTTACCGTTCGTTGTCTGCCCCCCATTGCTGTCGGTCGTCGGTAACCAATCCGGTGAGCTTGTCGAAGGCTTGCCGGAGCCGGAGCGAGGTCCAGCAAGCTCGCCAAAGGCAAGCCCAACCATCGGCGAGGCTCACCCTCGCCAAATTTGGCAAGCTAAGCCTCGGTAGGATTGGGCGAGCCTCGCTTAGCTGCCGGTGAGGCTCGACTAACGAGGGTCGGCCTTGCGAGGGTCGGCAAAGCTTCGGTGAGGTCGTTGACCCTCGTCCGGCGATCAGCCACTTGAAGAAGAAGAACAAGAGAGAGAAAGGAAAAAAAAAGAAAAGAAAAAAATGAAAAAATATTTAAAAATTAAAAGAAAATGATTTGAAGTAGAAATTTTGAGCGCGATACCAAACACAATTTTATTCTAGAATCAGAAATTTTGGACAGTTACAAAAAAGCTTAAAATATTTAAAAATTGTTCCCGGAACAGAATCATTACTAAACGCTCCCTTGGTTTCTCAACCCCCCCTTAAATATAAATTTAGCTTGCTTTTATTTTTATTAAAAATCATATTTAAACCAAAAAGACATTATTTAGTCATGTCATCGCCATGTAGGATAGATGGGAAAAAACAGCTACGTCAATATTTCCATTAATAAATTAGATAAGATTAATGGAATGATTCGATTATATCAATTTGATATATTTTAAGATTTGATTACACTTTTTGTATGCTTTAGGATGTAATTGCACTTTCATGATAAGTTTTAAAACTTTTAATGCACTTGTCCTCAAAAATCATGTTCTTGTGTAAAATTGGAAGTGGCGAGGCATATGCGTTTCTCCTACAGTTGTTTACTTTGATTCCACATGGCAATAGACGCGAAACAGAGGGGAACGCTATGACATTTTCCAATGAATTGATTCTTTTTTTGGCTGATTGCGAAATGGGAGGAAAAAACACATTCAATATTTGCAAGGAAAAGAAGGCAATTTATTTCCACGTCTAAGAGTCTTCTGGTGAATCCACTGTTCTTATTCATACTTTCATGTGAATTAAGTCAATTTGCGGACATTGCACGGTCAAATTCTAGGAAACATCCTTCCAAATTTTTGCAATGCTTAGAGCTGGAAACAAAGTATAAGAAGTCGGGAATCAACAAATGAAGCAATAGACAAAACTAACCGAGATACACAGAATATGGAGGGCCAAATATGCTACTTGATTCTTGCACTGACATGTCTCCTTCATCAGGCCTCTTCTATTGAAACCTCCGGTAAATGCAAATCTCAATCCCAACTCCAATGGTTTGGAATGTTTTCTATAAAAAGTTCATAAGTCATTAAAATATAAACATTTCTTAAAACATTTGGGTACGGTGCCACAGTACCCATAAATTTTGATGCAAGTCAAGAGATTTTCTAAAACGATTTGTGAATAAAAGTCCCAAGGTGCTACCACCTCAACATTTGGTGTAAAAATCGAAGGCATAAACCGAGGTACTCACGAAAACTTCTCAATGTTCTAGCCTCAAATCAATTCGGTCATTCTAGATGTCACTATCCAACATCAGAATTCAAACCACTGAAATCTAGCAGCATTTCTTCAAACAACAACAACACTACACTATATAGGTGTTGGAGGTAATAGGTTTGAGAGAGAAGAAGTAGTTGCTTGAAGTATTACACCAAGAGACGTCAAATTTGGAACGCTCAACAGTGTTACCTCCAGCGTAGGGAAACCCTAGAGTTTTTATATGCACGTTATTGGGCTTCAGCCCATATAGACCCAAATAATCATGCTTTTACCTATTGGGCTTGTATGTGAACATATTATTTTGGATTATATTAATAATATATCCAACAATCTCCTCCTATGTTAACCATATAGCACAATCCAATAAGGTAGTCAATGTAATGTTCATACAAACATGAATCATCCACATTCAGTCTAAGACAATCAACTCGGATCGATCAAAGAGTATTCCAGCGGGAAAGTATTAAACTAAATCATCATGTGTAAACTAAATAAGTGAATCATTCTTATCATGAATCTGTTATGAGATTAAAAATTCAAATCCCAAAATAAATCTCATATTCAGTTCACAACCAATATATGCATATTAATCAAGTATAAGTAGGCTAGTCAAAATAGTCTAAGGCCTTACAAATATAAGAAAAAAGCATAATAATGTTCACATAATAGAAATAGTAAAATGTAAGTCTCAAGTAAATGGACTTTATCAAAATAGGCAATAACAGGTAAATTGTCAAGTCCCCACATGCTCTAAGTGATATATATTCATTCATCAAGTAGGTCATCCTGGTCAGGATCCCACTCATTAAGCTCTCCTCCATCTCTGTCATCCCCTGGAGAATGTCAAATATGAATTTCATATTATCATGAATTCAATCAATTGAATAAAAGCTTAGCACCATTCCATCAGGCAGAGAAAAACATATATTGATGTCATAAGCATCAAGTCAGTTTCATAAATTATGAACAAGACCTAAACAATGTGATTTACAAAGAACCATCAACTTAAGTTTATTTGTAGGAGAATAATTATTGTCTAGTTTCAAATAACAAGACCAATAGTCAAGTCACTTACAATAACCTAATCATGTAATATCAAGTTTCAATTAAGAACAAGACAAACAGGCTTCTTATGTAAACAATTGTTTCTATGTTTCAATTTGGAATGTCACAATTACTGATTCCTTAAAGTCAAATAATCTAGCATTAAGTTTGGAATGACACAATTTTTCTAGATAGAACATTTGAATTAGGTTAAAGTCATCTTCATCAAATTTGGAATGAGACAACTAACCCTCTTCAAATTAGTCAGCAACTGTGAACATCGATGACACATATAAACTGTGCTTATCATTGTAGCCAATAAAGAAAGATTTGATAATTTAAAACACACAATTAGAAAGTAAGTAAATGGTAGTTAAGACTTGCATATATAGTCTTTAACCCTAGTTCCCCCATTGTTTTGAATAATCGATCTTTAGGCATACCTTTGGTGAGAGTATCGGCTATGTTATCATTCGATCTCACATCGATTAAGGTGATAACCCCTTGTTCTCTCAGATAATTCAACAACACATATCTCAGTCTCACATGTCTTCTCTTTGAATTAAAGAGAGAATTCTTGACGATTTGGACAGCTGCTCGATTATCACAGAATGGGCTTAAAGAATTAATCTTTAGTCGAGTCAAAGAAATATCCATAATCAGATTCTTTATCCACTATGCCTCCTTACCGGCTGAGACTAAAGCAAAAAGTTCCGATTCCATAAATGACAATGCAATACAAGTCTGTCATTTGGATTTCCAAGTAATAGCAGCTCCACCCAAAGTGAATACATACCCACTAGTGGACTTACTATTTCCAATATCTGAGCACCATGAGGCATCAGAATATCCATCCACAATTGGAGGATAACCAGAATAATAGAGAGCATAATCTTTAGTACCTTTAAGGTATCTCATTAGCCTATTGAGGGCATCTCAATGCTCTTTACTAGGATTACTAGTAAAATGACTCAGCATGCCAACTGTAAAGGCTATGTCGGGTCTAGTGCAACTCATAGCATACATGAGACTACCAATCAATTTTGAGTACTTTAATTGATTCATGCTGGTCCCTTCATTAGGACTTAGTCTATTATTATAATCACAGGGTGTCTTACTCGGTTTACACTTATCGTATCCCAAAGTAGAAAGTAGCTGCTCAATATAATGAGTCTGACTAAGGGAGATGACTTGCCGTTCAAAGCTTACTTTCATACCAAGAATGATATTAGCAATACCAAGATCTTTCATGTCAAATTTTTTAGATAAAGTAGCTTTCACGTCACTCACTACAGAATGATTGGAACCAAGAATTAACATGTCATTAACATACAAGCAAATGATAACTATCTTATTTGACATAGAACGATGGTAAAGGCATTTATCTGAATAACTAGACTAAAAGCGATAACTCTTTACCACTTCATCAAATTTAAGATGCCACATCTTAAGTGCTTGTTTAAGATCATATAAGGATTTATTTAATTTGCAAACTTTGTCCTCAAGAACTTTCATAACATACCCTTCCGGTTGTTCCATGTAAATTTCCTCATTTAAATTCCCATTTAAGAAAGCTATTTTTACATCCATTTGATGCATTACAAAGTGTTCAATAAATGCAAAAGCAAGAAGAATTCTTATAGTTGATAGATGACACACAGGTGAATAGACATCAAAATAGTCTATTCCACTTTGTTGTTTATAGCCTTTAGCTACTAAACATGCTTTGTATCTGGATATTGATCCATCACTATTCAGTTTCTTCTTCAACACCCATTTACAGCCTATAGCTTTAGCCCCTTTTGGCAAATTTACTAGCTGCCAAGTGTGATTTTGCAGCAGAGAGCTCATTTCATCATCTATGGCTTCTGCCCACAGTAGAGATTCCCTATATCTCATTGCTTCTTGATAGGAGAATGGATCATCCTCAAGATGGTAAGCAACAAAGTCTTCACCAAAACTTTTGGGAATTCTCTCTCTTGTAGATACTCTAACTAGAGTTGGTTCAATAGCCAGCTGTGTGGAATTAGTGTTAGAAGGGCCTGCTTCAGATTTTACAAGAAATTCTGAAACCATATATGTAGATTCAGAAACATTCAAGCCTTGGTCTCTGATAAACTTGTTTTCAAAGAACACTGCATCTCTAGATTCTATCACTGTGTTAGTAGATAGATCTAAAAACCTATTTGCAGCGCTATCTTCTGCACTACCTAGATATACACAAGTAATAGTTCTAGATCCCACCTTAGGTTTCTTAGGATCTGGTATACTTACATAAGCAATACAACCCCAAGTCTTAAGAGTATCATATCTACAAGGGCGCTTATGCCATATCTCATAAGGTGTCATGGACAACTTAGAGTGTAGCAACATGTTCAAGATGTGATTAGCAGTTAGAACTGCTTCTCCCCAGTAGGAGGAAGGCATGCCGGCTGTAAGTAATATAGAGTTTAATATTTCAGTTAACGTTCTATTCTTACGCTCTGCAACACCATTAGATTGGGGTGAATAAGGAGCCGTGGTTTCAAGTATTATACCTTATGAAGCACAAAATTCCTTGAACATGGACATAGTATATTCTCCTCCTTTATCACTTCTAAACCTCTTAATTTTCAAGTTGAGTTGATTTTCTACTCTAGACTTGAAAATCTTAAATTTTTCAAAAGCCTCATCTTTCGATTTCAACAAATAGACATGACAATATCTAGAAAAATCATCTATGAATGTTATTAGATACTTCCGACCACCTTTAGTAATGTAATTTCTAAAATCACAAATGTCAGAATGTATTAGCTCAAGAAGTTGTGTGTTTTTAGAAACCAACTTAAAGGGTTTTCTAGTGATTTTAGCTTGTGCACACACTTCACACTTATCAAATCGAATAGAAGTATCTAATGAAATGTTATGAGTTTTAGCTAGATGTTGCATTTTCCTATAATTCACATGTCCAAATCTATTGTGTAGCAACTTTGGATCAATCAAAGTAGAATTCACATGGTTTATGCAATTAGCATTTAAACTCAACCTATACATACCATTAACCATGAATGCACAACCAAAATAATATGACTTAACAGATAAAGTTACTCTACCATTCATAGTTGAAAAAGACATACCAGCTTTATCAAGTAAACTTATAGATATCAAATTCTTCTTAAGTAAAGGTACTACTCTAACACGTTTCGGAGTTAGTAATTTACCTGAAGAAAGCACCAAATTTGCAGTTCCAGCATGAGTCACCTTTGCCTCACCACCATTGCAATTTTCCATAGTATCTTTCAGTTCTGTGACATCAGAAGTAATTTCTTGTCATTTGTAGCATGACAAGTAGTGCCACTATCCAACCACCACTCAGAAGAGATGCTGGCCTTTCCATTCTTCATCATTCAATAAAGGCTCAAGGCTCAGATCCTCTAATTAGCATATTGGCCTCATTATGTGGTGTGTCATTATTTGGCTTCTTCGGCAACTTACACTCTACGCCCACGACCCCACTTTCCACGTTATGGCACTTGCCCTTCTTCTTCTTTTTGAAGATAGTCTTTTTGGCATCTAACTGTAAAGAGGATTCACCTTTTGGTGACTTGGACTTTTTCTGAGGTTTATTGGAGTGTGAAACTAAGTTGTCAACTGACTTATTATCCCACTTGTTCCAAACTCTTCCTAGTGATATTTTGATCCTCAATGTGAATATACCTCTTTAATTCATCCAATCCCATTTGTACCTTCAGTCTGTGCATTTCAGTCTTGAAAGAAGACCATTCAGTTGGCAATTTGCTCAACACAAGACCGACAAATAGATTATCGGACATATCAGAATTATCATCTTTTAGTTTGTTCCTCATGTTCTCAAATTCAACTAAATGATAGGTGATGCTTGAATTCATAGTGAATTTAAAGTCAACGAATTTCTCCGCTATGAGAGTTTTAGATAGCCCATCTTATTTTTGGAACTGAGCGTTCAAGTGATCCTATATCTCTTTCGCCGTCTTATACTCACTATAAGTCATAGCCAGATTAGGATTTAGAGAGTTCAACAAGTAATCTCTACAAAAATCCTCATCTTTGTTCAATTGATATTCATTCACATCTTCAGTGGTAGATGCAAAATCGCTCAATACAGTATAGAATATGTCATGTTCTTTCATGCCAAATTGAACATGTAATTTCCAGCCACAAAATTCAGTAACATCAAAAGATTGCAACTTTATAATATCATAGGAACTACACTTTGCCATTTTAATCAAAATAAAGTGTTAGAAAGAGTGCACCTTGAAGTCCTCAGAGCAACAAAGTTGAATAACTCCCCTAACCTTGATCAAACCACTATGTAAAGATGGAATTCGTCAAAACAAACCCCAAAAACAGATCTGGAGCGCCCAAAAACCTTAAGATGGACTGCCCTTGTTGCTGAAACTCGCCGAAAAATTTCGCCCCCAAAATTCGCTAGAAATTTCGCCCCCGAAATTCACTAGAAATTCAGATGGAAACTTCCAGGTGCCGTAACTTGTCCGTCCGACCTCCGATTGATGTGAGTGACCACTCAAAACGTTCGTATCGATGAGTAGAACAAAGCCCAAGTGGTTTCACCTTCTGAAATTGGCTATAATTTTTGGGGTTTTGAAACAAAGATTTCAATCACCCGAATCTTCAAACTTAGATCCCGGCCAAGATCACCGTCGAAATCGAAAGTAAATTACGGCCGCAAGTTCGTCTTGACGAAATCTTCAAGAAGACACTTTACTCACTCAAATCCGACACACGAACTTAATACTTCAAGATTGTTGGAGGTAATAGGTTTGATAGAGAAGAAGTAGTTGCTTGAAGTATTACACCAAGAGACGTCAAGTTTGGAACGCTCAACAGTGTTACCTCTAGCGTAGGGAAACCCTAGAGTTTTTATATGCACGTTATTGGGCTTCGGCTCATATAGACCCAAATAATCATGCTTTTACCTATTGGGCTTGTATGTGAACATATTATTTTGGACTATATTAATAATATATCCAACAATAGGTTAGTAGACTTCAACTTGCCTTAAAGTTGGTGACGTCGAAGGCAAGGTGAATCCGGGAGCTCGCGAACTCGGTTGAGGCGAGTTGCAGAGTGATGCAACAGCAGATAAAACGCAGCTGGTGGCGTGCGGTGAGACGGCGAGGAGATCGGTGGTGCGGTGGTGCGGCAGCTGCGGGCTCAGTCGGGACGGCTGGATCGGCGCAGAGGGGCGGTGGCTGCGCATGCACGAGCGAAGAGGAGACAGTCCTCCTCTTCCTCTCTCTCTCTCTCTCACCCGCTGTTCTCTCTCTCTCGCTCGCGGTTCTCTCTCTCTCTCTGTTTGCTGTTTACGTCGCTGGCTTTTTTCCACTTTTGGTTGAGTAATTCAGTAAACCACGTAGGTGCGGTGGCAGTAAGATGGACGAACAGCGGCTAGAGGGACGTGGCTTCTGCATGTTGTGTTCCGGCGCTGGTTTTTGTTGACAAAAGCAGTCAACAATTTGCTGGTTCGGTGGCCGCACACGCACGAGGCAGCTGGTGATGAACGTGTCTTCCCTTTGCATGAATTTTGAGGCTTGCTGGCCGAAGAAGGAGAGGAGCGTGCGCACGTTGACGGCTCGAGGAGGACGTAGTCTTCACGGGCTTCGGTGACCGCCAGCTTCTCCTGTGCATGCAAGGGCGTGCGCTCGTTTAGTTGACTCTTGAGTCAACTAAATGGAAATCACGCAGGCAGCAATTGAAGAGGACAACACCGGCGTGCACGTTGCAGCTGCTGAGATGGTCAAAGTCTCCCTTCTTGCATACATGGCTATGGACGCAGCCCTTTGGTCAACATCTTGAGATTTGTTGACCATCGAAGGGGACGCGGGCGTGGGCTCTCTCTCTCGGTCAACATCTGTTCGTCTGTTGACCATTGTGGGACGTAACTTCTTCGTAGACAATTCTTACATGTAGCTGCACGGGTCAACTTCTCCTCTTCGGTTGACTCCTACAGACGTGGGCCTTCGGTTGCTTCACTCTTGCATGGAAAAATGCTGCGGTCGTACACATGGCCGTTGCGTGCTACGGGCCTTCAGCTCGGGACTAGCATTGGACGTGTGCGTGGCCGTGCATGGACAGAATTTTCCGAAAGTCGATATCTCGGAACGGCGGGTAATAATGAAACGATGGCCGAATGCAATGCTGACGATGGCGATGACGAAATAGTGTTTGCAAATGGTGCCAATGACGCAGTCTGTCCATACTCCGGTCGACCCATGATAAACCGTTACTTATTCAAGGTCTGATGAAAACCCGGATGCCACATTAAACTCTCTCTCTCTACAATAAAAAAGAGATTTTTCTACATATGACAAATTAACGATTATTTGACTTTTCAAACAGAAAAACGCACTTGACTTCTAAGTCCACTCTATCTACCGTCACATATTCCATCGGCTTCAAAGCGTTCCTTCGACGTAAACATGGAAATTGAATCATCGACTTTTCGAACGTAAGACCAACTCAAATAGTGAGAAAAGTACTAAAAAAAAATCATAAACTTATTGTATAAATATAAATTCAATTCTAAACTTTTCAATTGGATTAATTTAGTTATTTAACATTTTTACATTAATACCAATATATAGGCGTTCTAGTTCCTTACAGGTTCCACTTGGAACCTAGCACCTATCCTCGGGTACAGATTTCTCATTTTTTGGATCCTGAAACCTACCAGTCAGAACCAAGAACTTGGAACCTACCCCGTCACAGGTTTCAGGATCAGTTCCAGTTCCAATAAGTTCCAACAGGTTTTTTTTTTTTTTTTTTTCATTTTAGTTAAAAAATTGGAAACAAATGCAACAATAATAAACAAACTTGTCATTCAGAAAAAAGAATATAACACAAACAACAAACAGCATTTTAGAAGCAATAATAAATAAACTGTTTTTACACTCATGAACAATCCAGTAGTTTGAGCACATGATCGATGAAACGTGCTCTGACAAGGTGACCATAATTGCACTGCGCAGGCATAAGAGCCAGACTTAGCTTCATCTACTTATAATGAACATAGAGTTCATAAAATCATAAAGGTAAGTTCACCTTTATGCACACACCATATCTATGACACCATATCTACGGTAGCACACATTACACTCGTCAACACCTTTTGGAATTGAATCCTGCCATTTTGTCAAATACATTGCTTTATGACATTAAAGAAAATAAAAAGGCATGAATATGGGATACATGTCTACAGGGACAAACAAAGACTTACACGGAATTAAATAGTTCAGACACCTAGCATGACACATATCATTCCTTCGACTAGATTTACTTGTCCTCTTGTGAAGTTAGCTTCAAAGACCCACTAGAGCACAAACAAGAGCATAAATAATCAAAACAGAATTCAAATTCCCATATGTATAAAAATAACAACAAAGAAATATCCACAGAAACCACAAAGGAAAATCCATTCACCTCAGCACAGAAGGCATGGACCCATTTACCATCTTTGTGATATAGCTAGTATCAGTACCTAGAGCGGGGTGAATAAGTATAAAAATAATTCATCGAGATATGAAAGCAATATTAGGCAGTGAATAGAAAGGAGACTCCTTTTTAGTTAATAGAACGGACTGTTATCAAAGTAAAAACAAAGAGTAGGGAAGAGAAAATTCAACACGAGGTTTATAGTGGTTCGGCTTGTTCCAAGCCTACATCCACTGTTCTGCACTGACAGCCCACTGGCTAGATTTCACTATGATCAAAGAGATGTTACAGCAATGCTCTTCCTTGATTCCACAGTATGGATATTCTACCACACTTCCTCAAGGTATCTCACAATATAAGCTATCTTTAGTAAACAAGGTTTTCGCTCAGCAAATGAATTGACTACGAATCAAGGAGCTTCAGACTTTAGAATTCTTCTATCGTGCACTCTCTCGAACAACTGGAACGTCTTCTTTTATACTCCTTTATGCCATCATACCCGTTGACACTTACCAAAGGAATTCTTCAAATTTTCCGTTGGACAAAATCAATTAGGAATATCATCCGAGCTATTAAAGGAACATGTCGATAACCCATCAATCATGCTCGCCCATACAATCAGGATCTAGGTTTTCATAAGTAGAACATTCCAAGAATACTTCGCCAATCATCAGATCCTTAATCAATCTTGATTCGAATAAAAGAATCCGTTATGCCAAATCCAGCTAGGAGATCTTCTCCAGTTGATAAGGCTAAATCCTCAATGAATCACTCAGATCTAGAAAGCCTTACTTCAACGGATTATAAACTGTCACTGAGAATAGACTTTAAGTCTTGAGTCTGGCAGTTCGGAAGTCTTCAGACTTTGAATAGATGAGTCTGCAAATCTCCAAACTAGACTGATATAATTGTTTTGTCAGCTTTAAAATATTCCAGAAAGATTTCTCCAACAATCTCCCCATTTTTGATGGTGACAAAACTTTCCTGCAGATTTGAAAAACTTTAACCTGCAAAACATTACTCAAGCAATATAGATATCTTATAAAGATTAATGACTTAATGATAACACTAGAATCTGCAACCACAGAAAATAGGTCAGTCTGACATATAAAGTCATTCATAAGATATCAATAATACTTAATATAAAAGTAGCAGCCAAATTCAAATCCAAATTCAAATCCACAAATCACTTAGTCTTTATCCGCACACACAAGTCAAACAAAACAAACTAAAAATTTAAACAAGTTAAGTTTAAAGTAGTTCAAAGTTTCAAAGCTTGCATCTCTCCCCCTTTTTGTCATCATAAAAAAAGATTGAGATGAAAAAGAAGTCAAATTTGCTTGGGAACGCGAACAAGCTGGAAATCTCCCATAGACTAAACGATGCCCTCCAGCTTTTTCAAGTCTTCCCTTAGATGAGCCACTTCTTCTCCTTTAGCATTGGCTTGAATTTGAGTAGAAATGACTTGAATATGATCGGACAGGGAAACGAAAGAACCTTGTCCAGCATTCTTCAAGTTCTAAATCTCGCACTCCAAAGCATATATCTGACCTTGCATTTCCAGGAGAACATCAAGAAGTTTGCGAAAGTCTGCTGTATTATCAGTCTGCGTACTAACTTCAGCACGGTTTGATGGAGTAAAGGCAGACGATGGAATATCAGCATAATTGCGCAGATTTGGCGATGAAGCACCATGACCCTCCTCTGGAAATTAAGAGGCATAAATGTCCTCTGGATCTGCAGGAGAACGGCTGACTCCTTCACTGTCAACAGGATAGGAGGTCGTTCCTCTTTGCTCCTTATCTCCCCCTGTTTCCATGGCTTCTGGTGAAGAAGAGTGTTTTTCATACTCTTCAAACCTCTCCTCCTTTGTTCTTTCTTCAGCTCTTCTCTCCTCTTCTTCTTTTTCCTCTACTTCTCTTTCTCCTTCTTCTCTCTCTCCTTCTCTTTCTTCTTCTTCTTTCTCTTCTTCTTCTCTCTCTTTTTCACCTTCTTTCTCCTGTTCTTCTCTCTCCTCTGCTTCTTTCTCCTGTCGTTCCATTGATTCTGGAACAGAATGACTTAGCTTCTTCAATGTTATAGCGGAAATGGTGAGATCATCCTCATCTTCATCCTCAATGATGAGGGCTCTTCTCTTTTTGGATGAAGTGACCATTGGCTCATTCCCTTTTCTTTTCGATGCAGAAGAGACTTGATGGATTTTGACAGGGGTTTTCTTCTTAAACTTCTCGAATGCCTTGTCAAGTTCTTTCAGACGCATTTTCAGCACCATTTTCAGTCCTACCACCAATTGGTCACACGGTCGAACACATAGAATTTGTGGAGGCTGAATATTCAAATGTCTGAATATCTTTGACACAAGACCTAGATAAGGAAGTTGTCTCTTGTCATTCACCATTGCTTTATACATGTGGAACAAAATGGTGTGAGGAAGAGAAAACTTTTTCCCAGCATTGATTGCGTACATCAACTTTGCCTTTGAGTTGGAAACATCAGTCTTGGAAGTTGATTTCGGTTTGAGGCAATTGATCACAATCTTGTGAAGAATGATATTGTTCGCACGCATCCTTGAGTAGGAAATCCTTCCCTCTATCATTCTGTCTTTGACAAGTTCCAATATTGTGCGAGCAATAAAGATATTAATGGGTTGATACTTTCCTCTCTCAATCCCAATCACATTCGCCAGCATGTCCACATCAACCACAAAGTCCTAATCTCGGACACTAAAAGATATTCTATTCGCATCCAAGAAACTAAGATTTGAATAGAAATATGCAGTTAATTGAGCATAACCTTCTGTGGTGTCAGTACAAAACTGTTCTAATTGAAGAGAATTGAAATTTTCTCTCAAGTTCACATTCACAGCATCCAGGAAGTCAAAATCTACATTCCTAGAGTTTATCACCCCACGTTTTAACAGTCTAGAGTATAGATCCTTATGTTCCTTTGATCTAAACAAATCCGTCCTCCTTCCTCAAATATTCACTGCAACACCCATTCTCGGTTGAAATTGGCTGTACAGTTTATCATCATCATTTCCATTTGTCGGATTAAATTTCCCAACACGCGGGTCACTTGGAATGTTCGCAAGGGCTTCTTCTGCCATCCCCCTACGAGCAATTCCCAAATCTTCCATTTTCCGCAAGAATACGAACTCATTCCCATATCCCTTATCTTTAAGAAACTCATCGATATATTTCAATAAGGTACCAGTACTCTTTAAAGCACGATAAAGCTTATAAATAAAGCTGGGTTTTTGAACTCTTATAGGATCGGCGTCTTCAATGATTTCTTTCTCTTGATGACCCACATCCTGTGGACTAGATGGTGGAGAATGACGCAGTTGAGAATGTCGCGGGCTTTGTTGCTGACTTGGTGAATCCTCTTCCCCAGTAAGATCAAAGTGAGTAGGCCCCTCACTCGATCGCTGTGGTCCCCGCTTGCAATCCTCGAAAACTTTCTTGAAGACGACATCTTTCTTTATCTTTGAAAGATTCTTTGCTTGACTTTCCCAAGAAAAATGACAACTTTTTCGAAGATTAAACAATGGAGGAAGACAGGAATGGAAGATCGGGACTTTTTAGGGTTTTGGAGTTTTGCGGCGAAGTCCACAACAAGTCCATAACTTGGCAGACGACACTTAAGGGACAACTTCAAAAACGTGTACACTTAAGTGCCACTTTTTTTTTTTTCGAGTGGGACACTTAAGTGCCATCTCCGGCGACCCTTGCCGGAAATCCTACGTGGTAATATTTTATTATTATTTTTTGCCTACGTGGCTCGCGAGCTCCAAATCGCATAAAAATTCAAAAAAAAATTCAAAAAAAAATTTAAAAATTAAATTTTAAAAAATTTTAAAAATTTTTTTAAAAGAAGAAAATTTTAAAAAATTTTAAAAAAATAAAAAATAAGAAAATTTTTAAAATTTTAATTTTAAAAAATTAAAAAAAAAAATTAAAAAATAAGAAAATTTTTAAAATTTTAATTTTAAAAAATTTATAAAAAAAAAAAGAAAATTTTGAAAATTTTAATTTTAAAAAATTTAAAAAATTTAAAATTTAAAAAAAAATAAGAAAATTTAAAAAAATTTAAAAATTAAAAATAAAAGGGGGGGAGGGGGGGCGCGGCGGCGGGAGGTGGCGGCGGTGAGGAGCCGGCGCGGTGGCAAGGAGCCACCCCGTTCGGCCTCCCCCCCCCTTTTATAATTTTTTAAATTTTTTTTAAATTTTTAAAAAATTTTAAAATTTTCATTTTTTTAAAATTTTCTTAATTTTTAAAATTTTTAAAAATTTCTTATTTTTTAAAAAATTTCTTAATTTTTTAAAATTTTAAAATTTTTCTTATTTTTTAAAATTTTTTGAATATTTTAAATCTAATTTAATTAATTTATATACTATTATTTATACGTAGAAGCGAAATGGCGTTGTTTTTGCATTTTCTCCGCCACGTCAGCGTGCAAAACGACGCCGTTTTGGATCGAGCTCGCCGGAAAGTCGCCACGTCAGCCATTTGGCCGGATTTTCGCCGGAGTGGCACTTAAGTGTCCAATTTTACTCCGATGATGGCACTTAAGTGTACCATTTTAAAGTTATGGCACTTAAGTGTCGGCGTGCCAAGTTATGGCACTCCGGTGTGTCCTCACCTCGGAGTTTTGCGAGAGGAATCGACTGTAAATAACCCAGTTGAGAAGCCAAATGTCATAAAGAAAAGTGAAAAGGTGCATTTTTTAAAATTAACTACCTTTTAAAAAACTAACTGCCATTTTAAATAGAAATTAATTTTTGAAGAGGTAAACTTGCACTTTTCACGGAAATCAATTATCAATGATCGTACCTTTTCGAGAATTAATATATAAGGGAGAATAACTTACAGTCAAGACCCATAATTGTCTGAGTCCGAGAGTCTGAGAGTCTGAGAGTCTCTAGACTTTAACTTCTTCGAGCTTAAAAATGTTGAGTTTGGAACGGATGATTTCAAATTGATTTTTCTCTAAAGGTTTTGTAAATATATCCGCCAGTTGGTTCTTTGAATCAACAAACTGAATCGAAATGTCTCCATTTTGAACATGATCTCTAATGAAGTGATGTCGAATCTCTATATGCTTTGCTCTTGAGTGAAGAATATGATTTTTGGTAAGATTTATTGCACTGGTGTTGTCACAGTTTATCTCCGTGCATGAATCTTCAATTCCAAAGTCTCTTAGATGTTGCTTTATCCACAGAATTTGTAAACAACAACTTTCGAGAGCTACATACTCTGCTTCTGCTGTAGAAAGAACTACTGTACTTTGCTTTCTTGAAAACCAAGATACTGTTCTATTTCCAAGTAACTGACAGGTACCCGAGGTGCTCTTTCTATCAACTCTGCAACCGGCTAGATTTGCGTCTGAATATCCGAGAAGAGTGAAGTCTCCCTTTTTAGGATACCACAGACCAATACTTGAAGTTGAAGCAATGTACTTGATAATATGCTTTGCGGCATTTAGATGAGATTCTTTAGGGTCTGCTTGAAATCTAGCACAATTGCAAACATTAAACAAAATGTCAGGTCTAGAAGCAGTAAGATAAAGAAGTGAACCGATGATACTCCTGTATAGCTTCTGGTCAACTTTCTTTCCTCCTTCATCTTTGTCTATCTTCAAGGAACTTGACATTGGAATATCAGTTTTTTTGCAATTTTTCAATCCAAACTTTTTGACAAGATCATTAGCATATTTTTCTTGATAAATAAAAGTCTATTCCTTTAATTGTTTTACTTGAAGTCCAAGAAAGAAGGTTAACTCTCCCATCATGCTCATTTCAAATTCATCCTGCATAGACTTAGAGAATTTCTTGCACAGACTTTCATTAGAGGATCCAAAAATAATATCATCAACATATATTTGAACAAGCAAAAAACTTTTGCTTTCTCTTTTGATAAATAAAGTAGTATGAACTTTACCTTTGACAAAACCAGTTTGTATTAAGAACTTACTTAGCCTATCATACCAAGCTCGAGGTGCTTGCTTTAAACCATACAAGGCATTTTTTCAGTCTGAATACTGAGTCTGGCTTCTTTGGATCTTCAAACCCGAGTGGTTGTTCCACATAGACTTCCTCATGGATAAATCCATTTAAGAAAGCGCTTTTGACGTCTATTTGGAATAACTTGAAATTCTTATAGCAAGCAAAAGCAAGTAATAATCAAATTGCTTATAACCTGGATACTTGGTACGTAGGTCTCATCATAGTCTATCCCTTCCTCTTGTGTATATCCCTTGGCTACGAGTCTTACTTTGTTTCTTACGACTTTTCCTTTCTCGTTCATCTTGTTCCTGAAAACCCATTTAGCTCAAATAATAGATTTACCTTTTGGTTTAGAGGTCAATTCCCAAACATCATTAATGCTGAATTGTCTAAGTTCTTCTTACATAACTTCAATTCAGCTTTCATCAGATAAAGCTTCTTCTATGCTTTTGGGTTCTACTTCAGAAATAAGAGCCACAGCACTAGACTCTTCGCGTCTTTTGGATCTTGTGCGAATTCCTTCATTAATGTCGCCAATAATGAGATCTTTGAGATGACTAGACTTATGCTTCTAGTTACTGGTTGATTTGTCAGGTTGATGATCACTTACTTCATTTGAATCTTCAATAATTGTTTGTTGCTGCTCTTTCAGAGTCTGGGCTGCTTCTTGAGATTTAGACTTTGTAGAGTCTAGAGAAAGTTCAGATTCTTCAAGATGAGTCTGGATAGATTTATTTTTCATAGAATCCTGGAATTTGACATTCATTGATTCCTCCACAGATTGACTCTTATTTTTATAGACTCTGTTCGCTTTGCTTGATGTAGAATATCCAAGGAAGATGCCTTCGTCTGATTTTTCTCAAACTTACCAACTCGATCATTTGCATTTTTCAATATAAAGCATTTGCATCCAAATATATAAAAATATGAAACAATAGACTTCTTTCCTTTGAATAATTCATAGGGGTTTTTTTTTCTAGAATAGGCTTTAGAAAAGCTCTATTGATAATATAACATGTTGTTGAAACAGCTTCAGCCCAAAATCTTGAAGAGACGTTACTTTCAATTAAGAGAGTTCTAGCCATTTCTTGAAGAGATCTATTATTTCTTTCCACAACTCCATTTTGCTCTGGAGTATATGGAGAGGAAAACACATGCTAAAAACCCGATTCATCACAGAATTTTGTAAAATCTTGATTTTCAAATTCACCTCAATGGTATGTTCTTATACTAGAGATAGCATATCCTTTTTCATTTTGAACTCTTTTAGCAAAATTTTCAAAATAAGAGAAGGTTTCAGACTCACTTGCCAGGAAGTATACCCAAGTAAATCGAGAGTAGTCATCCACAATTACAAAGCAATATTTCTTACCTCCAATCCTTTGAGTTCTAGTTGGTCCAAAGAGATTCATATGCAACAGCTGCAGTACACGATTAGTGGAAACTTAATTTATTGGTTTAAAAGAATTTCTTACCTGCTTTCCTAATACGCATGGTGTGCATAGATCAGACTTTTGGTAAGATAAATTGGGTAGACCATGAACAAGCTTCTTTGCTGAAATTTTGGCTATCTCGCTTCATATTTATGTGCCCAAGCTTTCGTGCCATAAGCTTGCTTCGTCTTGAATTGAGATTAAACATTGTGATTCATCTGGTTTCATATCCAAGAGGTAGATATTTCCATGTCTTCGACCCATAAACAACTGAGTAGAGTCTTTACTGGTTCTTGAACATATTCCCTCTTGAAAACTGATTTTGAAACCTGTATCACACAGCTGGCTGATACTGAGCATATTGTAGTTAAGTCCTTTCACTAGGGAAACATTAGTTATTGTGAGGTTTCCAATCTTTACAATTCCAAATCCCACAATTCTTCCTTTGTTGTTTCCTCCAAAAGAGACTTTTCCACCATCTACTTGTACGAGCTTTATGAAGCAATTTGAATTTCCTGTCATATGTCTTGAGCATCCACTATCCAGATACCATTTTACCTTTTTCTTGATAGTGACCTGCATTAAAAAAAAGAGACTCAAGTTTTCTTTGGTACCCATTTTTTCTTAGGTCCATTTGTGTTAGTATGATATGCAATATTCGCCCATACTTTCTTAATAGGTTTCCAGACCAGAGGACACTCTTTTTCAAAATGATCTGCACTATTGCACTTTGAATATCTGAGAGCATTTCGACCTGCTGGTTTTACAAAAACATTTTTGAAATGTTTTTTGTAAGTATCTCTTATAGGCCTTTGCTTAATTCTTTTCTTTACTTTAGGAAAATCAATTAAAAGAATTGTTTCTTCTGTCATTCCTAAAACAGATTTATTGAAATGGGATCTTTGTGCAGAAATTTTTTTTTCAAGTTTCTCAGATTCTAATGAAAATCTTTTGAAACATTTGATAAATCATTTTTTAAAAATGCATTTTCTTTTAAGAGATTGACTTCACTTTCTTTAAGAGAAGAAACATTCATGTTTAAACATTTCAACTTTTCTTTCAAAATAAGCTCCTGTTGTTTTAGTGTAGAGTTTTCATTTTTTAGTTCGGAAATCTTTTTGAGAGAAGTCTTAAGACTAAGACACAGCTCATCAATGTATTTAGAAACCTTAATAGGGATTTTAAAGTTACTTACCTCTAATTCACTGTCTGAGTTTGAGTTTGTTTCAGAGTTTGAATTTGAGTCTGATTGTGCCATCAAACATATGTTGGCATAATCATCATCGCTTTCTTCACACTCTGTGTCACTCCAGGTTTCTGCTTTATGAGCCTTTCAATACTTTTCAGCTTTTCCTTTCTTCTTTCTTAGAAGAGGATAGTTGGGTCTGATGTGTCCCTTTTTTCTTGCATTCAAAGCATATTACATCTTTGTTTGATTCATCATCATCAACAGACTTGGTCTGTTGCTTTTGAAAGCTCTGTTTCTTAGGATTGAATCTTCTTCCTTTTCTGTTTAGTTTTCTGAACCTTCTTATCATAAGAGCAGGCTCCTCATTGTCCATATCGTCTTTAGAATCTATAACATCATAATCATCATTGGATTTTAATGCAATGGATTTCTTACCTTTAGGATTTTCATATTCATTGATTCGCTCCACTTCATAAGACCGAAGAGTTCCAACCAACTCATCGACAGATAGTGGCATGATTCTTTGTGTCTCTCTTATTGAAGTCTTTATATGATTCCAATCCTTGGAGAGTCCACGCAGTAGCTTGTTTACCTTCATGGGATTAGAAATTGGTTGACCTTGATTTTCAAGACCATTCCTATATCTGTAAAACGGCTAAACATGTTAGTTATGGATTCTCCTGATTTCATTTTGAAGGCTTCGTATTGACCGATGAGAATGTTGATTCTGGTTTCCTTCACTCGATCTGTTCCTTCATAGGTGATATGTAATCTATCTTAGACTTCTTTTGTTGTAACACAAGAAGATATTCTGTTATATTCAGTAGGTTACAAAGCACAATATAAAGAATAAATTGTTTTTGCATCGAGTGTTTGTCTCTTGATTATCTCTTCCTGAGTCATTTCTCTTGACTCAACGGTTTCTTTTCCTCTCTCTGAGACAGATGCAGCTTTAGGAGTAATTCCTTTTTCTACAACGTCCCATTCAAGAGGATCCTTTGATCGTAGGAACGCTTTCATCTTGTTTTTCCAGATGTTGTAATCATTTCCATCAAAGTAGGGTGGTCTGGTATTGCTTTGCCCTTCCACCAGCCTTGGAACTAGCATATTAGCCATGGATCTTTAACTCTGAAGTAAAACACTTCAAACAAAGTGAGTACACAGGCTCTGATACCAATTGATATAGCTAGTATAAGTACTTAAAGGAGGGTGAATAGGTATAAAAATAATTCCTCGAGATATGAAAGCAATATTAGGCAGTGAATAGAAAGGAGACTCCTCTTTAGTTAATAGAACGAACTGTTATCAAAGTAAAAACAAAGAGTAAGGAAGAGAAAATTCAACACGAGGTTTATAGTGGTTCGGCTTGTTCCAAGCCTACGTCCGCTATTCTGCACTGACAGCCCACTGGCTGGATTTCACTATGATCAAAGAGATGTTACAGTAATGCTCTTCCTTGATTCCACAGTATGGATATTCTACCACACTTTCTCAAGGTATCTCACAATATAAGCTCTCTTTAGTAAACAAGGTTTTCGCTCAGCAAATGAATTGACTACGAATCAAGGAGCTTCAGACTTTTGAATTCTTCTATCGTGCACTCTCTTGAACAACTGGAACGTCTTCCTTTTATACTCTTTTATGCCATCATACCCGTTGGCACTTACCAAAGGAATTCTTCCAATCTTCCGTTGGACAGAATCAATTAGGAAGATCATCCGAGCTATTAAAGGAACATGTCGATAGCTCATCAATCCTGCTCGCCCATACAATCAGGATCTAGGTTTCCATAAGTAGAACCTTCCAAGAATACTTCGCCAATCATCGGATCCTTAATCAATCTTGATTCGAATAAAAGAATCCGTTATGCCAAATCCAGCCAGGAGATCTTCTCCAGTTGATAAGGCTAAATCCTCAATGAATCACTTAGATCTAGAAAGCCTTACTTCAAAGGATTAGAAATTGTCACTGAGAATAGACTTTAAGTCTTGAGTCTGGCAGTTCGGAAGTCTTCAGACTTTGAATAGATGAGTCTGCAAATCTCCAAACTAGACTGATAGAAACGTTTTGTTAGCTTCAAAATATTCCAGAAAGATTTCTCCAACACTTTGCATTTCCTAAAAGCATTGGTGTTGCCTCCACATAAAGCACATTTGGCAGTAGAAGTAAATTTCTCCTAGAAATCAACAGCTGGTGCTCCGAACTCCGTAACTCTTCACATAATTCACAATACCATGGTCCAAAGGATTCTCTAACACTTCGGTAGCAATCCATGTGCACAGAAAGCTGTTACCAAAGAAGCCTGTCAAATCCAAGGCTGCAAACTAAGATTACTTGGAGAAAAGGAAAAACTCAAGGTGGAAACCTTGCAACTTGAACAGACTAAAATAGGATTCATCAGTGTTTCAGGCCGACTACAGATATCACATGATTTGGGATGATCTTTGGAAAAATTCCAATGCTAACTAAATAGACCCAGAATGCCGTTCCAGTGAATCCTTGCAGACACCCACTTTAGGAACTGTCTCCCTTGCTCTTGGCATAAGTTGAGAACAATAACCAGGCCTTCCACTAGTAGTGTTGAGTTTCCCCAAATTATGCAGAGACAAGAAATTATAATGAAGATTATAACCAAAATAACCATCATGAAGATTATAACCAAAATAACCATCATTTTCCCCTTCGTTGGCCATTAAAGTAATTTCTAAGACAATGCCAATAACTTCTTGATTTGTTGATCCGTCAAGCAAATCTTTCCTGAGTGAAGAAATCCTAGATGAAGCTACTACAGCAGCAGTAGCAGTAGCAAGAACAACCTAGGCTTCTTTGTGCTTCCGCTCCTTCCTACCTAGCTTCTTTGCCTCTCGGAGCTCACCAAGATATTTGTTGACAAGCACAATATCCCATACTTGACCATGAGCTAAATCAATCTCCTGTGGTAGATCCCTTCTAATCTTATTAATCAAATTATCTGCGTGCACATTCCAAAAAGGAAACAGTTATTCAAGGTCATGGTTCCATAATTGATAAAGATATATGAAAGAAAAAACAAAGTTCATAATCAAACCAAGTAATGAATCAAATAAAGGAGAAGAAAAACAAACCACTAAATTGTTTTCTAGCAATTGCATTGCCAAGCCATCTACTTTGAAAATAGAGTATCTCTCCTTCCACTTCATCATTTGGGGACATCCCTAGCACTCTTGATTGACCAGCATTGACCAAACTTTCTAATTCTTCTCCATCTACTTTACATTTTACCGTGTTGCAAATGATTTGCCCATTTTGGTGATCGCAACAAACACTGGCACCACAAGAGGATCCAACACGAGAGGTTTCTCCTCCCTTTAAACCTGCAAAGTCAAATATTTGTAAGACCTTAAAAACATATGCTAGCAGATAATAGAAAAGACTTTACCATCATTCTCATCCATAACATTCCGTAGAAGTCCTCTGCTCTGCAAGTACAAGAAACTCTTTTAGATATACAGATGCATGTAGAAACTTCGAAGTGCTTCTGATTTTCTATAGTCAAATTTGACTTAGAGACTGATTTTATGCAACCAAAGTATAAAAAGAAAATTAAGAAAAACCAGGACAAAAAATAGAAAATATTTCAAATGCACATAAAAGGAATTGGAGAAGAAAAACTTAACCTACCCATGTGAAGAAAGGTGGCAAAGGAAATAAAATAAAGAAAAGAAAGAAGACAGCAAAGAGGATCATCTCCAAACCAGGAGGACTTACTTTTCAAACAAGAAACACACTTGACTTCTAATTTCAAACTTTCAACCATCACATATAGCATCAACTTCAGTACCTTCCTTCACATCTTTCCCTCTCCCTCAGATGTAGATTTTTGAAAAGCACTTTTTAGGCATATGACAATTCATTGACTTTTCAAACATAAGACCCAACCAAACAGTCAAATTCAATTGTTTTGCCTCTTTCAACTGTCACGCATACGCTCCCCCTTAACTTCACCATCACTCCATCTCTTAGTCTCTCTCTCAAAATAAATAAAAAAGAAGAAGATTTTTCTACATAAGACAAGTTCAAAGTATGTAAGGTAGGTTTTAAGTTCCAAAAATTTAAAAACCAGTTTAGACGGATAGGTTCCAAGTGGAAATTGCATTGACTTCGGAACCTCTCACCCTTAATCCGAACATATCCTACTGGACTTACTCTTACTTACAATTTAAGTTAAGGAGTTATAAGCGAGCCCATTGAAAATCTAATATGGCTGAAAATCACATTGCCATGCACACGTGATGTCCTAAACTAGAAAGATTAAGTGTATTGGAAATCTTAAAACTTGTCAGGAAAGTACAATTAAATCTTAAAACTTGTCACATTTATGTAATTGAGTCATTCTATTAACTCTATTCAACTTTGCTAACGGAAAATGATGAGATGGCTATTTTTAATATTTTCTCTCTTCTATGTAGCAATGATATGGCTAAAACATAAAACATGAATCTAACATAATGCCGTTTTGGTCCAAATCTGATTTTTAATGCAAATTTTAGTAAAATTAAATTAAAAGGTAAGCTAAATTTTAAAAAGGAGAGGGGGTGAGAAACTAAGTGGCTAAAGTTTGTAAGCCCTCGCCAGTATCGCCCCATCCTCACAGGCCTCTCCTAGTGATAGCGGGGATAGTGAGGCTGGCGATGGCCTCGGTTAGTGGTCACATGACTCTTGCTGACTGCAAGTGACCTTCCCAGCAATAGGGCGGTAGCGCCAAGGGCTTGTAGCCCTCAGCCGCTTGGTTTCTCACCCCCTTTTTCTAATATAAATTTAGCTTACTTTTTAATTTAATTTAAATGAAACTGAATTAAAAATCATATTTAGACAAAAATGGTATTGTTTAGTCATGTCATTGCCATATAAGATAGAGAAAAAAACCACGTCAATATTTTTTGTCAATTAAGTTAGACAAAGTTAAGAGAATGACTCGATTATATCGATCTGACAAGTTTTAAGATTTAATTACACTTTTTGCATGTTTTAGGATGTAATTGCACTTTCACAACAAGTATTAGGGTTTTTAGTGCACTTGTCCTAAAAGATTATGTTCTTTTGTAAAATTGGAAGTGGCGAGGTATATTCGTTTCTCCTACAATTGTTTACTTTGATGCCACATGGCAATAGACGCGAAACAGCGGGGAACTCTACGAAATTTTCCAATGAATTGATCCTTTTTTTGGCTGATTGTGAAAGGGGAGGAAAAAAAAACATTCAATATTTGCGAGGAAAAGAAGGCAATTTATTTCCACATCTACGAATCTTCCGGTGAATATACTGGTCTTATTCAATACTTTCATGGTAGTCAAATCAATCTGTGCACATTGCACGCTCAAATTCTGGGAAACTTCTTTCCAAATTTCCGAATGCTTAGAGCTGGAAAGAAAGTATAAGTAGTCGGGAATCAACAAGTGAAACAATAGACAAAAGCAACCGAGATAAACAGAATATGGAGGGCCAGACATGCTCCTTGATTCTTGCACTGGTATGTTTCCTTCACCAGGCCTCCTCTATTGAAACCTCCGGCGTACCAGAAGAGAACCCGGCAAAGGAAATGATTCAAGTCGGGCTAGTTTTCAGCATGAACTCACCCATGGGGAAGGTGGTGGAGAGTTGTATATCCATGGCGCACTCTGAATTCTATGGCACGCACCCTGATTACCGCACCCGATTGTCGCTTCTCGTCAGAAATCCAAAGGACAACGTTGTTGATGCGGCATCAACAGGTAAATACACGCACTTATGTCGCTTGTGTTGGACGTATTGGGCTTGCACCTATGAATTAGATCATTCACAATTTCAAACTCTTATCATCAATGAATCTCGATTCTTTGGAACTTCAAAAGCTTGCCATCAACTAATTTAGTAAAGATTTCTCCTTGTCTGATCAACAACATCAACACACATGCGATGAAGTGGTTCTAAAGTGAGTATGAATCTAGTATTAATATTTTTATGGGTCTGTGTATTAATATTGGTATTAGGCATCTAATATCTGTAATATCTCTAGTATTTGTATCAGTATTAGACCACATCTACTTCATGAAACTCTCTCTCTCTCTCTCTCTCTAGATTAAAATAGATTATTTGACTTTTCAAACAGAAAACGCACTTGACTTCTAGGTCTACCCTAGCGTAAGGAAAATCAAATCTTTGACTTTTCAAACGTAAGACCGTAGACCGACTCAAACGGTGGGAAAAATACCAAAAATTCTTAAATCAATTGTATTTAAACAAATTTAATCCTAAAATTTTAAATTAAACCAATTTTGTCATAATTCTTTTCATGTTGATATCAATTTAGTCTATTCGTACATTTTAGGCTAGAAATTAGTTACGTTGATACTAGTTATTCTACGTGACACGATTGATGTTGATGTAAACTTTTTATTGGTCTGAAATTTTAATTTATTATTATTATTTTTCTTTTCTTCTTTTCCTTCTCTTTTTCCCGACCGTGGCTGCCTTGCTTGCCTAACCCAACCATTGACTGAGAGCCTAGAAGCCCTCATTAGCCACCAGCGAGGGTCGAGGCCTTTGCTTGGCCTCCTAACTCAATTAATGTGGTCTATGAATTATTGATAAATGTTTAGTATAGTCCCTAAACATATAAAAATGTTTAAAAGTTCATGGCAACTTTGAATATTAGATCAAAGTTCTGGGTTTAGATTGCACATTGGATTATATATTGAATAAAAATTTAGGAACGATATGATGCATTAGATCAAAATTCATAGATTATTTGTGTTATTTTCTTTTGAAAAATTATGTAAAATTTCGGGATTAGCCTGGACTACACTAATAATTGGCCCAATCAAGTACTGTCCTGGCTGAAATGCTTAGCATTGACCTAGCCTAAAGATAACAGGCACGAAGCCTTCGGAGTCGGGCTTATATTATTACAAATACCCGGCCCACCGGGCCTGTTTTTCTTCCAAGCCTGCGGTGCTTTGTTGCTGAAAGAGAGGTTCTCCAAGCAATCCCACTTTTTTTGGCAGAACAATTTGTTTAATCAAATACACCGTGTTTACAGTTCTAGACTTGATGGAGAATGAAGAAGTGCACGCAATCCTGGGTCCAACATGGTCCTCACAAGCCAAATTTGTTATCGACTTAGGAGAGAAAGCTCAAGTACCAATCATATCCTTCTCAGCCACTAGCCCATCCCTTTCTCCCATGCAAAGCCATTATTTCGTTCGGACAGCCTATGACGATAGTTCACAAGTTGGTGCTCTAGCGGCTGTTGTTCAAGCTTATGGTTGGAGGGAAATAACTCTTGTTTATGAAGACACTGAATATGGTAACGGCTTGGTCCCGTACCTTGTGGACGCGTTCCAGGAGGTTGATGCTCGGATCTCTTATAGAAGCGTTATTCCTCCATTTGCGGAAGATATTGACATCGTAAAAGAGCTCAATAACTTGTTGACGAGGCAGACACGAGTATTTCTGGTTCATATGACTGCTGGGATTGGGTCTAGCTTCTTTGCTTTAGCACGGGAAGCGGGGATGATGAGCGAGGAGTTTGCGTGGATTGTCACCGATGGTTTGTCGTCTTTGCTGGACCCGTTCATCTCCAAGGCTCTGGACCCGATGCAAGGTGTTATAGGCGTAAGGCCACATGTACCACTATCGGAGTCTCGTAGAAATTTTGAAGAGAGATGGAGGAAGCTTTACGCCGAGAGAAATCCACACGACCAGATTGCTGATCTCAGTCTATTTGGCTTATGGGCATACGACACCATCACAGCATTAGCGTTAGCAGGAGAGATGGCATGGGATCCTGCAAAGTCTAGATACTTAAAGCCGAATATGAGCAGAAACAAACTCGACTTCTCCTCTATCGGGATTTCTGAGATGGGCCCGAAATTGCTCGACAAAATCCTACGCACCAAATCTCAAGGCCTTACTGGAGAATTTAATTTGTCCAGCGGTGCACTTCATCCCATTGCATTCGAAATCTTTAATGTTGTGGGACAAAATGAGGAAATCATTGGATACTGGACTTCGGAGCGAGGACTTTCACCCGAACTGAACCTATCAACAAAGGTAGTTCATACAGCTTCGGCCAATGATTTGAAGCCGCCTACTTGGCCAGGAGATACATTGAAGCCACCGAAAGGTTGGGTGATGCCGATATCAGGAAAGAAACTAAGAATTGGGGTTCCAAAGAAGGACGGCTTTGACGAGTTCTTCAAAATCGAATGGGATCCACATACGGGCGTGCCCAGCTACTCAGGATTTGCCCACGACATGTTCATGGCCGTACTGGATACATTGCCTTTTGCTATTCCTTACAGGTACATTCCTTATATGAATGAGAGCAGGCAAAGCGCAGGAACCTACGACGATATGCTGTTCGAAATTAAACTTCAGGTTAGTTGGTGCTTTTATCTTCAAGATTTTACTCCGTTGTTCCTTGATAAATGACTAGTTGAAAGAAAACGAATGACTATTGTCTTCATTGTTAAGTGCATTCTTTCTGAATCTTGCTTCACCTTTTGTATCATACATGTTAAAATTCCCTTGCAGAGAAGCTGTCCACACAACATCAATATGCACACTGTCATTGATATACCTGGCTTGTATTTATGCATGATTTCTTTTTGTTTTGTTGTAATATATTGCGAAAACTATCGGATTTTATAATTATTAAATCAATGTGAAATCATCAAAAGAATAAACAAGGAATAATAAATAAATAAATAAAATATATATATAAATAAATAAATAATATATATATATATATATATATATGTGGTTTGGTCCAAGTACTAGCATCTACTCCACGAGGAGATTAATCAATGAGTAGACCAGACAAAAGTGGTAACAAATAAACTGCTTCGAATTCTCCAAGATAAGCTCAAGAAGATGGAATTAGGGGCTTTGCCTCCTAGGCATTATCTTGATCAAACCGTTGAAATTGAGAAGTTGACGAAACAGATCAGGGCCCTCCAAGAAGGACAACTCCCTCGGACCTCTTTCTCGAGTTACCATTCACCTCCTCAATGGAAAAATCAAATTGTCCCCTTATACCTCAGCTTCCCCGAACATTTTTCTCAGGGCTCTGCATTCATAGTCCAAAATCCTGAAAACCAGATATTCTTGCAATCTGAGATAGGATCATAGTGCAACAGCAAAGGGAAGAGTTAGGAAAGCAGCCTAATATTTCTTCTTAGCCTCCTTATCCCTACATAATTTCAAACCCTATCTGATCCTTGAGAAATCATCACTGAAATACTTTACCTGAACTCACAGTGGTGACTCAAGAAGATCCAGATGGAGATTTCCTTTCTGACACAAAAGCCTCAGAATCACCTGAGCCTTCATTTGGAGAAAGCCAATCAGAATGAGAACCAGAAGCTATTCTTGCAGCTAGAGAGGAATTTTTAGTTATTTTATAACTAGTGGAGATGACAGAAACATGCTAGGAAGAGACGAATCCGAGCCAGTGCAGCCTAATCCTAGTACTCCCAGCATTTCCAGGCTTACCTTTACTTTTGATGATCTTCTGTACCATAAGTAGTATGAAAGGTTGCAAGAATTCTATGCCTGGATGAACACTAGGTCCTTAAACACAGATGTCAGCCACTTTGACATACTCCTAGAATTTGTCAGCATGTTCATAGGAAGCTGTTAGACTGGTGGATGAACATTCCACTAGCCGACCAAAACACCTTTTTGGCTCAAGACTTTACCCAAGTCATTCGGATTCTCATCTATACATCATTGGTAGCCCAGGAGATCTCTTAGAACATAAGAAAACTGAGTTCTTTAAAAGAAAATGCTGTTCCAATGAAAGCAGAGATCTTGACTGACATTTCAAAGAAATGATGAAGCTTTACTATACCTTGGGTGGAGACCCAGGTCTGAAGCCAATTTTCTTGTCCTCCATACCAAAACAAATTGCCAACATGGTTGACAATATCTTTCAAAACAGAAACAGAAGAACCCTTAAAGCCTTGCCTGGAGAAATACAACAGGCTCTGTTAATGCTACCCTTGATGAACTATATCTATGAAGAAAAGCATTTAAGGAGTTTGTGAAGGACGACAGGGCTCTTGACAAATCTTGGTCAAACTTGGACTAGGATATTATCTTCAACAGAAAACAAACCTCAACGTGTCGACAAATTTGGTTTAACAAACCTATCTACATTCTCCACTTGGGCTGGGTCTCATATATGGATTCAAACTTGAGACATAATATTAACACTTTTGGTAGATGTTGTGTCCACAAATATCATTAACATGTTCATTATGATGAAAGTGAATTACCCATATATGTTGAAGTTTATGAGGACATGATGATGCAGAAAGTCGATGCAGTCATAGGAGACACGACTATCACTGCCAATCGCTCGTCCTATGTCGATTTTACACTTCCATACTTAGAATCCGGTGTAGCAATGGTAGTTGCCATTAAGGATGACGAGCGGAGGAACATGTGGATCTTCTTAAAACCACTGAGCTGGAATCTCTGGCTAACGATCGGTGTGGCCTTCATTTCTACTGGGTTTGTCGTTTGGCTCCTCGAACATCGTACAAATGAAGAATTTAGGGGTCGTCGTCGTCAACAACTCAGTGTGATATTCTGGTTTTCCTTCTCCACACTGGTGTTTGCACATAGTAAGTCCTTTCAAAACTATCGTGCCTTTTTTGTTCTTTTGAATTTCGTTGAGGTCTTCTCGACAGTAATGGCTTCCATACTTTACTCTGCTTTTTCGGTTTCTGCTCGGTCCTTTGTTAGCAATTTACTATGATTTTGTTTAATATAGGAGAGAAGATTGGAAACAATTTGACAAGGCTTGTGCTCATCGTATGGATATTTGTGGTGCTTATCCTCACTCAGAGTTATACTGCAAATTTAGCTTCACTTTTAACCGTGCAACGTATGACGCCGAAGTTCGTAGATGTGGAAGACTTGATAAGGAATCGCCATTTCGTCGGATATCAGAAAGGATCTTTCGTGAGAGGACTTCTCGCGGGACAGCTCAAGTTTGATGAGTCCAGATTGATTCCTTATGGTTCGCCCGAGGAATACCACGAGGCACTATCGAAGGGAAGCGAAAACGGAGGAGTTGCGGCAATCTTTGATGAACTGCCCTGCATAAAACACTTCCTTGCCAAATACCGCAACAAGTACAAAACGGTGGGACCAACCTATAAAGCCGACGGGCTCGCCTTTGTAAGTCTCTCTCTCTCTCTCTCTCTAGGCATATTTACACTTTACATAAGGGCAACACGTAAGTATTACACGTAAAAATACATGGTATATGGGGATACGCAACGAAAATGAAGGTCAAAATGCGACGAAAGAGCGGACGAAGACCGAAGACATCCGGCGTGCAAGGGGAGCGCCATGTGTGGACTTGGGAGAAGTTGGAGCTGAACCTCCACACACACACACATACATGTGCATGAAAATGCACATGACCCCGTACTTCCGTAGTAACTCGCGTGCATGCACACAGATAGGGATGCACATGTGACATGTTCGTGCATGGACACAATCATGCATGGAAGGTATGTTAGCTGGGTTCACTCTTACGTGGAGGAAGCCCAATGAGTTGCAAGCCCAAAAAAGGCTTGAGCTCATATAATAAGTTATATGAGGAAATAAGGTTCCTCACTATCTATATAAAGAGGTAGCAGTAGAAAAAGAAACAATAATAAGAGAAAAAAATAAAGCAAAAAATATGGGATTTTGGGCAATATCTGATTTACATCAAGCTATCGTCGGAGATTGATTCATGGTCCGATTGAGCTGAAATTTTGTCAACATGTTCGTGGCGCAATTTAATCAAATCTAAACGGTTTGATTTTCGTTTGAAGCTCTATATATCAGGTTTTTTCGTGAATTGATCAAAACCTGTATTTTTGGTCAGATTTATCCTTGATCTCTTGTGAAGTTCATGTGTATTGCCAAGAATTATGTTCTTGAGGTGTTTGCTGCTATGTACCTCTAGTATTTGCTAGAGAAGAATAATTTTATTGATAGTAAAGATTTTCAGGTGAACTCCGGTCCTGTGGTTTTTTATCTCCTCACATCGATGAGGTTTTCCACGTAAAAAAAATCGTTTTGTGTTCACGTGCTTGGTATTTATTTTACTCTACTATATCGATTCCTATTATGTTTACACAAAAGGGGAGATTATTTTATTCCGCTGCGTTGATTTGATATTGTTCGAATTATTACCGTTCTCCCATCAAGGTATTTTTAGATAAAGCCATGAACTAACGAGGGCAATTATTCATCAGGCCTTTCCATTGAGGTCCCCTTTGGTCTCCTACATTTCAAGGGCAATCTTGAAAGTTACTCAAGATAAAACCATAATGGATGGGATAGAAGGGAGATACTTCGGCGGTCAAAACTCGTGCCCAGAACAAGATGCAGCGATCTTTTCAGACAATCTTAGCCTGAGTGTGTACAGCTTCGGAGGGCTCTTCATCATCACCGGCGTTGTCTCGGTATCTTCGGTATTGATATATGTGGTTTTGTTCTTCCAATCCAACTGGCCTTCTTCGAGAGCCATCCGTCCTGGTGATCGCTCCCTTCGGTCCAAGTTTTCGGAAACTGCAAACAACTTCATTCGAGAGCACCGGTTACTTGGTTGTCCGTGGAAAAATGGATCTAAGATGGCTCTGACGTCGCAATTCCGAAGCATGGAAGCTTCCACGAATATTGATATTGGAGTGATTGCGAGGAGGCAAAATGAAAGAGAGAGGCCGCTACTTAGTATGCACGTTTGAGTCATTAGCAACTTGTTTTCTTTGTTCTTTTTTAAATAAGTGGTGAATTTCTGGGTTTATCCATGTCACATGTACAAATTTTTATCTGCTTATATATTGCTGTAAAATAATACAGAAGCTAATGTATCTTTAAATAGATGCGAGAACTGAAACCACCAGAGAAATCAACAAAGAATAATAATTAGCATGAGTAATTTATGTGGTTCAGTCCAAGTGTCGGTATTTACTTCATAAGGAGAGCCAGTTGCCACACACTCAATTGTTTCCTAGCTGTAGACTACATCCAAACTCATAGTGTTTAGTCTAACGCAATTGCTCGATAAAATAAATTGCTAAGAATTATCTTAGATTTGAAACACACGCGTCTCTACGAAGAAAACGCCGCAATTGAATGTAAAATCATTCAGCACGAATCACCATGTTTCTTGAGAGCTCCGGTTATGCGGCCGAAGAAAGGAGCTCCACTGTGAAAGGTTCAAAAGAGAAACCCACGGTTATGTTCTCTGACCAGCAATAACATATATACGAACAACTTTTTTGTGCGGCTGAAAAACAGAGGCGTCCTTCAGACACAGAAGCTCCCTCGGATTTGTGTGTGTATATACAAATGCCACCGACAGAACAAATCCCAATTTAGGATTGGGAAGAAGGACAAGACAAATTTTGCTTCCTCGGATCTAACAGGACCGTTTCTCTTCCTCCATCAACGTCAGTGTTTAATCTGTGGCTAAAAGGTACGCTCGAATCCGTGATGTGCATTAGGATCGGTGATGTGTGTTGTTTTCTTGGGCTTCGTCTCCGCATGATTTAGGGGTTCGATTCGGTGTCGAATCCAGTTTTCGGGGATCCGTTATTCCCAACATTGGTATCAGAGCCCTAGTTCACGTTTTTCCCGATCAATTTTGATGTTTTTCATTGATTTTTCGCAAAATCATTTCGGCCGTACGGAACCGGGCGAAAATCCTGACACCCGAGCGCTTTTCGGCCATTTTTCCGAGTTTTCGTAAGTCAAAATAAAATTGTGATTGCATAGGAAGAAGCGCGACGTCGAGACGAGTCCGGCAATGTGTCGACCGCCGGCCCGCTCCGCCGCAAGCGCCCCACACGCGCGCCGGAAGAAGCGCTAACGCGCGTGGGCGCGACGCAACGCCGCAGGCTGGCATTGGCCAGCGCGTGCGGCGCACGCGCCGGTCGGCGAACCGGGGCTTGCACGCCGCCGGCGGGCGAACCGGCACGCGCCGGTCCGCGGACCGACGCGTGATGACGTCACCGTGACGTCATCCAACGGTCGGTAACCGTACGGATGACGTCACCGATGACGTCATCACCGACAACGTTCGCCGAACGGTCACCGGCCGGCGACCCGACCCGACCGGAGACCCGACCCGCTGACGTAGGCACGTGCCCGGCACGTGCGAATGACGTCTGCGTGACGTCATCCCCCGCAAGCGCGCGGCACGTGCGTCGGTCCACTCGAGCGGTCCGACCGGCCCGACCGGTCCGTCCGGTCCGACTGGTCTGACGTCCGACGACCGTTGACCGTTGACCCTCTGACCGTTGACCGTTGACCGTTGACTTTTGACCGTTGACCACGTTGACCGTTGACCGACGACCGTTGACTTTGACCGTTGACAAAAAAAAAAGGGGGGGGGAAGAATGTGTTTCTTTTTCAATGAAGTCTATGTGGATTATAATGTGATCCCTTATTTGTTCTGCATTTGTTGCAGGAACTATGCCTCCCCTAAGGTTGCGCACACCTATTCGCGCAGTTACCGATGAGCAAAAGGATAGGCTGTCTGTGTTGATAGCTGAGCTGACTAATCATCGATGGGAGAGAGGTGACTTAATTGATCATGTCCTTGAAGTCAATGGGAAAATTCAACAGGTCATATGGAATGGTCGTCCTTTGTCACAGTCAGAGATGGTGCGATTTTTCATAAACACTCTTCCACCTGAATGGCAAGATGTGTTGAATCGCATATGGGATGTCAATGGAGCTGCTTCCTATAAGAAAATTGTGATCGATTTTGTAAATGAATATTACTGTATTGTTTCAAGGGAAAAGATCAAGAAATTGAACAAAAGAGGATATTTCCCAGTTCGTGTGCTGATTTGGTGTTAGTTGTATTGACTGATATATATTAAGTGTGCTTTGTGGACAACTTAATGTAATGATTACTACCTAATTGTGTTAATTGAAAGCATTATTATTATTTTTTTATTGTATGTCAATTATCTGTTGATTTCTGTTAATGCTGGTTGCTGTGGGTAATTAGCTGTGGGTAGTTTTAGAAGTTTTTGTAGCTTCATAGAATTGATTTTGCATATGACAATCATATTAATGATAGTTTTAAGTTAGGATTTTTGGAGGATGATTGGAAACGTAGTGACCTTTTGATTCAAGTCTTACTTGAAATTATTCATTGATATGATGGGTCTATGTAAATAGGGATGCATAAATGATAGGCATTAATAATTCGTGCATATTTGTCGATTTGTTCGGATCAATGGCTTCAACACAAAGAACATAGTTGACGAGCTGAACAAAGGTGAAAAGCTCAATGGAGACAACTATGAAGTTTGGCAAATGAAAATCCAAAGTATGTCTTTGGAAGAGCAAGAAGCACTTGAGGCTCTTGTCATGACCATGGTAGAACCCGAAGAGGGAACCACTGCACAAAGACAAAAGAAACAAAGAAGTTTTTTCTCGTGGAAAAGAATGAACTCTCTAGCTCGCATCACGTTGTTGAGCAGCATGGAAAATGACGTCATGCGAGAGTTTCGGCGTTTTGATAATGCCAAGGAATTGTGGGAGGCATTGGCAGCTAGATATGGTCATACTTCGGTGACTAGACTGAGGCAGCTCACTATCAGGTTTGACTCTTATAAGAAGCCTCATGGTCAGACCATGAAGCAACATCTTAGAAAGATGTCAAACATGATAACTAAGCTGAAAGATGCTAGCCATGTCCTCACAGATGAGCAGCAAGTGCAAGCAGTGATTCGTTCCTTACCTCAGAGTTGGGAGCATATGAAGGTGCACCTGACTCATAATGAAAACATCAAAACCTTTGAGGATGCGATGCGTCATCTTGAGTGGAAGAGGACCGCCTGTTGGCGGCTAAGCCGGATGCTGAACTCTATTATGCTGGTTCTAGCTCAAATGGAGCTTCGAGCTCCAAGCGCAAGTGCCCTAACTGGTTTGATAAGGGGAAAGGCAAAGAAGAAGCAAGTCCTTTAGGGAAGAAACCCAAGTTTAACCAACATGACAGAGGAAAACGTCCTCGCATGAAAAAGCTTGCAAGGGTGAAATGCTACAACTGTGACAAGAAGGGTCACTATGCTCGCGACTGTCGTGAGCCAAAGAAGGTAAGCACCCCTTGTATTTTTCAGAACTTTACTTTTGTGTCGAGTTCTGTTTCTTAACGAGTCTAATCCTTTGTGGACCGTGGATTCAGGAGCAACGGACCATGTAGCGAAGGATAGAGGATCCTTCGTGGAATTCCGACGAACACCAACTAGAACTAAGTGGATCTATGTGGGAAACAACTCCAGAGCTGAAGTGAAAGGAATTGGCATATGCCAACTGAATATGCATGGTGGACGCACTTTGTTTCTTCATGATGTGCTTGTTTGCTCCGGAGATTCGTCGGAATTTAGTGTCTCGTATTGATGTTGGTTAAATTAGGTTTTAATATGAACTTCGTAGTAGAGGTGTGAATTTGTTTTTGGAGACAAATTACTATGGTTGTGGTTATTTTCTGGATGGTTTTATTGTATTAGATATTGATTATGTTAATGCTAATGTTTGTCATTCCCTTCTCACGTCTCCTAATAAATATGATAATGATGTGAATGTGTGGCATGCTAGACTTGGTCACATTGGCCAACGGCGTATAAATAGACTAGCCAAAGAGGGCTTGTTGGGCAATATTGAAAAAGTCGATTTGTCCATATGTAAGCATTGCCTAGAAGGGAAAACGACAAGGAAACCATTTGGAAAAGGAAAAAGAGCTGAATTTCCTCTGCATTTAATCCATTCGATGTCTCGTGGTCCGATGAATGTAAAAGGAAGGCATGGGGCTGTTTATTTCATCACATTTATTGATGATTATACTCGATTCGGATATGTCTATTTGATTACTCATAAGTCTGAAGCAATAAGTTGTTTCAAAAGGTTTATGAACCTGGTAGAGAATCAATTAGATAAGAAAATAAAAACATTGAGATCTGATCGAGGTCGAGAATATTTATCTGATGAGTTCAGAAAATTATGTGATGAAAAAGGAATAGAAAGACAGTTGTCTATTCCGTACACTCCTCAATAAAATGGTGTTGCGGAAAGAAGAAACAGAACCCTCTTTGAAATGGTTAGGTCCATGATGGTGCATGCTAACTTGCCTATCACCTTTTGGAGTGATGCATTGTTAACTCGCTGCGTATATACTTAACCGGTGCCTTCCAAATCGATTACTTCCACTCCATATGAGTTATGGACAAGTAGAAAACCGGACTTGAGTTTTCTTAAACCATGGGGTTGTGCTGCCTATACACATGAGTCTTCTCACAAGTTTGGGAAATTGGGTCCCGAGAGGAAAGAAGAGTATTTTCATAAGATACTCAGAACACTCGAAAGGATATGTGTTTATTGGTGAGCAGGAAAGTGGGAGTGTAACTGAATTTGAATCACGAGATGTTACATTCTTAGATGATGAGTTCCCTAAGAAGGGCGAAATAGGGGAATATCACTCCCTATTTGAGACCTTGGATCAAGACAATGATATTAGTGGAGTTCATCTAAGTGGGAGCATAATAGGGAATGATGTGCAAAGTGTACAATCTCCCATACGGCGAACAAGTCGCAAAAGTATTCCCCGTCGACGTTTTGACATTGAAGGGGAAACTTTTATGGTTGCTCCACAAGATGAGGATGAGCCAAGAAATATCAATGAGGCTCTGAATTGCCCTAGTAAGGAAAAGTGGATTCATGCAATGGAAGAAGAAATGGAGTTAATGAAATCAAACCAAGTCTGGGAACTGGTTGATCTTTCAAAGGGACGCAGAGCTATTGGGAACAAGTGGGTTCTCAAAATAAAGCGAAAGGCTGATGGCTCGATTGAAAGGCATAAGGCTCGCCTTGTGGCGAAGGGGTATAATCAACATGAAGGAATTGATTATGAAGATACGTTTTCTCCTGTAGTGAGATTTACCTCGATTCGCATTATTCTGGCAATAGTAGCTAGTCTGGATCTTGAGTTACATCAAATGGATGTAAAGACTGCTTTCCTCAATGGAGAATTAGAGGAAGATATATATATGGAACAACCTACTGGTTTCATAATGAAAGGCCAAGAAGAAAAAGTATGTCGACTTTTGAGGTCGATATATGGTCTTAAGCAGTCATCAAGACAATGGTATATACGTTTTCATAATGCCATAGTGGCATATGATTTTACAATGATTGATGAGGATCATTGTGTATATATCAAAAGATCCAATGATCAATTTGTGATCATATCATTATATGTTGATGATATACTGATTGCCGGAAGCAATATGGAGTTAGTTAATACTGTCAAGAGATGGTTGTCTTCTAACTTTGAGATGAAGGATATGGGTGAGGCTGCATACATTCTTGGAGTTAAGATTTCGAGAGATCGTTGTCTCTTACGCTAGAAACCTATATAAATAAGGTTCTTGAACGATTTCGTATGCAAGACTGTAAACCCATAGACACTCCTATTGCAAAAGGTGAAGGATTGAGTCATAGACTGTGTCCAGGGACTCCACAAGAGAAGGAACAAATGAAACATGTTCCTTATGCTAGTGCTGTTGGGAGCTTGATGTATGCTATGATGTGTACAAGACCCGACATATGCTTTGCAGTTGGAATGGTGAGTAGATACCAATCCAATCCAGGTCCAACACATTGGAAAGCCGTCAAGAGAATACTGAGGTATCTGAAGGAAACGGCTGATTTCAAGTTGAATTACCAAGGAAAGAATCTGCGACTTGAAGGTTATTCAGATGCTGATTGGGGAGGAGATTTGGATGAAAGAAAATCTACCTCTGGATTTGCTTTCTTACTGAACAATGGCGCCATATCATGGAGCAAAGAAGAAGCAAACGTGTATAGCCTTGTCCACGATGGAAGCTGAGTTCGTGGCGTTATCAGCATCGGTACAAGAAGGAGTTTGGCTTAAGAAATTTTTGGATCATTTAGGTGTTGATGAGAAAGCTGCAAATCCATTGTTGGTTAACTGTGATAGCCAAGCAGCTATAGCGTACACCAAAGATCCAAAGTATCATGGCAAGACCAAACATATAGATACCAAGTATAACTTTGTAAAAGATATGGTTGCACGAAAGGATGTAAACTTACAGTACATATCTACGCATAAAATGGTAGCAGATCCTATGACAAAGCCAATACCTAGATATGTGTTTTGTGGTCATGTAAAATCTCTAGGATTGCGTAGAGTCTGATGTACTGAATTGTAATTTCCCTAAGTTGTTCACATTTATGAAATTTTGTTTTTCATTGATTAATGCCTATGAACCTTAGTATAATCTTTATGCATCTTAATGCTCGGTGCATTATTTTAAGTTGAGAAGTATGTCGGACAGATATAAGATTAGCCCACTCACACGGGTAATCGCCTCATTTCTTGTGTCATAAATAGAGATGAGACTGTTTTTAAGCTTATTATCTAGGTGATAATCGAGAGCTCAAGCTTAAAACACGTATGTCGCCTTAACTAGGTGTTAAGATGAGGACATAATACTAAAGATGTCTGAAAGTAAAATAACCCCACATGTTTTTACTTTATCTGTCTAAGATGCCAGATGTGAGTTCTGATAAATTTTGTGAATGAGTAGATACGTGAACTCAAGTTAGACATTGGGTATGTCTGAACTATCATATGTACAGTATTGAAAAGTGTAGACATACGCTCCACGGGAAATGAGTTAATACCGTAATACGTATTTCATACTACGTATGCATGAGACGACCAATAAGAGTGGCAAAAAAAGTTTGATCTCAACTTTTATGACGTGTGAGACTCTTGAGGAAAAGAATTCCTTAATTTTGAAGTCCCCTCAGGACTCTTACTTATTCTCAATATTTCTATTTAGTGTTTGCTATCTTAGGATGTTGCCAATGGTCATGAGATGATTCGATCTAATGGGACATTTCTAGAAAAGCAAGCTGAACTGAAATTGAGAGTTTGAAGGAAAGAGGAAGATCGATTTTGGAGAATCACATTGTAGTTTTGTATTCACTGGTCGACCAATTATAACTGTCTTTGTGATAATTATAATTGTGAATACAATATATATATCATGTTTAAAAGAGATCAAGGGAGATATAAATGTGATCGATCAATCTAGGGTACTGCATACTAAATCTACTCGGAGTGTGACGCCCATTATGAGCTGCTATATATTCCTAACAGATGTATAGCAACGAGCTCTCAAAGTATGCTGGTCGCACGGATTATTCACCAATATGAATGTTGAAGAGAGGTAAAGAGAATACTGTTCGGCCCACCATGTGCGAGTGAGAGATGAAGGCTTTATTGGTTTTTGGGATTAAGGCCCATCCGCCCAAGTTGGGCCCAGGAAGCCCGATCCACGGGAATATGGCTCGTGGAAGGGGAGAGGTATAAAAGGGAGGAGAGAGAGAGAGAAAAAGGTACGTTTTCATTTTAGAAAAGACGTACGTCTTCTTTTTCTCTCAACGTACTCTCCCTCCCTCTCCCGTTTTCTTCAAAAGAAAAACAGCAAAGCACGTGAAAGGATTTTGCTTCCTCGGATCGAACAGGACCGTTTCTCTTCCTCCATCAACGTTGGTGTTTAATCTGTGGCTAAAAGGTACGCTCGAATCCGTGGTGTGCTTTAGGATCGGTGATGCGTGTTGTTTTCTTGGGCTTCGTCTTCCGCATGATTTAAGGGTTTGATTCGGTGTCGAATCCAGTTTTCGGGGATCCGTTATTCCCAACACAAGCTTTGAGAGACAATAAGTTAGCAATCAGAATTAGCTATTGAAAAGACACATTGCCAATTGCTCCCTCTATCTTGATACTATCATCACAATTATCACGAGTATTTGCAGTCAATCTAATTATTACGTCCAGTCACTCTCTCTCTTTTTGTCATAAGCAACTATGCAAAAGAATAATTCCATTAAGCAAAAGCAGGAGCATACAAGAGATAATAGCAACAATCCAAAAAGCAAAAAGCAAACCGGCGTAGAAGATAGTTAAAACATCTAAGGTAGGCAGGGGTGCTTGCGTTGCTGTGTGGGGACATTAAGAACTGAGGGTTTTGGGGTTGGTCGAGTAGGATTATAACTGTTTAGACTGAGGATTGTTCGGTCAATTTTCACAAGATATTGTCCAATGGAGGTGATGGAGGCTTTCAATTCCTGGACATCAGCTTGGATCTGTGCAATAGCAATAGAGGTAGGCAGGTCCACAGGAGATGGTTTTTTTTTTTTTTTTTTGCTTTTAATATTGGGAAGTTCCTTCTTGTAGCTCTTTAACCAAGAAGATGTATATGGAAGGGACAAACAAAAAAATGATGTAGAAAAGAACAAAATGGAAGGTGAAACCATTTGAATTCATTGGAACATAATGTAGGTATAATTGCTCTAGAAGAATGCGGAAGCAACATCACCAAATGCAAGCAAAAGACAACACCAAAATTATGGAGTTCAAAATGCGGGGAATAGAAGAAATCAAAAGGAAAAACATAAAAAAAAAGAAGAAGAAGGAATTAACGATTCCTGGACTGACCTTGAAATCACCGATCTGGTCCGATTCCAAGATCCGGTGGGCTGATTTCCGATTTCACAAAAAGGGAACCAACCCTGCCTGGTCCGGTTTCTTTCCTGGGTTAGTGAATTTTCCCTAGATACATCTATTCTAATTAAGTTCTGCTTTTCATTGATGAGAGTGATAGACCTTATCATCTTATCTCCTTTTCGTTTCTCCCACTGTAGTTTTTCTCCTTTTCGTATCCCATACGGCGGTTTATTTTGATGCCACCAAAAGATGAAGGCGAAACTCTGGTGAAAGCTTCCAGTCTTAGCAAAAGCATGTGTGACGATCATGTAGACCCTCACAAATTGACCTTTCTGATTGGCTTATTGCCAATAAAGGGGAAAAAATATTAAATATTTGCAATTAAAAAAAGACAATGGTGCTCCCCAGTTTTTCCACTGAATCTACGGGTTTTATTTTAACGTAGGACCAAGACATTAGTGAGGAGTTAGCTAATGTGTCCACATCGCACTGTCAAATTCTAGGAAACTTCCTTCCAAATTTTTCCAATGGTTAGAGGTGGAAACAGTGTATAAATAGTGGGGAATCAACGAGTGAAGCAATAGATGAAAATAACCAAGAGACGCTGAATATGGGCGCCCAAACAAGCTATTCGATTCTTGCACTAATATCTTTTCTTGGCCTGGCCTCTACTTTGGAAACCTCTAGTGTACCCAAAGAGAACCCTGCAAAGAAAATGATTCAAATCGGGCTAGTGCACAACATGAACTCGACCCACGGGAAGGTGGTGATGAGTTGTATATCCATGGCGCTCTTCGATTTCTATGACGTGCACACTCATTACCATACCCGATTATCGCTTCACATTAGAGATCCGGAGGACGATGTTGTTGATGCGGCTTTAGCAGGTAAATATATGCATTTGTGCAGGATATATTGGAAATTGTATTCCTGAATAATTTTACTTGTGCGCGACATATTGGTCTCGTCCTCATAATTAGATTATTCACGATTTCAAACCTTATCGCCAATGAATCTTGATTCTTGAGGACTTCAAATACTTGTCATCATTTTATTTGGTATCTGTATTCTTATCGGTTCTCTACCCTATTCTTTTTATGAGGAACTACACCAAAACCCTCACGTTATCGAAATTAGGACTTCATCTGCTTTCGAGAAGTAGCACAATAAAACTCTCTTCAAAGTAGTCTGATCCGCCATGTTAGGGAGACTTCTTGTACAAAATTGATATAAATTGGAAGTCCTAAAAATTTTTAAAAAGTACAATTAATTCCAATGTAATTAATTCCTAAAACTTGTCGCAAAAGTGTAATTGAGTCCTAAAACTTTCAAAAAATAGAATTAAGTCATAAAACTTATCAAATTAGTATAATCAAATCATTCTCTTAATTGCATTTTTTTAAAGTTTTAGGACTCAATTAGACTTCATGACAAGTTTTATTATTTGATTGCAGTTTTTGAAGGATTTAGGTTTCAATTGCAATTTTATGATAAGTTTTAGAACTTTTTATACACTTATGCCTAAAAGGTAAGTAATCAAACGCAATAATAAGCAGAACAAGGAAATCAAACGGTGGAACGTACTCCACGGGAAAGAGCAACATGTAATAAAGATTACATCCACACTCACTCAAATACTTAGTGTTTCCTAGCCTTCAATTATATTCAATAACTCACACACTGTTTTATACTCATAATTCCTCTCAAATATTCTCTCAAACTTACAACGGAACTTACAAATCTTACCACAAGTTCAAACACTCGGGATGTAAATTCATCAACACACCGCATAATCTCTTCTCTTTCTATTTCTCCCCACTGTTGTCTATCTTCCTCTCTTTCTCCCTTCTTCGCCTTTTTCCCTCTTCTCTTGCCATCGGTCATGGGGGCTTCTCTATTGTTGTTGAGATCTGGGTCTCGTTTCAATGCTTGCCCCCATAGAGGAGCAGTCGCTTCAAGACCTAGAGGCTTGCCAGTAATGGAGATCAAGCCTCCAGGTCTGGAAGAGAAGCTCGACTTGGTAGATTATTTGCTTCATGAAATACATTGTGTCTACAGTTCTGGACTTGATGGAGAATGAAGAAGTCCATGCAATCCTCGGTCCAGAATGGTCCTCACAAACTGAATTTGTAATCAACTTAGGAGTAAAAGCTCAAGTCCCAATCATATCCTTCTCAGCCACAAGCCCTTCCCTTTCTCCCACACAAAGAGATTATTTCGTTCGGACAGCCTACGACGACAGTTCACAGGTTGGTGCTTTAGCGGCTGTTGTTAAAGCTTATGGTTGGAGGGAAATAACTCTTGTTTATGAAGACACTGACTATGGCAACGGCTTGGTTCCATACCTTGTCGATGCGTTCCAAGAGGTCGATGCTCGAATCTCTTATAGAAGCGTTATCCCTGCATTTCCGGAAGATATCGACATTGTTAAAGAGCTCAATAAGTTGCTGATGACGCAGACTAGAGTGTTTCTTGTTCATATGACTGCTCTGATCGGGTCTAGGTTCTTTGTTCTAGCGAGTGAGGCCGGAATGATGAGCGAGGAGATTGCGTGGATTGTTACCGATGGTTTATCGTCTTTGCTAGATCCTGTCAGCTCTAAGGCTTTGGACTCGATGCAAGGTGTACTAGGCGTTAGGCCACATGTACCACGATCGGAGTCCCGTACAGAGTTCGGGGAGAGATGGAAGAAACTTTACGCTGAGAGAAATCCCCACGAAGAGATTGCTGATCTTAGTCTCTTTGGCTTATGGGCATACGACACCGTCACAGCATTAGCATTTACAGGAGAGATGGCATGGGAGCCTGCAAAGTCTAGATACTTGAAGCCGAATATGAGCAGAAACAATCTCAACTTTTCATCTATTGGGATTTCTGAGATGGGTCCGAAATTGCTCGAGAAAATTCTAACCATCAAATTTCAAGGCCTTAGCGGTGAATTTCACTTGCCCAGTGGTGAACTTCACCCCATTGCATTCGAAATTTTTAGTGTTGTAGGACAGAGAGAGGAAATCATTGGATATTGGACTTCAGCAAGAGGACTTTCCCCCGAATTGAACCCATCAACAAAGGCAGTTTATACAGCTACAGCCAACGATTTGAAGCCACCTGTTTGGCCAGGAGGTACACGAAAGCCACCGAAAGGTTGGGTGGTGCCCATGTTAGGAAAGAAACTAAGGATCGGAGTTCCGGCGAAAGACGGCTTCAGGGAATTCTTCAAAATCGAATGGGATCCACATACAGGGGTGCCCAGCTACTCAGGATTCTCCCACGACATGTTTCTTGCAGTACTGGATGCATTACCGTTTGCTATACCTCACCGGTACATTCCTTACGTGAACGAGAGCAGGCAAATCGCAGGAACCTATGATGATATGTTGTACCAAGTTAAACTTCAGGTCAGTCGATGCTTTCTCTTAGGATTTTACCCTGCTATTCCTTGATAAATGACTAGGAGAGGAAAAGGATTTCTTCGCTATTAAGTGCATCATTTCTGAATCTTGTTTGAGCTTTTATGCTATACATGTCAAAATTTCCTCACAGAGAAGTAGTTCGCAGCGCACATTTGCATACTGTCATTAGTATACCTTGCTTCTATTTATACATTCTTATTCAAATAGAAGCGAATTACCCATATACATTGAAGTTTATGAGGACATGATGATGCAGAGATTCGATGCCGTTGTAGGAGACACGACTATCATTGCAAACCGCTCGTCCTACATCGATTTTACACTTCCCTACTCAGAATCAGGTGTGGCAATGGTAGTTGCCATCAAGGATGACGAGCGGAGGAACATGTGGATCTTCTTAAAACCATTGAGTTGGACTCTTTGGGTAACAAGTGGTTTGGCCTTCCTTCTAACTGGGTTCTTCGTTTGGCTCCTCGAACATCGCACAAATGAAGATTTTAGAGGTCTTCATAGCCAACAAATCGGTTTAATAATCTGGTTTTCCTTCTCCACATTGGTGTTTGCTCATAGTAAGTTCTTTCAAAACTGATTCCTGCCTTGTTTGGCATTATGATTTTCTCCGTAGCCAACAAATCAGTTTAATAATCTGGTTTTCCTTCCATGTTTTACTCTGCTTTTGTTGTTTTAGCTCGGTTTTTTGCCAGCACTTTACTACGATTTTTATCGATGTAGGAGAGAAGATTGCAAACAACTTGACAAGGCTCGTGCTCATCGTATGGGTGTTCGTGGTGCTTATCCTGACTCAGAGCTATACTGCAAATTTAGCTTCACTTTTAACCGTGCAACGTTTCGCACCAAAGTTTGTGGACGTGCAAGAGTTGATAAGGAATCGCCATTACGTCGGATATCAGGAAGCATCGAGCGTGAGAGAATTTCTTGTGAGACAATTCAATTTCGACGAGTCCAGATTGATTCCTTATGGTTCGCCGGAGGAATACCACGAGGCACTGTCGAAGGGAAGCGAAAACGGAGGAGTGTCGGCGATCTTTGATGAATTGCCGTACATAAAACTCTTCCTTGCCCGATACTGCAACAAGTATAAAATGGTAGGACCAACCTATAAAACCGATGGGTTTGCCTTTGTAAGTGTCTCTCTCTCTCTCTATCTCTATCTCGCACTCGTGCTTGCTCACATAAATACTAGTGGGCTAACCTTTGCATGCACCAGAATAGATCCATTATTATTTATTTTCAACTTATTACAAATAAATTGTATTCAATATGAGCTTTTTTATTTCATTTTTTAAACTGTTTATGTCTCATAATTATCAGGGGTAAAATATTGCCTTTAATGCGACTTGTCCAAATTAACGGAGGGCTCACGTGTTCTACAAATAATCATAAGTGACCTTCACCTTGCATGACGATGGATTTTATTCATTTTTCACTTGCCGAAAATAAATAGTAGTCACTGTAAGGTTTTTTTTTTCCAATTTTCTCATTATTTATTTTTCGCAACAAATCTTAGGAATAAGCGCCTTTAAATTTTTTGAATTTTCAAACATCACAGAAATATTGCACATTAATGTGATTTTTCTAATATTGGACTTATGTGTTAAATAAAGGAGTTTGGGTGACAACATGCGTAAGAATAAACTGTATTCAATATAATCATTTTTTAATTTTTTTTTTTTGCCATGATAGATATCAAGAATACTCATGCATAAAATATGGATGTTCTCGACAATAAAAGGCAAATTTGCTTGTAATGGTGCGCTCATGAGTCATATAGATGAATACAAGAGATTTAGTACATCTGCAACTTGTATGACGATGCACCTTTTTTTGTTCATTTTAGTCCGTGTATGGACATATATAAGATATTCGAGGGCAAAACCTATCAGATAATAAAGTAGGGATCACTAAAAGGCAATGCACGTTAAAAAGCACATGCCCACGCTGATACACATCATGAAAATGAAGGTCAAAACATGTTGAGAGAGGGGATGAAGATCGAAGACGCTCCGCACGCAACGGGGGATGTGTCGACATGGGGAGTGGACCTGAACCTCTACTTTACACACACGTATATAGAGCAAGAAAACGCACGCAAGCTTGTTCTCGTGTTGTAACACGCATGCATGCACCCGGTTCACATTTGACAGGATTGTGCACGGACAAGACCATGCATGGAAGGTTATTTTAGGTAACGCCACGAACTAACGTGACTGAATTACTCATCAGGCCTTCCCATTGAGGTCCCCTTTGGTCTCCTACATTTCAAGGGCAATCTTGAATGTTACTCAAGATAAAGCAAAAATGGACGCGATCGAAGGAAAATACTTCGGCAGTCAAAGCTCGTGCCAAGATCAAGATGCTGCCATCTTTTCAGACAGTCTTAGCCTGAACGTGTACAGCTTTGGAGGGCTCTTCATCCTCACCAGCCTCGTCTCGCTATCATCGGTGTTGATATATGTGGTTTCGTTCTTCTATTCTCATTGGCCTTCTTCGAGTGCAGTTCGTGCTGTTGATCGCTCCCTTTGGTCCAAGTTTCTGGAAACTACAGACTACTTCTTTCGTGAGCACAGACTATGTGGTTGTCAGGAGAGAAATAGACCTATGAAAGTTCCAGCCTCTCAATTTCCAAGGAGGGAAGCTTCTCCTAATCATGATGTTGAACTGATAGCGAGGACACCAGGATGAAGGAGAGAGGCCAGTACTCATTATGCATGATTGAATAGTGAAGTTCGTGTTTTAGGAGAGGCTTATCGAGCAAGAGAAAGATTTGACGCATCTAGCTATCTATATGCATATATTAGTCTTTTTTTTTTTTTTTTTGCTTTTGGAATAAGGGGTTAAGTTGGGTTGATAAATTTCACATGTAAAATATTTTGTTTGCTATGTATATATTATGATCCAGTGTTGACACATGAATTTCTCTAGCAAACAAAACCTAGGGCCAACTAAGATTAATGAAAAGCCGAAAGGGAGCTTGGACTGATTAGTGGGCCGACCCACAAGGAGGTCCATTAAGAGCCAAGGTTGGCCCAGAGGCCCATCTTGTCTCACACCCCCCCCCCCCCCCCCCCCCCCAAAAAAAAAAAAAAAAAAACAAACCCTTCAACATTCATTGTACTCATCTTGGATACTATTGGGAGTAGGGGTGTCAATTCCCGAACCGAAAACCGAACCGAACCGAACCGAAAAATTCGGTTTTTTCGGTTCGGTTTTCATTAAAAACCGAAAATTTTCGGTTCGGTTCGGTTCGGTTCGGTTTTTATTGGTTAACCGAACCGAACCGAACCAACAAATAAAAATGGAGAAATAAAAGTGGAGAAATTAAGTTTAATAGAAAAAAAAAAAACAAAAACCGAAAACCGAAGGCTAAAACCGAAAACCGAAAAAACCGAACCGAACCGTTTACACCCCTCATTGGGAGACAAACGAACAATGAAATCTATTTTGAACCAAAAAAAGAAAAAAGAACAAATGTGGAAAGGGGGCACAAAGGATATTTGATGATGGAAGAGTGGGAGACCAAAGAACGATTTTGAGATAAAAATCACAAAAGGACAAGGTACAAGATCATAATCTCCTCCTTGTTGACCGGCGCCAACTCCCTCTCCCTGTCTACTCTCATTTATTTTGAATTCTCTCTCTCTCTCTCTCTAGACGTTTAACCCCTCCCTCCCTCCTCCTCCGCCCCCAGCCAAAATAAAATAACGCACAACGTTACCATTTTATCTCGGCAATATTCCTCCACCTTTCCCTCCTCAACATTTTTTATTCCCTCTTTTTTTATAACTCATATTCTCTCAAATACCTTTTTCCTTCATGGACTTGTGGAGTCTAATAAAGAAAATATTATTAAAGCAAAGAGATTTGTTTTATTGTTAATGGCCTACATGTAATTTCTGCTATAACTTTGTATGCCAAACTTTTTGTTATAGTAAGACAATTTCTTTTGTAGTTGTAACTTATAATTCTGAAACTGATACTAATATTATTAACGAAAAGATTGCCTAGTATGCACTGTGGTTTTTCCCTTTCTAATTTTTAAAAGGTTTTCCATGTGAAAATTTGTTTGCCTTCTTCTCTAAATTTTTCTTCAATGTTTCATGTTCCTAACAATTGTAATCAAAGCTTGATTTAGCGGAATAGTGAGAGTAATGAAGATGGATGAAGGGAAGATGAAGATCGATCAATTTGCTAGCAAAGACTTTGGTTTCTAGAAGATATAGTTCGAGAATTAGTTATAGTAAAGAGGCTGCATCAATCTCTGTCAGTAGAGAAACCAGATTTGATTAAGCAAGAAGATGAGAATTATTAGATCAGCTAACCCTAGGTGAGAATTATCTCATGTTGATGTGGAATGTTGCCTTCCACGTCACCAATGAGGGCCTTGTCCAATATATGCAAGAAGCCAACTATGTCAAACAAGGTATATCTAATGTGTTGCCTCTTCGATCTAAAGATGGATGAATATGCTTTTATGAGAGATGGTATCAATGAATTCATCATGATCACTACTCAACTGAATTTTGTGAAAAGAAATTTTGAGGTAAAAGCTTTAATTTGTTATCTTCTCTACCTAAAAGTTGATGTGCGACTATAATTATGGTGAGCATTTCATTTGGTTAGAAAAAGTTGAAGCTTTAGGAAATTCGAGTTTTGATTATTAGTGAGGATACTCACAAAAGAGAGTTGGGCAAATTTTCGGGCATTGTCTTGAGTACCAAAGGTAGAGGGAGAAGTCATTAATGAGGCTAGCACCAATGTTAAAGGTTGATCGAAGTCCAAAGAAAGAAGCAAATCGAGACCTTGTGGTGAAATAATTTGTTGGAATTATGAAAAGAAAGGCCATATAAGACAAGATTGTACAACCCAAAAAAAAAAAAAAAAATCAAATAGCGAGATTGAAATCAAGAGGAAGCGATATCTATGAATACAACCCTTGAAGAGATGTCTATCCATAATGCCTTAAATTTTGAGCAATGACATTGAGTCTTGGACTCTAAATTCACATGCATTGTTTCCCTATACTTTTTACAAATAACTAACGCACAATATTGTTGCTAGAAAGTTTAAAAAGATTTATCTTGCTGATGAAGAATCTTATTATGGGAAAGGGTGATGTTCACGTAAATACTATTAATGGGTATCAATGGAAATTGCAGGAATTCAGATTTATTCCTAGTCTTAAAAGAAGTTTAATCTCTATAGGTCAATTAGACAATACCAAATATTTTGGGGATTACTCATGAAAGATTGTTGAAGATTTTATAATAAATCATGAGGGGCAAAGTTGGGAACATTGTACTTGATTGAAAGGATTAGGGAAACGGTAGAAATTGTTGACTTAAAACTTCAACTTGGACACTTAAGAGAAAATGAAATGAAGGGAAAACTATTTAATTTGAAGTGCAAAAAGTATTGGTCTAAGTGAGGTTGCATTAAGCATAAATACATCATTTTTTAGAAAATTGGAAGGGAATTAAAGAGATAAAAGTTAGAGTTGGCACATAGAAATGTGTAGAGGGCAGCCCATGTTCATTCCATTGAACGCTTACTTCCTCATGTTCATTGATAACTCTACCAAGAAGGTATGTGTTTATTTTATAAAAAATAAATTCGATATGTTTGCTATTTTTAAAAGATGGAAAGTTGAGAGAATAAGACTAACCTAAAGATTAAATGTATAAGATTTAATAATGGTAGTGAGTATGAAAACAAGGACAAAGAATGAAATAAGTATAACAAGAATAGTTCCCAACAAACCATAGTAAAATGGAGTTGCTGAAATGATGAACAGAACTCTAAATCAGCATACAAGAAATATGAGGATATATGCATGATTTACCCAAGATGTTTTGGGCAGATATAATTAACATAGCAACTTGCCGAATGAATAAGGGACCTTCAATACCACTTGGTTTCAAGCTACTAAAAAAATATTGGACTAGAAAGAAGGTAAATCTCTTGCATTTGATGTTTTTTGTTGTGTTTTGTGTGTCGATATAGAACCCATAAATAGAGATAAGCTTGATGCAAAAGCTAAAAATATTTTCATTATATAGCTCTGATTATTTAAGCTATGGGTTATGTGATGAATAAAATATAATAAAAATATTAAGAACAAATAATGTTACTTTCAATGAAAATAATTTGTATAAAGAGAAATTTGTGGCAAAATAAAGTGTGGGAAACAAACGGGGGAAAATAGAGATTTTGAATTGGAGGGGTTTCTAAAAGTACGCTAATTAGGAATCCCAAAATTGTTTGGGTAGACTTTCATCAAGAACCAAACTAAAACCCCCTAACTTGAAGCCGATTTGAGAAGATCTAGTAGAATTTGAAGCCAAGATATTTTCCACCATTGCATTATTTTCTTTTGAGTGATGTTGGTAGACCAAATTTTCAAAAGCAATGTAGATTGAAGTTTCTACTAAGTAGGAGCTGGCAATATAGAATGAGTTGGATTCACTCGAGAAGATGAAACTTGGATATAAACTTAACTAACAGATGAGAAGAAGGCATTGCAAAATAAATGGGTGTACTAGGTCAAAGAACAACTTAATGATAGCAAGAAGTACAAATCAAGGTTATTAGTGAAATGTTATCAGTAAAAGAAAAGAATTGACTACATAGAAATTTTCTTTCTAGTTATGAAACTGACTACTATTAGGCTAGTGTTAAGTATTATTGATAATTTATGAATAAAGCAATTAAATGTAAAAACTACATTCCTCCATGGTGACTTAGAAGAGGACATCTACATAGTACAAACAAAAGGTTTTTTGGTTCTTAGAAAAGAAAATTATGTCAACAAGCTGAAGAAAAGTCTGTATTACTTTTGTCTAAAGTCGATTTTCTTTTAGGTGTTTTATCACATCTTGTGATTCAATTGTGTTTCACTTCACCTATGTTGTTTGTCTTGATGTATGTTGATGGCCAACATGTAAACTGAGGCCTTACATTTGTTGAATGAAGTTTGAGTGTTAGTTTCATTTGTTTGTGTTAAGTTACATGTATGAGCCGTGTTAAAAAAGTCTCACATCAAATAATTCGTGTGATGTTAAGTAGTTAATATATTCTATTTGCTCCATAACTCATTGACTTAAACTTTTAAGTCAATATGGGTTCAATTGGATATATAAATAGGTTTAGATGTGGACTCTCTCTTGGGATCTCCCAAAAAAATTCCGAACTTTTCTTATGCACTCCCAATAAATGGTATCATAATTGTTGATTGATCGGTGGCTATTTCTAATGTGTATCGATGTTTGGTCAATATCTCAAAGAAGAATCTAGTGACCAACATGATTTCCATGCGGTAGGCATTGTGGTGTAGCAATGTGGTCCTAATGACAGACTCCATGGTTTGGTCTAGAGAAAGAGACTAAGGATGAAGGTGGATGTTAGAGATTCAAGTTGTCATATGTTGACAAAGAATGATACTTAAATTAAGGGGGAGTAGGCCTAAAAAGTAAGCTCACGCATGAGGGAGATTGTTGAGTTGCACATATGAGTTGTATTAGAAAAGTCACTCATCATAGAATTGTGTGATGTGGGGAAGTTAATAAATTCTGTTTGGCTCATAACTCATTTGATTAAACTTTTGAATGAATGCATGTCCAGTTGGATATATTGACATGCTCCAACTTGGGCTCCCTCTTGGCTTTCTCCTTGGGTGAAGGTATAAAACTTCTGTTGCACGCTCTCAATGGTTTGGTTTGTTAGAAATCTTCTTTACTTTCTATTCTAAAAACTCCTAAAGCAACAACTTTAGGGAAACTAAAATTTTCATTAATTTTGGGCCGAAATCTTTAAAGGTTGTCAATTAGACATTCGTAGAGAATGGAAAAAAGCTTTGTTTCAATAGCTCGCATGCCTTGCACGGATTCTGAAAACACCTGAAGCAACAACTTTAGGGAAATTAAGATTTTCATTAATTTTGGGCCGAAACCTTTAAAGGTTGTCAATTAGACATTTGTAGAGAATGGAAAGAGCATTGTTTCATTAGGTTGCATGCCTTGAATGGAGCTCATTTGTCCATGTAGAGATGCTTTGAAATCTAGGGCATCCTTACCGATCCGATCCTTTGGAAAACTCTAAACTGAAATGAGTAAAGTTTTTTAGGGTTTTAAGATCCTTAGAGTTGCAACTTGGAAACATCACGAACTACAAAGTTGTAGATGACTTACTTTGATTGGATGAGTAGATCATTAAATTTGGATTGGGCTTGCAATTTGGAACCATCATGAATTGCAATCTAGGGGTTGCATTTACCATTTTTCAGATTGAACCTGTTCAAGGCCTAGGTGACACCTTGGGCTAAATTGAAAGTCTCATAAATTTGTGGGCCAAATATGAGAAAGTGATAAATTATAAAGTTCTAAAGAAATTAAAGGGTTTTCCAGCTATATAAATCTAATAATTTTATTGGTTGGTTTGATAGGTCAATTAGGCTTGCAAAGTACCGGTTTAGGTGTAGAAGTTAGTTTAACCAATTGGGCTTAATTTTCTATTTTGGTAAAATATGTCTCATCTCTATTGGGGATAACGATATAGTTTAGATGGGGTGAATAGATTGTATGGGAACTAAGATAAACTTTTGCAAAATATAACAAGTTTATCTTCAAGCAACAAGTAGAAAATAGATTATAGAAATCAAGTGTGCATGTTGCTAATAACAACTGGTGATAATAATGAAAATATAAAGCTAATACGGAGATGGAAGATATTACAAGATAATATATAGTGTTTCGTCTTTATACTAAGTCTATGTCCACTCTCACTAATAACAGCCACAATGAGGTCGGAATCCACTAATAATATTCGAGAAAAGCTGTGATTGGTACATTTTTTAAATAAAGAGAAATGGTACCTAAATGACATTAGACTAATCTAACATAATTAAATCCCCAAATCCATTGAATCTTTAGGTTCGTGGCAATAAAATGTTCTAACCACATATTACATGGGTATCTAATTGACCCTACTTGATTAGTGGCGACTCCAAAAGGTAAGAAAATTGCATGTTAAATTGAATGTCAAATAACAATTGGTAGGGCTTGGTAGAGCCTGCACTAAATGTGAAGGATTGCCTCGTAAGAGGCACTATCGTGCTTGTTTAATGGGCCGTTAACTTCCCCATGGTGGCTCATCTCATGGAATGTCATGACACCTTAACGACTTTATTGGGGACTTGAGTTAAAACTCGTAACGACTTAAGCTTGAACTTCTCTTTTTGAAAATATTTGTGTTTGATCAGCGTGGGGACAAGGTATGTCACTGACATTAGGTGTTAAATGGTTTTGTGGAGGAAAGTTATAAGAGATGGAGTGTTTGCTAACCCTTTGTTTTGTAGAGAGGTGTGGGTAATGTATGCTCTAACTTTTCATTGAAATAGTATTTGCATCATTTAGATTGTTGTGCTTGCTTACCTGCTTTAGCACTACATCAAAACACACACGTCCCATGGTCGAACTCAGATCACATGCTAGGAAGACAATTAGAATGGTGTTGACAGGATCCGACCACGTCCATGAACTCCCAAGACCAACAGCCATCCTTTTCATCCCCGCTCTTTTCTAGGAATCGGGAGATTTCGTCAATGTCCACAAGTGCGTGAGACCATTAGAATGACCTTTTGACTGAGTCAAGAGGCCTCGATTTAGGCTGCGTTTGTTTGTATTCTTTTTTTTTTTTTTTAAACACTTTTTCTGTTTTTTTTCCTGGGAACAAAAAAGGAACAGAAACGTGTTTGGGTGCGTTTCTGTTCCTTTTTTGTTCTTTTGTTCCCAGGAACAAAAAAGAAACAGAAACAAGAAACACAAATTTTGTGTTTCTTGTTTCTGAAACACTTTTGAGAAACACTTTTTTTTTCTTTTTTCTCTTATTTTCTTGTTCTTTTTTCTTTTGGCCGGCGGCCTCGCCCAGCCACGGCGAGGCTCGCCGGCCCCCGGCGAGGCCGACGCTCGCCGTCCCCCGGCGAGGCCGAGGCTCGCCGTAGCTGGGCGAGGCCGAGGCTCGCCGACCGCCGGGCGAGGCCAACCTCGCGTTGGCACAGGGCGAGCTCGATCTCGCCCGGATCCGGCGAGGCCGAGCTCGCCCGGCCGGCCGGCAAGCCTCGGCCTCGCCCGGCGGTGGCCGACGAGGCCGCGCCTCGCCGCCGGCCGGGCGAGCTCGGCCTCGCCGGATCAAGGCGAGCCGACCCTCGCCCGGTCGCCGGCCAAAAGAAGAAAAAAAAAAAAATGAAAAAGAAAAAATAAAAAAGGAAAAAAAAAGAGAAAAATAGAAAAAATAAAAGAAATAAAAGAAATAAAAAAATTATCTAAATTTACCAAACATGTTTCTGTTTATTTTTTATTCCCGGAACAAGTTTACCAAACACGTTTTTTTGTTCAAAAATTGTTCCCCGGAACAGAAACACTTTTTTCTATTTCTGTTCCCTGGAACAATTTTTAAACAGAAACACAACCAAACGCGCCCTTAGCTGCGAGCCTGTCAGGCTAATCGATATATTCTCTTAGTCCTTAGTTTCACGCCTTTTAGTATATTCCACCTATAGGCGTCAAACCTCACATGTACATGCACGTCTTTGTTTTTTGCTAGCCTCCGTTGTCATTATAAGTGTTATATACTCTTTTAAACTCGGTCTTGATCAATTATATGCCATCCATGATCAAGTACAAACATTCTGTAACCAAAGGGCATTTATTTAATTGACGTGGAATACCCTTCAAGTGGTACTTTCTCTTGTAATGAAATCCTAGCAAAAGATCACATCATTGTTTGATTTGAAGATAAATTGCTTGCCTTGTTTTCATTCCTTGAGACGGTATCATTGAAGTCCCCAATTTCCTTTTATTTTAACATCGTACTCATTCTCATCTTCGTATTATAGGGGGAAATGACACTTACAGAAGAAATGATCAAGAAGTTGGTGCCAAAAGAAAAGAATGGCGGGATGGCATAGCACCAATGTCTAGTGGATGAGTTGCCCATTACTCTGCTATGCCTGTTAGATCGCTTGGACAAGTTCATTGGGACTCCACCTCCTCTTCTGGAGTCGGATGCAACGAGCAAAGTAAAGCCTACTAATGTCAATCCAAAAAGCAAAACTGTAACAATCGCTAGTTCTTCCCAGAAGTCGAAGGCCTTGCTTCGGAAGAGGTTTGAAGAAGGTGATCGAGAAGATGGTGTGTTGGGCAACCGAGCAGCAAAAATGACAGCTGTGTCCCCAAACTCCAAATTACCAAGTGCTAATATTGGTATCAAGGACATTAGGTGCGTTTATTTCAGCTTTTCCAAAGGGCTTTCAGTGGAGAAATGCTAGGGTGTTTGGCAAGCCTGTTTAAATGGTTTTCAGTCAAACACTGGTTTTGAGAAAGTGGAAAACCCAATGTTGATAAAACCAGCTTTGGACTTTCTGCATTTGGCCAAATGTTGAAAATATTATTTTTTTTCTCAAAACTAATATTATAAATTTTTTAGTTTTTCGGTTTTACCTCTCATTGTTCCAAGACTATTGTTACCTTCATTAGAGTTAGTAAAAAGTTTTATTTTTTTAATTAAAAAAAAAATGAAATCCAAAAGCCCTTTATAAAAAAGATTTGTCAAATACTGTTATCATCGTGCCCACTGGATTAGATGACCAGGCGGATGATAAAACTATCCAATCAATCAATGATACCGTCTTTGTCATTGACAATGAAACAAGATGATAGGATGAGTTCGAATAGCCTAGAATAGGTGCATTTTCAATTATCGCACACTACTCTATATAGGAGCCTTCCCTGCTTTCTTTCTCGGATTTCGATTGCTTTCTAAGATTTGTTTCATTTTATTTGATTGCTTTCTAGTATTTCTGTTTTTCAATAATGTAGTCCGTTTCTTTCCATCCAATAGAGTACAAATTTATGAAATTTCTCGTCTTAACACCCTTCGAAAAAACGATATTACGGAGTATGTTGACTAAAGCAGACTCCTTTCATCTTCTGGTGAAACCATGTGGGGCATGAGACGAACGCCTACAAACTATTTTTTTATGCGAGCTTCCATTCGTTGTAGGGTCATTTTAGTTTGCCTAAATGACCGTGTATTGCAATTTATAGGGCCATGTGTTGGAAGATATGATTTTGTAATCTCTTTTGATAGGAATTCTAATATTCTTTAGGATAGAAAAAGATAGACAAATATATAATTTCCTTTATTATTTATCTTCATTGTAATTAAATACAGAATTACATGTACAGAGTTACAATCAATGAAATAGAAGACAATTGCTCCTTCGCATCTTCATCTTTCAAGCATCTTCATCTTCACTTTCTGACATGGTATCAGAGCCATTCCGGTTCTGAACTACTTTGCTTCCGCTTCTGATTGCCTCATACATCAGCCTCGATTTTAGAACAGTATTGCCAAGGGAATCAAAATCCTTGATTGCCTGAAGGAACTGTGTCTGCACAAGAGGAACAGAGGAATCAATTTTCTTTTCCAAACATGTCAACACCACCAGACCTTACCTCACCGCCCGTCGATGAATCTACATCAAATACTTCAACACAAGACCCAAACGCTATAGTCCCCCGTATCGAAAAAGCAACAACAAATACAGAACCAACCTTTGCACGTGCCGTGGCAACATCAGGCTCAGGTAATTTCAGGGCAACCATTCGCGGGTCACCCTATCAATGGATGCCATATCCATGGTATCCTGGGCCTATCCCCAACGCATCATTGCCTGGCTACCACAAAGCGCGCGGGGTGAAGCAGTCCACCAACCAATGACGGGCAAACCCTAGCATCAGCCGGGCGAGACGGGCGGCGAGCAACTTGTACCCGGATCGGGGATTCCAAAATGCGGATCACGGATTCGGCCTCGGGGTTCGGGTCAAGGAACAAATTCCTTCCCGACTCCTACACCAGGATTCTTCCCATATCAGTTTCTTAATACCAGTAGCCGACCGGAACCCGGCGACCCATTGTATACAACAAACGGCGACGGTCCAGAACTGAAGATCATAAATCAGCAACTAACAGGAGCAGATAATTATTCAAGTTGGTCACGCGAATTCCGGCGGGCACTCATAACAAAATACAAGGAAGTTTTCATCGACGGATCGTTCCCGATTCCGTCCGACGAGAGAATGGCACGGATCTGGAGGAGATGCAGCCAACTGGTAAGAACCTGGATTGGAAACTGCATCGCGCCCGAGGTCGCGGCCGGGCTTCCCCCGATGGAGGACCCGAAGAGAATGTGGGAAAGTATAAGGGAGATGTATGGAAAACTCGATCAAGTTAAAAAAATTTACCTAACGCAGCAAATTTCAGATGCGAAACAGGGGAATATGAGCATTGCAACAATATACAACAAACTTTCGAGCTGTGGAATGAGTTAGAGGCAGCCGAGGAGAAATTTGACTGGCCCGATCATATCCAACAACAATACAAGCAGATGCGAGAAAGGGAAAAAGCAACAAGATTTCTTCTCATACTCAACGAAGCATACCAGCCATTTCGATCCCACATCCTTACCATGGAGCCTCTACCAAGTCTCGGCCGGATCTATCAACTCGCCATACAAGAGGAGAGCCAACAAAGATCGGGGGAGCAAGGCAAAGGAGGAGACGGAATTGCTCTGGCTGCGAAGAGCCATTTCCGCTCATCACAGAGAGGCTCGGGGAGGAGAGAGGCGGATCTAGGGTTCTTCGAATCCGAAAACCCTAGATCGGTTTTTAAGAGAAGCATGGACGAAGGAGATCAATTCCTTTATCAATCGGACGGATCTCGATCGTTCCGGGGGCGACAGGGATCGGACGGCTCACGTTCGATCATCTCTCTCCATCCGACGGCTTGCGTTCTGTTTTCATGAGCCCATCCGACGGCTCTCGAAGCAACTATTTACTCGGATCGGACGGCTCACGTTCGACGGCACTAATGGGCTGGATGGCTCGCGGGGCTGTTCCTTGGAGGATCCGATGGCCCATATGGGTCTATTTCGGCCCAAGCTTTTCAAACCAACAATAGGCCCAATTCAAATGCAAAAAATGGCCCAAAAGGAAGAGGTAAGATGTACTTGTGATTATTGTAGCGCCAACACCATACAATTGAGAATTGTTGGAAATTGCATGGAAAGCCAGGAGAAAGAGAAAAGGGGAAATTTTCCTCCGTTTTTCAGGTATCAGGTCAGCAAATGGGAAAATCAATTACCCATGAAAAATCTAACGAGCTGATGGAAACTCAAAAAAATTAGACCCTTCGGATAAGGGGGCAGCTTCACGGGTACATCCTATTGTTTGATGAACTCGGTTTCAAAGGATGCATGGATTATTGATTCGGTGCTAGTGATCACATAGTTTGTGACAGGAATTTACTTTCGAGATATTATTAAATTATCTTTTCCTATATCAGTACAACTTCCAAATGGAAATACTACCAAAGTTACAATGACTGGGACTGTAAAGCTTAGTTCTCTTATTACCATTAAAAACGTGCTTTACGTGCCAGATTTCCATTTCAATCTGATCTCAGTTGCCCGAGTCTGTGAAGAAAATTCATGTCACATTCTTTTCCATTCGATAAATGTTTCTTTCAGGCCCGTTCGACTGGGACACTGATGGGCTTGGGTAGAGTCAGCCATGGATTATATTTTTGATTGGATTTTCCATATCTTTTAAAGCTATCTCCTGTTGAATTCAATAAATCTCTGTGTAATGCTACTACCAATGGCATTAATTTCCTTAATCATAGACGTTTTGGGCATAGTGCGTTATTTCCTTATCCTAAATGTCCCATTTGTCCCATGGCTAAGCAAACACGCGCTCCTTTCCAAAATAGCACTTCTCGAACAGAAGAAATTTTTTCCCTTATTCATGCTGATGTTTGGGGACCTTATCATACTTTAAATCATGATGGTTCCAGATTCTTTCTCACAATTGTGGATGACTACTCTCGTGCTACATGAATTTTCCTCATGCAATCCAAGAACCAGGTCTTTTCTCATTTAAAGACATTTCTTTCCTTATCCAAAACTCAATTTCAAAAACCAATCCGTAGGATACGTGCGATAATGGAAAAGAATTTTTTAATGCTGAATGTGCTTCCTTGTTCAATATAAATGGGATATTGCATGAGAGCTCTTGTGTTTACACACCTCAACAGAATGGAGTTGTTGAAAGAAAACATCGCCATCTTTTAGAAGTGGCACGTGCGCTAGTTTTGGGGAGATTGTGTGATTACTGCAGCGTATCTTATCAATCGCATGCCATCACGCATCTTAAAGGGAAATGCACCTTTTGAGTTATTATATGGAAGAAAGCCGAATTTATCTCATCTCAGAGTCTTTGGGTGCCTATGCTATGTAACTACAGTGGGCCATAGAGATAAGATGGCGCCACGAGCTACTCAATGCATCTTTATGGGCTATCCAACTTTGCAAAAGGGATATAGGCTTTATTCGCCTTCTACAGGAAATTTCTTTATCAGCAGGGATGTTGTATTTCATGAAGATGTTTTTCCTTTTTCATTGACATCTTTACCTGAAGAAGAGCAGCCAAATCGTCAATTCTTGTTGGAAGAACATTCATCACCTGAAGGAATATTTATCGTTCCTACTCCTCCAAGAGAAGTTGATGTCTTGCCCACAATACCTCTTGTGAATCCTGCTATAGATTCCAGTGAGCAGCCATATATAGCAGAATCGTCACGTGAAGAACCAGCACAATTGGCAGATACCTCAGAAACAATAACTTTTGAAGAATTATTCACACCTCAGGTGTCACAGAGGCGTTCACATCGAATCAGTAGACCGCCAACTTGGACGAAAGATTATATATGTGGCTCTTCAAGATCATCAGGTACTCGATATCCCATCTCTTCTTATGTCTCCTTTGATAGATTGTCACCAGAACATCTATGTTGCATAAGTCACATTTCTGAAGATCGAGAACCTTCTAGCTATAATGAAGCCAAAGATGATCCTCGTTGGCAAAAGGCCATGGAATCTGAATTGCATGCATTAATAGAAAATCACACTTGGGATGTTGTGTCAATGCCGATCATCGCAAACCTATTGGATGTAAATGGGTATATAAGATAAAATACAGAGCAGATGGTTCTGTGGAAAGATATAAAGCACGGTTAGTAGCAAAAGGCTTTACTCAACGAGAAGGTTTCGACTATCACGAAACTTTTTCTCCAGTAGCAAAGGATGTAACAGTTCGTACTTTTCTATCCATTGCTGCTTTTCGTGACTGGTCATTACATCAAATGGATGTTCATAATGCCTTCTTACATGGTGATCTGGATGAAGAAATATATATGGAGATTCCGCCAGGATTACGGAGACAGGGGGAGTCAAAGGTATGTCGTCTCCGTAAATCTCTTTATGGTTTGAAACAAGCCTCTCGACAATGGTATGCTAAATTCACCAGTGCACTCTTGGCTGCTGGGTTCAAGCAATCCAAATATGACTATGCCTTATTCACCTGGACAAAAGGTATGTCATCCATCTACTTGATGATCTATGTTGATGATATCCTCATCATGGGGAATGATGATTCTGCTGTTAAAAGACTCAAAAAGTATCTACATTCGACTTTTCATATCAAAGACTTAGGACCACCTAAGTATTTTCTTGGAATTGAAATAGCTCGTTCAGATCAGGGTATCTCATTAAGTCAGCGGAAATTTGTGATGGAAATAATATCAGAAGCAGGGTTATCAGGATGTAGACCATCAGTTATTCCTATTGAGCAAAATGTTAAACTGACTTCTGTTAGTTATGACACTGGGATATCCTCTCCTTCTGATGATCCTATGTTGCAAGATCCCTCAGGATATCAGAGACTAGTAGGGAAACTGATATATCTTACAATGACTCGGCCAGATATTTGTTATGCAGTACAGACTCTTAGTCAGTTTATGCACAGTCCGAAGCAGTCTCACATGAAGGCAGCCTTAAAGGTTGTGAGATATTTGAAGACCTGTCCAGGTTTGGGAATACTTCTTTCCCGAAAATGTAACATGGAGATGACAGCCTATTGCGATGCAGATTATGCCACATGCCCTATGAGTAGGAGGTCCATTACTGATTTCTGCATTAAATTTGGGGAATCACTGCTCTCATGGAAGACAAAGAAACAGTCCACTGTATCTTTATCATCAGCTGAAGCTGAATACCGATCTATGGCCAAGACTGTATGTGAGATAGTCTGGTTAAGGGGTTTACTTCTGGATTTCGGAACTCCTATTAAAGGGCCAACTTTACTCTTCTGTGATAATGATTCGGCACTTAAGCTTGCAGCAAATCCTGTATTGCATGAGAGGACAAAGCATATAGAAGTGGATTGTCATTTTACTCGAGAAAAGATTCAAGAAGGAATTGTCGAGACAAGAGGAATAAGGACTTCAGAATAGACTGCTGATATTTTTACTAAACCTCTTTGTCAAAGACAACATACATATCTTCTACACAAGCTAGGTGTCTTGGACATATACAGACCACCAGCTTGAGGGGGAGTGTTGGAAGATATGATTGTGTAATCTCTTTTGATAGGAATTGTAATCTCTTTTGATAGGAATTCTAATATTCTTTAGGATAGAAAAAGATAGACAAATATAGAATTTCCTTTATTATTTATCTTCATTGTAATTAAATACAGAATTACATGTACAGAGTTACAATCAATGAAATAGAAGACAATTGCTCCTTCGCATCTTCATCTTTCGAGCATCTTCATCTTCACTTTCTGACACCATGCTCGATAAGCATATTTGAAATACGTGATCATTTAGCTAAATTGACATGGTTGGGCGGCTATAAAGGTTCAATATATATTAATATTGACTTATGATGGATGGCAGTATGGCGAATTGGGGAAAAAACATTACAATTGCCATGACTTTTGTAACGACCTTCACATTGGTGCCATAACTTTTCAGTTGTTCATGTTAAGACAATCCAACCCAAAACTTTAAGCTTATAGATGGAGGGAAACCACGTACATAAAAAGAGCATGTGAACTCCACAATTAAGTGACATTGGATATTTCAACATATCACTTGAGTGTCATAACTTTTAAAAAGCATTTACTTTATGCCATAGACATTGATGCCATAGCATTTTAATTGATCAACTAGATATCATAAATTCTTGGAAAACATTTACCACAAGTGCCATGGATTTTGATGCCATATTGTCCACTTTGGACACTGAGTTCTCATGGACTTACAATGCGTCACACAGATTAGAAAGACCTAAGCGGCTTTGATATCATTTGTAACGACTTGGGCCCCACTGTGTAATATTGTCCGCTTTGGACACTGAGTCCTCACAACTTTAAAACACGTCACACAAATTAGAGGGACCTAAGCCTTATAAACTAACCCCAGACTCCCCCCTAAGCGATGTGGGATAGGAGACGCACCCCCATGCTTGGGCTGTCACACCACAAGTGCCATGGATTTTAATGTCATGTTGGATTTCCCTCCACTCAGCGATCAATGGAAAAATTATAACATAAAATTGAGTGTTACGTAAAAGTTACGGCACTTGATATGTCCTTTTTAAAAGAAAAACCTGTAAAAAAGTTCAAACCAAACTGAATTGGATGACTTGGCTCATGAATGATTGAGTTATTGGTGTTATTTTATGAGAAAGTGTCGTGACTAAAATGACATCGTCCTACGGTATATTAATAAATTCGCTAAAGAGCAAAGTCCAATTGCACATCAAATTAGAGAGCAGCCTCTAAGCAATGAGTGTCGTGGTAACCCACGGCATTCAAGCTAAGCAACAATCAATCATCTCACTCGACAGGAATTCATGTACCTGAGTAGTGGGGAATATAACATTAATATATCGGCCCTACATATCCTCTTTCTCAAGGGAGATTCATGCATATCAATAGTGGGAATAATATAATATAGAACCATTTATTCCTTTGTTCTTATTATATCGCGAGTGCGAATAATCAGTCGGAGAAGTTGTTTCCCTGCACGTTGATAAACCCTTATCTAGAATCAGATCATCCGAGGGACCGTCGTCACGATATCAGTAACACAGCCGCCTTACGTCACATAGTTCACTTGATTCTACAGTATATCTGCCCTCATAGTCGTCGTACAAGCGAAGTATTTTGTATGTACCCTTCGATAATTGACATGAAAAATTAGGCGGCCTAGACATACGTCTCTTTATATAGGCCCCTCACCTAAAATAAGGATCGGCAATTCATAAATGTAGTTCAAACAGTTTGTAAATTAGAAGATGTTCCCCACCAATTCATAGGACATACCTGTCTTTGTGGCTGTCGTCGTGCCTCAACTTGGCCGGGAAGGGATCTTGTCTTCTCCGTGACAGCGGAGACTAGGTAGGTCTGTTCTGCTCGGCCCAAATAAGTAATCAAGACGAGGTGAATTGGTTTTTCAAAAAAACAAAGATTAATTTTGTAAAATCAACCCCAATAAAAAAAAATTATTTCGACGTGCAAAGTGAACTAACGATATAAACAGTGGAAATTAATGTGTTTAGAGACAGAGAAAATTGCAAACAAAATTTATAGAGGTTTGATTTCGGTGTGCCCACTCTCTTTTCTAGATCTAGTAGTCCAAAGAGACCGAGTTTCCTTAGTTTTGCCAAAAGAATCTACTGCTACACAGAATCCAACTTTCTTCAAGAACAACCCTGCTATATAAACTAATTGTTGGACATCCAATGGCTGTTCTCACACTTTACACGCGCACCACATTAGATCTTCTTCCGAAACTATATATCATTCCTCTTCGGTGTTTTCAAGGAATTCCTCGTACACTTTTTGTCTCTCACCTAGACAAACGCCTTCACTTTAAGTATAGCCACTCCTTTCTTGCATTACCAAAAAGGTTTCTGTATCCCTCCACTTGATAACTCAATTATTTGGGTTTGAATTTCTTATAGGACTTCTTCTGATCGACGCAGCATATAGCCTCCGACAGAGCAATTTCGATCCACCTGTAGTCTTTACGTAATCAAGGAGAGGGATCCGATTGTGACATGCTAATTTGTCATATTTGTATCCTGCCAAGGCAGATAAATGTCATATAGCTAGGATAATCTATAGACTTAGTGGAGGATTAATGGATTAATTAATCTTGTTCTCCACTAGTGACATTCTAGTTTGTCACATTTGTATTCTGCCGAGACAGATAAATATCATATAGCTAGGATAATCTATAGACTCAGTGGAAGATTAAAGGATTGATCAATCTTATTCTCCACTATCATGTATTGACGTATCAAATGTATGGAACATTTCGTTGTCTCTTCTGGGTTCGCTGGAGAGAGGGAGAGAGAGAGAGAGTGGAACCCACCAGTCTTTTTCCACAAAGGTTATTAAGATGGCACCCATTTCTTAAATGTTATGAATGAATAAAGGTGATTACATAAGGTCATTAGATTCATTCCTTAATCTAATAATTTGCAATTCTTTTTTTTCTTTTTTTTTCCTATCAAGATATTATTTCATATTTAACATGAACATTATTTTACTTACATTTTTTGCAAAAGGAGATTGAGATGACACCTTTTTTCTTTCCAAACTTCCAAGTGTTAAAAATGAATAAAGGTGATTACATTCATTCCTCGATCTAATTAATGCTTTACTAAAGATAGGTTGAGATTCGATCACGAGGAAAACCAGAAACTTCTTGTGTGACGATTTTAGAACTAACATGTCAAAATAACAATGGAAAAACTTTTCCCTACGAATGAGGTGGATTAAACAGCATCGAGTGCCCATTTCACTTTAAAATAGCAATTTTTTTACAAAAAATTAATGCATATGTCATTTGAATGATCCTGTACCGTCATATTAAATTAGTTTAAGAAAGTTTGGAAGTGATGGATTTTATTTTAAGAAAAGATGTAATGGGACCAGATGAAAAGGTGGCAAGCACATATCAGAGACTTGAATGGTGACTCATCGGTAGTCTCGATCGAACTGAGAATCACCCGAACTTGACTAATCAGTTTGGTTTGGTCCCCAAAGATGCTTGTCATATTTCCAATTCCATAAAATTGGAAACTGTTGATTTTCGGTCTAATTTCAGAGACAGAACTGACCATTCAGACCAAACCAACTATTTATTTTTAAATTTTTTATTTTACTTCTTAAAAATCTATAAAGAAATCAATTAAACTTAAATTTCTATGGAACAAAGTGCCTCGATTCAAGGCCTTTCTCAATGTTATCGTGCAACATCACACTTGATCATTACCAAGAGACCAACAACACTTTAGCCTCGTTCCTCGCTACTTAAGCTGGCAACCTGCTTGTTAGCTTTTTCTACTAGCGAATGTGGGACTAAGCTCTCTATACCTGTCACATGCTTACTCAGTCTCTCCCTCGCTCCCCCTCACTTGCAGTTGATCCAAGGCGAATTACTGTATTTGTCCTGTTGGAAAATGATGGTAGTGAATAAAAAGCCAACAGAGACAAGCCACTCCAAGAGTCTCACATCAAAGAAGCACACAGAGAGTCTTAGAGAGATTGTGAATAAAAGTCAAGTCAGTCAATTCCTTTAAGCATGCTTTTTCGGCCTTTTGGCTAAGTTCAAGCGTGATACTTGTAAAGTGTGATTGATACTTACAAAAATGCTAAAGTAGTTTGATTTTTTTGCATGTGCGAACATGTGTTTCAAGCACATGTGATTGGTTCCATTAGATTGCTAGGGAATCAAATCGAATGGATTGATCCAGTCCTATCCAGTTCCAGGCTCCTTCTATTTGGTCCTTGGTTCTGGGAATGGGGATTCAATGCGTCTAGTTCGGTTCCTAGTTTTGGGGTGGGAACCTGATCACCTTGAAACCGGTTACCCCTATCTTGTAACACTCTTTTCGATAGGTATGAGCATGTAGGTCAAGCCTCTAGGAATTTTTTAGCCAGGTCTTATTCTAGAGGAATTGGCTCAGACTGAATTAAATAGGTCCGATCTAGGTCGGTCTGAGCCTACGCTTGAAAGTTTCTCTCAAAAAACACAAAATGATGTATTGCTTGTTGTACTTCCAATAAAAATCTAGTTATCAAATAAGTAACATGATATACATTAAGCACGACTTTTAGTCTAGCTCAATGTTTAGCGAATTTTATCTGCTCTTATATTACAATTCTTATATTGTCATACTAAATTAGTGTTGAAAAAAATCCTAGAGATTTTGAAGTTGACAAATTTGTCCATAAGATTTTAATAAGTCTAATAATTGTCTTGAAGTATGTTGATCCGGGAAAATAATCTCGAAATGAAATCATCTTGATCTAACTCAAATTCAAGTATAGTTTGTAAAGTTACTTCAGATGGAACATACTTAAACTTAAGTTCAAACTTCATACTAAAGATAAAGACCAAAATAATTGCTCTCATTGCCATGTTGACATAAGTTCAAAACTTAGTAAGTTCAGAAAACATAAGTTCAAAACAAAGCAAGTCTGAATGTGACCAATTTAGAATGTATAACACCTAATGATCTAGTTTAGACTTCAAACCAAGAAAGATTTGATTGCTTAATGTTATTTGACTGGCTAATCAAGTTCTTTCTAAATGAAGAAGTTCTACTTATGAAAACCAAAACCTTAGTTATATGGGCAACTGGAATCAAATGGAGATTCGGCTTCCATCATTCAATGGCCACTCAATATTTTTGATACATATTTATCCAATGGGTAAATTCACTAAGTATTAATGCTCATTATTATAATCTTTTTTTGATCATCTAATGGAATCTAGCCAATAGGATGTTAACATGAGAGAGTGGATGCAGGATTAATATAAGCCGAACCATTATAAACCTTATATGCAACTTCTCTTATCTCTAAACTCTCGACGTTTATTACTATAGTCTATTGCACACTCGCAAGGTGCTTCTAAAGTATGTTCTACCACACAACTAATTCTAAACTTCATTCTAGAATCCATTCTTTGTTCAAACTTTAATCTTGACTTCTTTTATTCTGCTTTAAATTGTCAAGATTTTATAGAGTCACTTATCCATCCCTTTTAGATGATACTTGCTAGCTACTTTAATTAGTTCAAGAAATTATGGAAGTGATGGATTTTCTATTCTGAAAAGATTTAATGGGTACTGACAAAAAGGTATCCGGCATGGATTGGTGAGTTAAATGGCAACTCATTTGTATAGTAGTTTTTTTAGTAACACTCTTTTCGATAGGTATGAGCATAGGTCTGGCCTCAAGACATTTTTGGCCAAGCCCTATCATAGGGAAATTGGCTCAAACCAAATTAAAGGGGTCTGGTCTAGGCCAGTCCGAGCCTATGCCTAAAAGTTTCTCTTGAAAAGCACAAAATGACATACTATCCACTGCACTTCCAATGGAAAATCCAGTTATCAAAAAACTAATATGATATACATTAAGCCCGACTCTTTTTAGCGAACTTTATCCGCCCATATGTGACAATTCTTTAAGCGATATTATTTTCTTTCTCATTTTATGTATTTCCCTTTTTTGACTAAAAGAAAAGATATGGCTCTATCATTCTTGTGAGACTGAAAGTAATATTCTCATTTCTCCTAATTAAAATAGGTTGAAAATTGGAATATTTTGCCTAATAAAGCTCCTACTTGGTTGGAATTGGACTTTACTCCTGTAAACCCTTTTCTTTCAAGTGTAGGCTGGATTTTGGCATTAACTAATGAGTGAAAATATGGAACTGGAGAAGTGAATAGGGACTTGCTAGGATTAGAACTTAAAATGTTCTACTTTAATATTCTGTGAGATTTTGTGAAACCGTTGCCAACTATTCTAAAACTTAAACATTAGGTGAATACATGAATTAATGTTTACATATTCTAGTAATTTCAACATTAGATGAAAGCTCCAGGGACTTGTATATCACCTAATCTACTAAATTTGAGTTACAAGACTTGTTTATAAGCATGACTTATGGATGCATGTTTCCTTCCAATCATACCTACCAAGGGTCCTCACTTCACCTGCCGGTCTGCCATTCATAAATTTGATAATTTGGTTACCGAAAATTCTCTATTTAGCGCTTCATCTCTTCCGCCTAAATTGGCGCTTCCTCTCTCTCCTATAACTTTCTACGCTTCCTTCTCCCTTTTTCTTACCCTCTGATTTTCCTTCCTCTCTATGATTTTTAGATCTATCTTTGCTATGAGAAGCCACGTTGTAAATCCATGTGGAGCTCGAGTGATACCATCTCAGACCCCGTATGAACCAGACTACCTTGCCACATTTCTTTCTTCTCGAACCTTTTTCGTTAGCGTTTAGTCGAGATAGTGGGAATTCGACGGCCATGTCCCTACCCTAACCTTATCTTGCCAGACTTTTTTTCTTCTTTCTTTTCTTTCCCATTTTCTAATACCAACGTATATTCTGATGACTTGTTTTACTCGTTTTTCGTACATATTCTTCCTTCATCGATCCCAGGAATCCATTCCTTGGAATCCGGAGACGTCACTCATCCCCAATCGAAAAGATTTCGAAAGATTACAATAATCGCATCCCTTAGTGCTATCGATATGCCCGAACCCCAACAACATAATATTTCATGGGCCCGCGTCAGGACCCATCTCGAGGAATTTTCTCTGTACTTAATTTACTAGTTCAACTCGAGCATCTCTTCTAGCTTTTGTGCCAAACTAGCTCTGATATCTGGACTTTTTCCCAAGCTGGATTCACTTAGCCATCATCTTTTGACTCAAATGTCACAACAAGCTCGATTATACGCAACAAGGAATTCAACACAAAAGAATCACTTGACTCCCTTCTAAGGATGTTCAGTCTAGAAAAAATATATCACATGCATCTGATTATGAACAAGAAAATCTTTTAATAAAAATATGTTTATTAATCCCATTGGTTTATTCCATGAATATGTGGATTGTGCATTGAAAATCCTGAACACTTCTTTTATGAAGCAATCAAGTTATAAACTTTTCAATTGGTTCAATTAAGTCTTAAACATTTTCTTAAAATACAATCAAGTTCTCTCAATGAAAAATGCCTAACACTGCCTTGGTACCACTTATTGCCTACGCGCCATCCTCAAAATTCACTTTTCAACTAAGTTTAGGACTTAATTGCATATTTTAGTAAATGTTTAGGACTAAACTGAACAAATTGAAAAGTTTAGTACTTAAGTTTTCTTTCATTTTTGTTTAGACAATCATAAAGTTGAGGGCTTGATCATATTTGGTTTATAAAATTTAGGGTCGCGGTGCAAGTTCGTTCCCTTATCCCTTTAAACAAATCTATATTTGGACCATCAAATCGGATCATAGCTTGCATCCTACATAAATAACAAGGCTGGTGAGATATTTCATGAGTTTGGAATTCACCTATCTAAGATGAAGTCTGTCATAAAAGAAATAGTTGTTTTATATCACGACAATTTATTCAATAACATGTGTATAACGAGTTTGTTCATGCCGGCGCCTAAAAAAATGGTCAATAGAGGGATTGCCGCGTGCAAGATTACCTTTCACCAATGTCGGAATTAAAAATTGACATTGGGGCATAGGTCTTAGAAAATGAACAGGATCCTAAAGGCTCGTAGATGCAAAAAGAACGTGTTAAGCACGAAGGACCCGTGCACCAAGCGTGTTAAGCACGAAGGACACGTGCACCAAGCCTAATCTCAAGATTTTGCTCTCCGTCATTCTGTTGCTTTCTTTTATTTTACCAAATTCTCGCTCTTGTGAATTTGATGGGCGTTCGTGCTGTCTAAATTCAGCTCTTGAGTCATCCTTCAGTGTAGGTCATACGCCTTTCTAAACTATAATCATCCAATCAAGAATACAAGAACCATATGCTTTTCATATTTGCAAATTCTTAGCCTACTCTATATTGAAGGAATCTTCCTATAGTGGGGCAGTATCAATTTGGCGAATTTTTTGGGACAAAACAATTTGGTGATGTATCCCACTTTCGAATGTGGCTAAATGACGAAATAAATCATCAACAGGAGAAAAAAGAAAAACAGATCACAAGATCCACTTACAAAAAATTCCGAAAAAACCCACTCCCTCTGCTATATATTAAGCTCTCTCCGCCTGGCACCCACCATCCCCATCCAAAGCTGATTCCTTCGCCTTTTTCTTCCTCTGCACTTTCCCTCTTTGCCTTGCGGTCCAACGAAAGCAGCTCCAAATCTTCCCAATTCAAGCCACGAAAGAGAACCCTAGATCTTCACAAAAATTAAGAAGATGGCAGCGGCGAGAGGCCACTTCAACTTAACAGCAAGAACGGTCCCCGAATCCCACCAGCAATCGTCGTGGCACTCCCCCGTGCCGTACCTCTTCGGCGGGCTCGCTGCAATGCTCGGCCTGGTCGCCTTCGCGCTCCTGATTCTCGCCTGCTCTTACTGGAGGCTGTCCGGCCACTTCGACACGAGGAGGAACGACACCGACTCCTCAGAGAACCAGCAGGACCTCGAGGCCGGTGCGGAGAAGGAGGCGGAGGATCGCGAGGACCAGAAGAAAGAGAAGGTTTTCGAGGAGAAGATTGTGGTGATCGTGGCCGGTCGAGCAAACGCCATGTTCTTGGCCACGCCCATCTTGTCCCCTGCTAGCAGTAACTGCAGTAGCAGTAGTAGCAGTAGTAGCAGTAACAGCAGTACGAGGTTGTCTTGTTTTGAGGAGAGTGAGTGCGGTAGTGTTGGTGATAAGAGAGAGAAGTTGGCGGCTGGAGAGGCGGAGACGGCGAGCAAGCATGGTGAGTCTGATCGGGTGGATCACAGTGGGGACTTGGAGAACCAGGATGGCTCTGGTCAGAGCTCTTAATTGGGGAATTCGTTTCCTTTTCTTCTAGAGTGATGAGTTCGTGGGTGTGGGCAGGACTTAGCTTCGAGGATTTTTCTTTCTTTTTCTTTTTGGTCATTTTCTAATTTCCCATCTTGTTATGCCCCTGTTTTGGTCCGGGAACCGTAAATATGATATACAGAGGATTCAAGTACGATTCTCTCTTTTCTTGAAAGAACAATGTCGATTTCATTGGATGGTTGATCACGTAAATCTACTTCTCCGAAGTGTTCTATCAAACGAAACGATGCTCGTAGTGAGCGAGACTGGTGAAATCCTATCTCGGCATGATGGGTGAGGTCCGACTCTTGTCGGGTGTTCACGGCAAAGAACTCTTTAATAAACAAGGAGCAATGGTGAATGCACAATGACGATGGATTGGGTCCTCATTCACAGAATAAAACCAAACTTCCTACGTTACTATACCAAGGGAATAGGGTTAAGGACAACTTGGCAGCTCATTGATCTAAGGGACCAATGTAAATACTTTCAAAAAAAAAAAAATTAGGTTGGATTTTGTCTCAAATAAAAGAATAAAGTAACCATTTAATTTCAAATAAAGGTCTAAAAGGACCATTTGGTGACAAGTGCTTATTCCGATAAAATGACCAAGGTCATTTTTGTCCAGAGACATTTCTTTATTTTTTAAATTATTTCCTTTTTCTTTTCTTATCTTTTCACTATTCATCTTCTTCATGATTTGAGGAAAGTTGCAGGTCTCAAGCTCACCTCAAGATATGGCTGTCTTCCATGGCCACTTGCACTGCGTTCAAGTGTCGCCTTGGCGAGCTCTTCAAATCTTTCAGTCTTGCCTTCCAAATGACTTCTCTGTCTACCTATCTATCTATCTATCCATCTCTGTCTCTCGACACTTTAAAAGCATATATTTAACTTGCTGCCATAGCCAGCTTATGATAAAATCACCTCCAATAACCCTAAAGTTCCATGGGACAGCTTGACAAGAAAACCCTCAACTTCAATACCCATGACCACAAACGGCACAGTGATTGCAAGCGGCCCCGCTCCAAAGTTTGAGTCGACAGTGGTCGAAAGCAGCGAAAGCAAAAGGGGACGAAGGCCACTGCGAGGCCCGACTGTCACCGCTGACCAAGTGCAAGCTTCGGCTATCGAAGTGGGAGCAGATCAAGGACTACCTGCTCATGGAGGAGTTCGTGACAAACGAAGATTGGCTCAAGCCATGGCCACGAGCGACGACGGCTCGTTTAGCATTGGTGGCCATGGACGGTCAGATCTGAAGAGCCAACCAAGATGGCGCTTGAATCTAGAGAGAAAGTTGGTGGAGGAAGAAGAGAAAAAAGCGAAAGCATCCCAAAAATGTCTTTGGACAATTATACCCCTATTTGTGTTGCCAAAATAAGCATTTGCTTGCTAGCTGCCTAGCATGTGAAGATTGGATCGGCTAGCTAGCTTAGACATTTTTTGAGATAATGTTGAATTTAGGTCCCGAGGAAACTCATTCATTTTAGACCCTTATTTGAATTCTTCCACTGATCTTATAAAAACACCCATTTATGTTCACTTATTTAAGCAATAAATTTTTGTAAAATATTTAAAATATCATTTGAACTCTGAGCAATTATGCAAATATTATATGTTGATATGCAAGTAAAAATTTCACGTATCTTACATCAAGTAAAAGTCAAATTGTGTAAAAAAAAAAAAAACTTTGAAAATCAAAAGTTACTTCAAACTGATTGACTTGTGGAATCATCTTTTAAATGTTGATCGAGTTGGTTAAATGAAAGAAGTTAACCAAAATGAGAGAGGGTGAAACTTAATTGAGTAATTTTAGTATTTCGATTATAGATGATTTCCCAAATCAACATATGCGTTTTTTTTTCAATACTACCCCACTATTTTGCACTATCTTGTCAAGATAAGTACGAAGGAGCTTACTTTTACACATCGCAAAATTGAATCTTAAAACATTCATTTCGATGATCTAACTTTTAAATTATTTTTTTAAAATTATGTCACGAGATCTGGCAATTGAATTAGGATGTCAAAAATGTCACATTAGATTTCCAACTTACAATTTCTGTGGGTGTTATTCTAAATATTCAGAACTCAATTAGCAAATAATTGAATTCCTAGGTCTAGATAGTACGGTTGCTCGAAAGTTTATGATGTTTGTAGTTATCCACATCCAGCGAGATCCTACAGCAGCACTATTCGATGATGTTATTGGTGGTTCACAAGGAAAATATTTGCAAGGCGTCAATCATTAGATATTTTATGAGGCGAGCGTACTATTCGTAGGGCACAATCATAATCATTTGATATCTTTCACTTAATGCTCCATGAAGTAAGCAACCGCACTGACCCAAAAATGATTAGGGTTTTATGCACCTTTCGTTTTTCCTTAGGTTTCTTTTCTTGTGGGGAATATCTGCAGGCCTAAATAGAAAAGATGCGGGAGATAGGGTCCGGTCTACTTCGCAATTGCACTTTTTCTGCTTACTAAGCTAAGTAAGACCGACGTTAAAACGCGACGCGACGCGACACGACATGATACGTCGATACGTCATTTTTCAAAAAAAAAAAAATTTCGATATGTTGGGACAAAGTATATATTAAATATATATTTATATATACATAATAAATTATTATTTTTATGATTATTTCAATCAAATTAATTTAATTCAAATTCACAAATAAATAAATAATAAAAAAGCCTACAATGAATTTACATTAAAAATATTAATTCGCAATTTATTAATACCATTTGTTATTTCAATTTACAAATTCAACTCTACTCTAATAATTCATAAAATTTGGAGGAAAAAAAGCAATTCACATTATGGACTTATGTGTCAAACGTGTCGAAGAGAAGAAAAAAAACTTGGGAGTGAATTATGTATCATGGAAAGTGAGAGTTAGAAGAGAAAACTAATTTTTTCTTCTTTTTTCATTTATTATTTTTATTTTATATATATATATTATTGAAAAATATTTTTGAAAATTTTAAAATTGACCTTGTGTGTTGGAATCACATATCGGAAACTTGTATATTGGAATTCTAATTCGAATATTGGAGAATGTTAGGAAAATTAATTAGGTATTAGATTTTCCGACACATATTGACTGAGTGTCTGAGAGTGTTCAAGAGTGTCGAAGAGGAAGAGTGTTCGACACGTGTCAAAGTGTCCGACATGACACTAAGACTTTCGAATAGTGTCGATACTTCCTAGCTACTAAGCATGGGAGTTTGATCCAATACTTGTGTGGGATTTTACCCCTTAGATTAAGCTTATCCCCTCACTAATCCGGGTTAACTTCTTTTGCTTACCAAATCGATAGGCATGCTTAAGATGATCTCACGAGTCAATCGGTGGGCATGACTATAAAAGGAATTGGACGCGAGACCTTAGCCCTAATACTTTCTTAAAGTCAAGTGTGCACCTGCATGTTCTAACATATTAAGTTGGTAAACACCAGTGCACGCAAGGATATCATAAGTTGCGTAACATTTTTTTTTTTTACCACTCGAATGTCATAACTTTAAAAAAAAAAATGTTCAGTTGAGTGTCAGAACATTCATGAGTCAACAAAAAACATATGCATTGTTCTCTACTTGAAAAATCGAGGATAAGAACATAACAAGTGTGATAATTTTGGTACAACGCTCACTTGAGTATCGTAACTTTTTTTTCCAACCACTTGAGTATCGTGACTTTTAGAAAATGTGCATTTGAGTGCCATAACTTTCAATCAATCACTGGAGTATTATAACTTTTTAAAAATATTCATCCAAGTGCTAGAAATCTGAAGTGGTATGGCACTTGTAATTACCTTTTAATAAAAATTATGACATTCAAGCGATCAATTAAAAAGCTAAGTGACACTATGGCACTTAATTGAGTGTTATACACAATTATGACACACAAAATGGCCAAAAAAAAATTTATGGCATTCAAGTGAGTTTTGTACAAAAATTATGACAAATGTTATGTCATTTACCCCTTTTCATGTCTCAAAGTATATTTTGTACATATTTTAGCTGATGGGAGTGCCACCCAATGATAATGAACTCGAATTCAATCAAATTGATTTTCTCTAACTTAAATAAGAGGGCAATTAAACTCAAAGTTAACTCTAATTGGCTCGATTCGTTTATTAAATAGTGTAAATTGGGCTGAATTTGATTTAAACTAGAACTCAAAGGTCCATTGAACGACGCATGTACTAAGTACATACATGTACAACAGGATAAGTACATAGGTACATTGAAGACAAGAAGGCATTGTCCATTTGGTTCACTCCCAATACCAATTTGGTTCATATGAAGAATCATCGCGGGTTCAATTTGATAAGGAGGAATTTCTCTTGGCCTGAGGCCGCCCAGAGACTTCCTGTTGTGGATAGAGTACCAGTACTGATCTGATGGGATGGCCATACGCGGGGCGTAGAGCTCCAATAGCCAACGTCTCGGAGGAAAAGTAGCAGACGGCCGCCCGATTCACGTCTCGAGCTCCTCGAGTCCAACGCGAACTCGAGTGCAACGTATTTGAGCTTGACCAGTACATGAGTCGGCTCTAAGAGTGCGCGAACGGATTCATGGTGCATCCCCTTTGTCACCACTCAATTACACATGAACCCAATCCTTTTTTTTCGGTCAAATTTAGCTCATGAGATCATCTCATTCCACCAGTCAACCTACTCATGAATGCTCCGACCCCATCAAGAAAAGCTAGAATACGAAGATGTGGCCCTAATTTCATGCAACAGTACCCTGATGTGAAGCTTAGGCATGCATATATGGCAACAACTTGCAGCAAGCAAGCGTGAGTTGTTACTTTCCAGGAGCATAAAGTCGGGTCGTCAGCATCAGACATTCTTCATGATTCGGGGAGCTGAAAAACGTCTCTCCTCTTCATCGATGGCCTACTAAAAACGATCAAACACGCTGAAAAGATGAAAGAGACTTGGAAATGATTAACACCGCGTATTGGGGATATAAAGCGACGCTACGAATGCGAAATTGTGGCTCTCTCTTGGCACCAAATTCTGGGTTCATTCGTGTGGTGGATGATGAGACTGAGGTGACCCGAACGAGTGTCCTTGTGGATGCAGAGTCGATGCGATTCCAATTGATTGTCGACTACCCAAGATTGGTCGATTCATGTCAAATTCTGAACATTCCCATTGCTTATGCTTTTTGCAGGAGGTGTGGCTGAAAGTTATGGGTTGATATCGTGGGTCATGAGTTGTCCATTTAGGTGGTCCACTAGGGGGATACGTCAGGATTAATCCGTCGAATACTAGTATATTGTCCAGATGACTATGATCAATATAACGACAAAAAAGATCGATTCTATTTGAAGAAAGAAATACAGGTAGACTTAGTACCTGTTTGGTAGAGTTGTGTGGCTCCAATGTAGCCATGATGCTCTATAGATGCATTTGGTTCAGCTTTTACGAAAAGCTTTTTGGCCTCATAGGCTCTTGAATCTTAGTAACACAATCTTGAATATCCTTGGTGCTTAGCTTATGCTAAAAGCCCGATGCAACTCTCTCCTGACTTTGGCTTTGAGTATTTTCATAATACTACTTTAGGGTTAAAGTAATTTTTTCTTTCAACTTTACCCTTACTAAACTATTTAAATTCAAATGTTACTCTCACCCTCACATTCTTATGTAGATCTGACTGGCATAGCATAATGTCAGTGATAAGCTCAAATTTAACCAACATCAAGTTCAAATTTAACACCAACGTTGCCTTGCCTGGGTTGCGTAACCCAATCAGCCCTTGCTTGATGTTGCACAACCTCGGTGTCACTGTCATGCAATCTTGGTGGGTCGTCACGTAGAGTCACATGAGCTTGGTGTCACCTTGCTTAGGGTCAAGAGACCGTGATGGCAACCTCGTCAGCCTTCAAGACTCTATATTGAGCTTCTAATTTGTTTAAGTCAGTGCCTGCTTCTCATTTGTTTTTGAGGCGTGTTGAGCTTCATTTTTACAAAGAATGAATCGTTCATGTGCTGGAAACTTTCTTAGGAGTCTTTGCATCAGTTGTGCTTATCTTGTCTACAATTGGAACTCTTACAAATGTAGGCAAGGCAATTAACGTGGTGAAGTTTATAATTAAGTGTTGAAATAATTTATTATCATGAAAAGAAGTGATTCTTGGTCATGAAAAATGTGACTTTTGATTATGAAAAGAAGCTATTGGCAACACAAAAATTGATGATGGTTGGGATAAGGTACCTAATCCTAAGAGATGCGTTGACTGGTTGTCTATCAATAGCATCGAATCATACATTGTTCAGGCTCTCCCAAGCCATACCAATTTGCGACCTAGGGTTTAAGTTTTTTAGCATGTAAATTATTTTTATTTAGGAGTCATCACTAATCACTTTACAATGGACCGATTAGATACCTAAGTAAAGTATCGGGAGAAATATCTCACTTTTACAAACTAGAGATTAAATGAGTTTAGGGACTTGATTATGTTAGATTACTTTAACAGCCTTTTTGTATTTTTTCTCTTTTATTCAAAAATACTTCGTCAGGTGTTGACACTTGATTTTTAGTCGACACGTCATTAAAAAGTAAATAAAATAAAATAAAGATTTGGGTTTCTGATCGCGAAGGAGTCCCATTTCTTGACTGAAAAGTATCATTTTTCATTTCTTTCTTTTGCACTGTTATTTTAAAACAATTTCCAATTTATTTTCAAGAAAAACTTGAAAAAGTCAAATAGTTGACTTTCGAGTTAATTTTTTTGGTCAACTCTTTGACCAAAAGTCAACCCTAGTTCAAAAATTGAATTTTTACCCAAAAAGATGACATTTAACCTTAATTTTACTTTTGCCAAATCAATTCTAAAAAATTCAAAGAATTTACCCAAAAAATCAACATTTTAGGAAATGTCAACTAAATGGTTAACTTTTGGTCAAACCTTTTAAAAATGGAAAAAAATCAAAATCCACAAGAATATTTCTTTTAATGTCAATTTGACTTTTGTGTCGAAAATTTCACAAAATCTGATTAAGAACCTTGATTTCTGAATTTTTTAGTTTTAGGTTCTAAATCGACCAAAAATAAAATTATATTTATTCTAGTCGCAATTAGGTATAGTTCCTTCTGTAACATTTGGTTTAGGGAATCTTTGAAATCTGCTTATGCATTCAATTTCACGATTTACCCAATCAAAATGAGAATTATCGTTTTGAGCCCTAATCAGGGGACTAAAATTTGTCCTTCATAACTTGCGAATGGACGACTGTTTCTCACTCATTTCCTTAAAATAAGTCCAAATTCAAAATCTATTTTGACAAATTCACTCCAAAACTAATCAATTTGAAGAACTTTATCCTTCCGAGCATAAGAAAATCAAGTAATTAAGCTTCAATTGACAAAATTCAAATTGACCAATTCATGGTTATGGTTTAGTTTCATGAATCTAGGTCCAATTTGGATATTAAGCCTGGATTCATTTTTGGCATAAGCTTGAGTGCTTCAATTTAAGGTCAATTTGAAGGTAATGAGTGATCTTACATATGGGTATTTTATTAGATGGGACAATAGTGATACTAACTAAGTTCAATTTTAGTTAATTTGTAATTTTGCTCATTAAATTGCAAATTTAACCATTTTAGCCATTTAGGCCCAATTCATGGCACTCGTGATTCTGACCCATTGCCTTTCATAATAAACATTCAATTAAGTTAATAAAAGACCTCTAGATCATGTTCATAAGGTTTGATTAGTTTAAATGTATCTCAATTGGCCAATTTCTTCTTTAGGGTAAAATTACTTTTCCATGTGGTCCTTTAGAGGCCAAATTGCATAAATTTTGGAACCACATGGGTCCCAAGTGGAGAAAATGGCAAGAACCAAACCAAACCGGTCAAGAACCGGTCAAAAACTGATCGAACTGATCTGACTGGCCTTCGACAGGGATGGCCAATTTAGCCCCTTCCAACCAATTCCTGACCTCCTACAATCGGTTCTGGGATCCTTTCAATGTCAATTTCACTTATGCACCTTCAATTTTCCAAAATTTTACATATTGATTCTTGAATTTCATCAAATTGCAAATTAACCCCTAATTGGATATTTCAATGCAATTCTCGATTGTGGCTCGGGTTTTTGTAAATCAAATCCACTAGATCAATTATTTGATGATTTGATATCATGTAGAGCCTTCGAAATCAATTTTTGACAATTGGATCGAAATTTCGACCATCAGATCGAACCAATGGCCAAAATCGCTTAAGTTGGGTAGTATATAAGTCCATTTTCCCTCCATTTTTGGCGCGGTTTCATTTTGGCATGAAATCTTTCTCTATCATCAGTGTCTCTCTCTCTCTCTCTCTCTCTCTCTCTCTCTCTCTCTTCTATTATTTCCCACCCATTCCTCTTTCCTCTCCTCTCTCTCTCTTCAATCAGTTCAAACCAGCCTTCTTTGCGGCCACTACTCACTAGCCTTCAACTGGCGGCTCATTGGCCACCGCTAGCCCCCGCGATGAGCCTCATCCTTTCTTTCTTCCAGCAAAAGTTCCAATAGCAAGCGGTTGTTGATTTCCCCCCGTTAAGTGGGTTGATTTCCCTCGAAAATCTTAAAACCAATCTAAGAGGGACCGGTTTTGTTTTTGACAAAATCAGCGACCACCAGAGCTCACCGGCACCTTCAATCACTAGCGATCACTCATGCAAAAGGCCTTTGACCTAGCTACGGAGAGAAACTAGTTGATCAACCACCGATCGGCTTCTAATAAGCCTGATCTCTACTAGCGGCGTCTAAACCCCGATTCTGTTTCCCTTCACTGTAGGCAATTCAGCCACCTTCCGAAAGCTATTCCTTGATGTCCAAATCTAGTCCTTCATGGTTTATAGAGGTTTGATCGAGGTTCCAATGAAAAATTCAATTGATTTCAATAAAAATCGATAAAAACACAACAAAGGTAATGATCTTGGTCTCGAACCTCATGAAGCAAGGCTAGATTAGCCAGTCGGGGCTAGAGTTCAATTTTACGTAAATACATGATGATTAGATGCTAGATGATAGATTTGGATGATAATTTTGCTGCAATTGAGTATTCTTAGATGATGAACTTGAATGATTGTGATTGATTTTGGTTGAATCTACAATTTCGTAGCTATAGGACTAATATGATGATTTGGCCAAAATAAGATCCGAAATGACATTGTTTCAACTTGAGTCCATTTAGGTTTAGATAGTACATGTCACAAGCTTCGAATTGATAGGTGGCACACCCCAATCGAGTGTCTTTTGACCATTGAAAGACACCTCCGAAAATGAGTGATTTTGTAGTAGTTTAAGTGGATTTTTGGTTCTATTCTTGTTCCGAAATGGGATTTTACTATTTTTTTTGTAACCTCTTATGATAATTTCTACACAATCTTGCCTTCACAAGTTTTTTCCAAATCATCTTGTACATGTTCAGTATTTTTTTTTTTTTGTGATTTTTAAATCTGCTTATCTAGGTCAAATCTACTCAGATTCAAGCCTAAATTAGTCTGTTCCGTATTGATCTCTAATTTTATCATTTTTGTACCAATTTTTGTGTTGAGAATATCCTATAATTTTTTTGGAATGTTTGGATGTGTTTAACCAGGTCAAAATCGCTTATATTTGAACATAGGACAGTCTGCTCTGCATTGGTCCGAATTCTGTTTTGATGAATTGAGTCCACAAATGCGTTTATTTGGTCTCAAGTCTTTCATGAAAGTTGAAATATATATATTCAATCGATACATGCTTTGCAAAGTCTTGACATTGGCAAGTGAGTCAATTGCGTGAGTTAAGGTGAAAATTTGTTGTAGTAGTATATAGTTTAAATATGCATATGTGTTTTGTCATTTTTGCTGTGATCCCACATTTAGGTTTTGAACTTTTAATGAGAAGTGTTCATCATTGCATGTTCTATATGTAGGATTTTTCATAGGAGTTTTGCATGTCTTGATGATGGCTGAAGTCATGCCTGTTCTATGAAGTTAATATTGAAATGAAATCTTACCGTATATGCATCTTGCCATGCTTGTTTGGGTCTTTTAGAGGCTAAATTTTGCAATAATGTCTTCTTGACACTTAAACTACATTTTACAATATTTGAGTATATATTCACGTCATTACATTTGAGTGCATTTTGCATGTTAAATTTATGCCGCAAGAGCGTATGTTCACCTAGATACCCTCAAGCATTTCATCATGAATCTTAAGTCATTTCATATTGTCATCGAATTGTATGACATCTTCTCATACCGACTTAGGGCTAGATGATTACCCAAATTGATTGTCCTATCCAATTCTAAGTCACATATGATCTTTTCATGCTGTTCATGCATTATTTGAATGACTTTGAGATTTTCTAATGCATGTGTTCTTTTTTTCCTAGTTATCAACATGCGCACTCTTAGAGATCTTGATCTTAGAGTACCTAATTGACTTAGTTTGGACTCAAGCCTTTTTAGAAAGTTGCAAAGCACACTTAGAGGTTTCCAATGTCGCTAATTGTATGCAAATTGCTTATTGTTTGGACCACTTTGTATCTTTTTAAAATTCGATAAAAATTTGGACATGGGATCAAATTCCGACCCATGTTCTAACCCATGTTTGGACAGACCTTTGACATTTTTATTCTATTTTTTTTTTCTGTAAGGATTCTACACTTGGTCTTTTAACGAAAATTATTTGCCAACATGTTGGCTATGTTCTGTGTAAATTTGATTATTTTTGGACTTATTTTGATAGGACAAATCCTTGCGATATTTATTGAATATTATGCTATTTTGACAATTTTCTAGACATGTTATTTGTTGTCGAATTTTTGTAAAATCATGTGTAGCTTGTTTAGGAAAACTTTTTTCACAAGAGTTGTTCATTATCATGTCATGCATGTTAGATAATCCTTTCATTTCCAAATTATCATTAGGCATTACTCATTTTTTTGTCTTTACATACTTGTTCTGAATTTCCCAACATGAGCTTGATTGTGATTGTTTTGATAAACTTCTTAGATTAGTTTTTGCATGAATCTAGGTCATTCCATCTTCATGAAAGTTGCTTTAAACACCTTGATATTCATTGTTAAATGATTTTTAATGAGTTTTCTTTTCAAATCAAATTTAAAAATGCTGTGATACATGTGATGTTTCTGAAAACCATTTCCTAAGAAATTCTTTTCCAAAGCTTGATTTGATTTAAGGAAGAGTTGTGATTTAGACCATATTCAATATGCTTGCGACACTTGTGACTGTATTTATGTGAGTCCTGAGCTAGCCTTGGCAATTGAATATGTTCCATAACTTAGATATTCTTTAATCCCAAATATTTTTAAACCTCTTTAAAAGTCTATTTGACATTGTGAAAAGTCACAGTTTGAATTGTATTCAAAATGTCTACAATGCTTATGAGTACATTTATGCGAGCCTTAGGGTTAGCCTTGGCAATTGAATGCCTTTCATAGTCAAGACATCACTTTGTCCCAAAAATTTTGTTGATGATTTTCAAAGATATCTTTGAAACATCACATGTATCCCCCATGCATACAATTACATCATACATTTAAAAGTGTCTGTGTTTGTGATTGACGCATGCCCTTGATAATAAATGACTCCTTAATGGTTTACTTTCTTGCTTGATTGGTTGGGAAACAAGACCTGCATGCATGTTTAATTTCTTCAATGCATGTGACTTTTAGATGTATAGTATCGACGAATGATATCAAAGGAAAACCCCGGGATCATATAAATCGACTGGTTAGAAGATTTATAAGTGTTACTGGTCATGCAAGAACACAATTGATCGATAATGGCTATAATTCACAAAAATGAATCAAGTAAGTGTCTTGGAAAGACCTATGCATGAAAGACAAAGACCGACCCCGATGCCCTAAAATTTGATTTTTGCATTGAGCTTTCTTTAAGTGATTAATCTTGACATGATGTCGTGTTTTTTATAATTTTAATGTGCATGCTTGTTTCTTTCCATTATATGTACCTAGTTATATAGTTCTTGACTAGGTTTAGATTAGGATCCCGAAGATGGAGAAGACATAAAGATGGTGAAGGTCGATGTCCATTCTGACCATAATCATGTACTATTCATTTCACTAACATGTCTCAGGTTCTTTTTGTTGTATAAAGCCCGACGAGTTGCGGGTTCTCTCTTCCTCTTATCTTTTTCAACTGTGTTTCTCTTTTTCCTTTTCATTTTCTTTAGGAATAAAATAGCATGAAAATGACAAACCATGTATGATCGCTTAATTTAGGATTAATGATCTCGAAAATGTAATAATAAATGCATGGACACATTAGGTAAACACAACATATTGTTTAGGTATCGAAAGAGCGCGAATAGAAATATTAGCGTAACCCAAGTCTCCGAATTTAGATATTTGGTTGTGTAGGAATCGAGGAAACACTCCCAACCCTAGATTAGGTTTCTTGCCAACCCCCATAAATAAGGATAGTTGCGAATTCCATCTTATTTTTAGGTTGTCATAAATAACTAGTCCATATAAATGAACCCATCGCACCAGGTATGAGTTTTGATGAAACTCACCATGGTTTAGCATACTCGATGTTGGAGTACCCAAAAAAATGAAGTGCTATCATCTTTATGGGCAAAACGTACTATCAAAAGGGCTACCATGGTAAAGGTACCCTTAAATCCAATATCCACACCTGACTTCTTCTCCCGAGGTGTGTCGCCCGTGTGGGTATGAATCATGACACTCTACTATCATGCGGGGTACGAGTTTGGAAGAGCTTGCGATCTCGTGGAGGAAACTCACGAGAGACTTAACCCAAAAGATGAGGTGATGATGTTTTCTAGGACGTGAACCGTGAGGGAATTCTTGTGATCGAGCACCCCTAAACCCAACATTTCCTCTTCCTCTCCTCATGATGGAGGATTGGCAGCGAGATTGGGTTGCGACATCAGGCAACTTGGATTAGTTTTAATATACTCCATAACATATGAGGTGATCATGTAAGTACACAATCCACCAATTTAATACCTAATAAAGTAGTAAATAAATTGTAGAACTTACCTTATAGTAACAAAAGCATTTACAGTGTTAGCTTAAAATTCACGTCAATAATCATAGTTATGAAATATAATTAACACGCAGTCACTCAATTTTTTTGGGAATTTTCACTTATTTAAATGAATCCTAGAAACTATGTGCAATGCAATGCAAAGACATACAAAAATGTTTAACTAAATTGATATGCGGCATGCAACTTAACATGAAAACTATATATCGCATGACATTAATTAAATGACCTAATTTTAATGACTGGCAATTTCTAATTAAATAGGCCTAGCAAAAATTGCTAAATTACGTGTATTTTTATGAAACTAATTATCTATGACATTCACATGATATATTTTGTTTTTTTTTTATAGAAATTCATAATTAAAAATTACTAAAAAACTCTACCTAAGGTGACATATTTTATACTTTAAGTGAGGAAATAGACTAACCTAAATCCTATCTTAAATTTGTATCTCAACTAGCAAGTCAACTCAAGTTATTATCTAAACATGCATTTGAATTTATTTAGAAAAGTATCTAGCTATTATATCATGCAATTCTATCTAGGAAGTCAATTCTAATCTACATGATATTCAAATGCTTTTTTTTTTCAGGATAAATAAAGCAATCAAAGTAAGATAGTCCCCAAATCATTCAAAATCATTAAATATATCATCCAACCAATTCAATATGTGAAATAATATGTAATCAACTTGAAATGTTGTGAATAAAATTGATAAATTGATCTTAAGCTTTAAAGATCAAAACATCAATTTTAAAAATTCTTGCCGAATCAATGATTCCATCTAAAACCTTTCTAAGATTATATACCGTTGTGAATTAGGAAATATATCATAATTTGGGAATACGCCTATCACTCAAATATGCACGTAAGCATATAATAGGCACTAAAATATCCGAATCAAATTCAGATAAGATAGTTACTTAATTTGCGGATAATTTTGCCAAATTTGAATCAATGGATAGAGGATTGGACGGCAATTGGCAATGGTGCATGGCGGTGAGTGGTGTGCATGGTGACAGCAGCTTACGTGTTAGCATTGCGATTTAGGTTGGCATGAAGCACGGCTCCACGACGCTTGGGTCAACTCAAAAACCTACAAAGAAGAAATCTTGAGCAATTGTGTTCTTCGTGGACAACTCCTTCTTTGATGGGTTCTACTCTACTTGGACCAATATGTTGTATATCATGCATGTATTGTCTCTGAAGAACAAGAATTTGGAGAAGGTTTTATGAGTTTTGGTCATGGGAAAGATTTAGTACGCCCCTTTTGTGCTTTTTGCAAAAAAGAAAGACCAGCCCACAAGTCTTCCTTCCTCTTCTGTACAAGTGGTGGAGATCAAAAAGCCTTTTAGAGTCCAAGCGGTGGTTGAATCTAGACTAATATCTCCATCACCGTTTAATTGCAATATAATTGCTAACTGATTTCCCTGTACAATCACGATGGACTTCTCTGAAATTTGACTGAAGAACAGAGGCTTCGTGTTCGGAAACCGTAGGAGCTTGGGCGTTTATTGGAACTTCGTCTCTGGGGCAAGCCAACGTGGCAAGCGGCACGGACAGGATTTCTACGGCCACCAAGCGAATATGGTTTGGTGTTAGGCTGACGAGAGCAGCGGCTTCACGTCTAGATGGGGATGGCGTCAGGATCTTGAGCAAAATAAGAGTAGGCATGGTTTGTTGGTGGCTAACAGTACAACCTAGAAGATGGGTGAATAGGTTGTTTTTAAACTTTGATGATCTTTTATGGAAATTAACTAATCACTAAATAAAGATCAGCTCAACCAAATGTTTAAGAAAACATCAACTAGCTATATGTCGATGTATGTAAATGGAATGTAAATAGTGAAACATAGAGAGTTATAGTGGTTCGGCTTTATCCAAAAGCCTATGTCCACTCTTCATACTACCAGCCTCAAGATGGGCTAGATTACACTAACAATATGCTTGGAAAGTTACAAATGGCTAGCACCAATCCTTTACATTATAGATAACACTATCTGAACTCAACTGCTGCTTTTACACTTGTACATTTAATCTTTTGCATGGTTGCCAAACAGCATGCATATCAAAATAGTACGACAAAGAGCTTATAGCTAAAAACAATAGGAGGTAAGCTTCTTGACTTTGTGTGTTGCACTCTTCCATGGTTCTCTGTGATCTTCTCTTTTATACTCTTGCTCAATCTATCCATTGAAGATGAATTAGAGAATAATCAGATGATCGTTGGAGAGTTTTCGTTGAGCTACTATCCAAGAAAGGTACTGTCCATACAATTTCTTTCCTTGAACCTCTATAGGCTAGCCAAAAATGGCAATTGTTGCTATCTTTTCACTACAATCTGTGACTGTTACATGTTTTATTTGGATTTAACTGCTATGCGAATCCGGATCTTTAACTACTGGGTTGACCCAATAAAAATGATCAAATGTACTTAGTTGTTACATCATCATTGACCTGATCTTTACAGCTTTGACATAAACATCATCAACAACTGATCTTTTAGGTTGACTAGTACTGTTTGTCATAACAGGACATTTGTGAATTTCTTTCCAATGAATCACATCATGAATGTTGCATAGCCCTTTGGTCCAAACATCAAGTTATATAATAAGGATAGTTTGAACATCATCAAGGTAACTTGAATATGTTTTCTCCAACACGGTTGTTGTCTCGGTCAAATGTTTGACCAGGAGCAAAGCTCGTCAAAATAGTTGAACGTCGGTTAGTCAAGGAGTGGTCTGGCACAGCGACAAGTACCCATGGATATGCTGACCCTGCTGATCTGGGTGTGTTCTTAGGACTTGCAAAAAAGACAAAGAAACTCTTCGCTTTGCCTCCTTCGTAATGGTGGCCGCCTCGTCTCTTTCTCTCTCTACTTTCTCTCTTCTCAATGTGGTGTCTCTATATTGTGTGCTCTGAGAAAGAATTTGCCAACCTCCATTTTCTTGTCCATGGGTGATCCTTTTATAGGTGGGGATGAGCTAGCATTTCTCAGGGAAGGAGAATATATCATATGGTTGTTTTTATACCTATAGCCACACGTATATATTACCCCCAAATATACGCCTCTCCATGCAATATTCCTTTCTATTTTTTCAATATTTCTCATCTGATACCTTCCTTTCAGAATATACTAATCTTCTAGCTTGTCTTCCTCATAAGTTGATTTTTGATCATCAAAGAATAATGGGCTTGGGCCAATTCCTTTCTTGATGGACTTAGTCCAACTTGTCAAATTAAAGCTCATAACCATCAATTCAAACTCATATATCACCAGTCTAACGCAAATGCAATGATAAATGCTCCTAAAACTATATGCTATTCAATTTAATTTTAATCTTTTTGTTTAGTGGTTAAAATTAATCCCTAATTTTTATGCAATAAACAACTAATTAGGTTGCCAAAATTTAGGTGTCAGTATAAGCAAACCCAACTTTATAACTTTTAACAAAACTATAAAAGTTCAATGGGTAACAACAAACTATTGTATCTTGATGGTAATTAAGTACTAGGGCACAAGGTTAGTACTCATAGAAAGTTAAGAGAATGTATAAGAAACACTCTTAATGAAGTTCAAGGGTTTAGCAAGGCGATGGTAATGTAGTAAGTTAGAAATTCACGTACATGAACATAAGAATTGGTACTGCTTTCGAAAAAAAAAAAAAAAAAAGTCAGATGAACTTTTGTAAATTTTCATGAATGTAGAATGGAGTCTCAAGCCATAAAAGTGTTAAGGTATAGGACATTTCTAGCTGAATGTGTGTAAATTCATATGTGTGATAATCCAATTTAATGAATGAAATCATGGTTCAAAGTTTTATCTATCACTAATATTGTTAATATAATTATTTACACTAATTGAAAGTTCAAATCTTAACAAATACTTTATTGCATGTGTGAATTTTTGTAAATTAGTACATATAAAAAACTAAGTGAAGGATTGATGAAATTATTTATTATCATAAAACGATGTGACCCTTGGTGATAAAGAGAAGTGACCCTTGGTTATGAAAAGAAATAATCGTTGATATGAAAAGTGGTAATGGTTCATCAAGAAATGTGGTGATGGTTAGGATAAGGTACCTATTCCCAAGTGATGTGTTGATTGGTTTTTTATAAATAGCACAAAATTATACGTTATTCATGACAACTCTTCAAAAAACAACATTTCATTCTTTGTAACTCTCTTTTACTCTTTTCATACACATAACTTTGATAATACATTCAAGGTAAAATTCCAAGAAAGAAATTGAACAATTGTTTAACTCATTCCTTTGCAAATTAGTGTTTATCCTGAAGGTATATTTATTTCAAACCATGTAACAATATTAGTGAGGTCAAATAATACTTCAAAGATACTGACCCTTATCACGGACCAATGCATCAAAGATCTATAACTACTGCTCTATAGGGAAAAGTTGCGCATTGATGGGATCAGATCTTAAAACTCATACTGGAAAGTTTTGGAAAGTTACATGTTTTTGTCATGATATGCTCCCGGCATTCATTTATACATAAAGGAATGGATTTTGAAGCATTTGTTTACAAGTCAATCCGGATGGTTCATGCAAATGAAAATCTCAAATAAAACACCATTCAACCAACCCTGCAAACGAATGTATAACCCGAACGATAATATAAATGGCAGTTTTAAATGAGATTCCATAATCTAACATCACAAATGAATTGTTAATTATAAACTTGAGTCCTCTCAATTCATGCTTCACGTGACAAGGGTTCATTTTAAGTTTTTAGCCAATCTAAAAACATTACTTAGGAGAAGCCACTAGTTTCTTTGTTGGAGGCTGGCTAGAAGCCAAATCAATGGTCAAGAGACCTCCCTTGATTTCCATGGAACAAAGATTCGTGGTTTGAGGGCCTGAATTATGCTAGAAATTTCTATTAGCGCCCTATTAGTACCTATGAGTATGGTTGTTTATTAAAGTGGTCAAACAATCCTTTTACATTTTTTGTGCAATTTGTTTGGAAGGCAAATGTGACCACACATGGATGGTTATTTTGTGCAATTCTAAACTGACTAACAAAAGCATAAAAGAAATCACACAAGTAATAAAATTGCGATGCGGAAAAGTAAATACCAAAGCGAAGTAACGATGAACTAGACTAATTACAAGAAAGGAAGCATTAACCATCGCTCTCTCGTTTATGCGAGTCTCTCTTTACCCTTTGGTAGCGTTGTCTTCTCCACAAACCCTAGATCTATTCTAACTCTCGGCAATCTTTCCCGTTTTTTCGTTTCTTTTTACACAATGATTCATAAACAAGAAAACCCCAAAAATGTTTCGTCAGATCTAGCTTATGCTAAGTGCGGTGGCCTTCTCTTCACTCAATAGAACAATAGTTTCAATCGAGGCTAAGTCGGCTGGAGTTCTTGCTTTCGAGGCTCGATCAAGGTAGGATCTCATCTTCATCTCTCTAAATGCTGGTGGAGCTCATGGTGGCTAGTAGTATCGACTGGGATGTATGCAGTATTTGTTGCTGGTGTGGTTATGATTCTAGATTTGGATCTCTGGCATGAAATCGCCGCCAATGATATCTGTGAAATGGGTCTGATCGGCTTATGGGTCCAACTTTGATGAGGAAACCTGATGAACGTAGTAATGAGTATATGTCAGCAAGATGTTTGGAAAACCGAACAAGAAGAATTTGAGCAAAATACAGAAGTAGTGAAAACCTACAGTGTGACTTACCTTGCCCCTCTTTGTATGTGTTAATGCCGATGTCTACCACTGCTTTTCTTTCCAGCTTTTCCTTTCCTTAACCTAGTCAGACAGTATGGAGAGTAAAGAAGAAAATGAGTTGTGGGTGGCAGCATTATGTAAACGACTAGGACATCTATGGTCTGAGGAAGATGTGGTTGAAGTAAGTCCGGAGATACCCTCACAAAAAAGAGATGAATGCAACAGAACAATTTTGGGTAAACTATACTCTAAACCCAATGTCAATTATCCTGCATTTCTCACCACTATGAAGAAAGCCTAGAAAACAGAAGCAGTAGCGTGTGTACAAAAAGGACCAGGTCTCTTTACCTCTGTCTTTCAATCAGAGGAGGAAAATGAGAGAATTATGAAATATGCACCTTGGTCTTATTCTAGCAATTTGCTTGTCCTTAGACAGTGTGAGCCTGAAATCCTAGAACACTGTTATGATTTTTCTAGAGCAGCTTTTTGGGTAAGAATCGGAGGTATTCCCCCTGGTTGTAGAGTTGAAACAGTTTACCATGATCTGGGGAAAAAGCTAGGCCAAGTCCAGGAAATCCAGCTCGAATCTATGGGAAACATGCAGCAAAAAGGAGGAAGAGTTAGAGTTGAAATTGACTTATTTACTCCTCTGAAATCAGGGGCCATTTTGGATATCGGCAACACATGGTTGTGGGTAGAATTTAAATAGGAGAGATTACCCCATTATTGCTACTCTTGTGGAAGAATTGGTCATTATGCCCAAGATTGTCCAGAAATCCCTTATTCAGAATCACCATGGGCAATTGACAAAATTGGTCCCTATGGACCATGGCTGAAAGCAAAAGTAAGTGATCATAGTCCTTATTGGAAGGCTTTTTATGGAAATATCAAAGAAGGACTTATAGTATAAGAAACCATACCAGTAGCACCTTCTCCAGTTAGAGAGCAGGATATAAACGCACGAGAGAAAGGTCCAGAAATGCGACTAGAAGTCTGCAGCAAAAAGAGAGCAGAAAGTTCCATGGAGCAGGAGATTATGGAAGTACCTCTTACAAACCAGAAGGCACTCAAAGATCATGGAAAATAGATCATTTGCTCAAATGCTCCCATACAGAATTATTTGAAAATAGGAAAAAGCAACAAAAAGAACATGAAGGTGCAAAAAGCAAAGAAGCATAAATGTTTACCTGAACCAACTCCTATTCTCATAGATGATTCGGGTATGACGGAGACTCCAGTGAAGTTGCTCAAAGATGGAACAGACTGGGCTTTGGTGTCTAGCCCTAATAAGCCACCAAAGACGACATGAAAATTATTAGCTAGAATTGTCAGGGGCTGGGCAACCCCTTGACAATCCAGGAACTAAGAGCTTTAATTGCTCTTGAATGGCCCAGTATAGTTTTTCTTATGGAGACTAAAAACAAAGCAATGATGGTGGAGAGTATATGCAGAAAACTTCAATTTCAGCACTTATTCCTAGAAAATCCAACAGGCATAGCAGGGGGATTGGTGTTGATGTGGAATGAGGAAGTAACATTGAAAGTGCAAGGCAGTTCAAAACAGTTTATTGATGTAAATTGCACTGATCCAACCAGAAAACTAGTCATGCAAATCACTTTTATTCACGCTTCCACAAATTTTGGAGAGAGGATGCAATTATCGCAGCAATTGAAGACATTGAAACCTCACAGTTCCACTCCATGGATATGCATGGGGGATTTCAATGAGATTTTATATGTATGAGAGAAGGTTAGGAAAAGAGAAGCAGATAATAAAAGAATTGCAGCTTTTAAAGATATGCTCAATGAGTTATCTTTGATGGATATGGATAGCCAAGGATGTGCATACACATGGGCGAACAATAGAGAAGGGGAGGATCTTGTTAAAAAAAGATTGGACAATGTGTTATGTACCTCGGAATGGCGAATTACCTTTCACGAAGCAGAAATCCATGCACTTCCAGCAATAGGCTCCGACCACAACCCTCTTGTCCTTAGGCTATACCTTGAACGCAAGAAAAGAATGAGAGATTTTAAAATGGAGGCTTTCTGGCTTGAACATGAAGAGTATCATGGTGTTATTCATCACATATGGACCCATACAGCTTTTCATCAGGCCACTTTTTCAGAAAAACTTCAGGAGACCTCAAAAAAATTAACACAATGGAGTCAAGAGAAGTTTGCTCATGCACCCAGCAGGATAAAAGAGCAATAACCAATTAGCCACAATAGCATACAAGCAGAAAGGAAGTGCAAAGCATCATACACCAAATAGACATACTGAGGAAACAGGAGGAACAATATTGGGGATTGAGATCGCGAATTAAATGGTTACAATGGGGTGATAAAAATGCACGATTTTTTCATGCCACAATAGTTCAAAGGAGGCATAGAAATCACATTACAATGCTGCAAATGGAAGACAACAGGTGGTGTCGGGATCCAGAAGCAATCAGAAATCATATTCAAACTTTTTACAGCAACTTATACAAAACAGAAGGGCAACGAAATTATCAGCCAGTCTTAAGCCAATGCCTTTCTCCTATTGATGACAGTATCAATGCAACTCTGGTGGCCACCCCCATGATGGAGGAAGTTCGAGCGGCAGTTTTTCAATTGGGAGCGTTAAAAGCGCCCAGTCCTGATGGTTTCAATGGGCTTTTCTATCAAAACGCGTGGGAAATGGTACAGACTGACCTGTTCTAGCTTGTGCAGAACTTCTTCAACACAAGTATTATGGATCCTCATTTAAACCAAACATATATAGCCTTGATTCCCAAAGTGAAAAATCCTGAGACAATAAGTCAGTTTAGACCCATCAGTTTGTGTAATTTTAGTTATAAAATTATCTCAAAACTACTAGCAAATAGACTGAAAAAGTGGCTGCCAGAGATAATAGCACCTGAACAGAGTGCATTCGTTCAAGGTAGACAGATACATGATAACATCCTAATTGTGCAGGAAGTGTTACATCAGCTGCGCATTACCAAAAGAAAGAAAAAATATCAGGTAGTCCTCAAATTAGATATGCAGAAAGCATATGACATAATTGAATGGGATTTTGTTCAGGATTGCATGCTAAAAATGGTTTTTTTTTAGAAATGGGTGGCTCTAATAATGCAATGCATGACAACCGTGACTTTCAGTGTCAAGATCAATGGAGAACCTACCCGTTTTTTCAGTCCATCCAGAGGTCTCAGGCAAGGAGATCCCGTCACCTTATTTATTCATCTTAATCACAAATGTATTAACATGGCTGATGCAAAAAGCAGTCGCGGAAGGTAGCATAAAAGGTATACAGCTAAACAGGACTTGTCCTAAGCTATCTCACCTTCTTTTTGCGGATGATGTTATTTTCTTCCTGGATGGCACTATAACGGAATGTCAAAATTTGACACTTACACTTAACCGGTATTGTTATGCAACGGGGCAAGCTGTAAACTTAAACAAGTCAGGAGTTTATTTCAATAAGAATTGTCCCTTATCACTTAAGAGGAACATGGCGCAAGAACTGAGAGTACCTGTTTTTGAAAAGATAGGTAAATATTTAGGTATCCCTACAGAATGGGGACAATCAAGAAAAGAACTTTTTGCATGGATATTAACCAGAGTAAACTCGAAGCTGGAGGGTTGGAAGGAAAAGTTACTTACCAAAGCAGGGAAGGAAGTCTTGATTAAGAGTGTGGTGTAGGCCATACCAACCTATGCCATGTCGATCTTTAAGCTGCCAGTGTCCATCTGTAGAGCAATTGAAAGGCTAATAGCTTCATTCTAGTGGTAGAAAGGAGATACAAAGAAGGGGACACATTGGAAGAACTAGGAGGTTCTAAAAAATAGGGGTGTAAACGGTTCGGTTCGGTTCGGTTTTTTTGAAAACCGAACCGAACCGAACCGTTTGAGAAAATTTCCGAACCGAACCGAATAAGTCCCGAACCGAACCGAACCGAACCGAACTGTTCGGTTTTTCGGTTTTCAAATTTCGGGTTTTCGGTTTTCGGTTTTTATTTATTTTTTATCACTTGCTGAGATGAAACACCGCTAGCCATCACTTATCTTTTATTTTATTTTTAGTGTGTGTGATAACTACTTTATTTATATCAAAAAGAAGAAATGGAAATAAGCTCAATGTAAGTAAGATTGCAAATAACCACTGTTCTCTAGTTTCTTCATCAACCAATTTTACTACTCTTCCATTAACCAAGAGAAAAGAACATGGAAACACAATAAATGAATAGCATGCGGCTGCCAAATTTATCTTACCACACGCCGAAGTATGGGCTCCAATGATGAGCAAAGTTTCTGCAAACTATCCACCTTGAGAGCTTCAATGACTCTGCATCAATATAAAGGAACATTAATATATTTATAAACCTCAAAGGAGCAACCATTTTTACATAAGATACATAATTATAGATAAATTCCCTCTGAAGAAGGCAAGGACACATAACTATGTATTGGACAATAAGTTTATGCCTGTTCTGTTTTCTCCTTTATATTGAACAAAGTGACTGTTTGCTTTGTTATAAGTATTATTCTCTCCATCACTTCCTTATGCTATCATGTGGCAGGCGTTCATTCCTGACACTGGTAGTGGTATACAAGGAGCAACTTCGCATTGCCTGGGGCAGAATTTTGCCAAACTGTTCGAGATTAATTTTGAGAATGAAAAGGGGGAGAAGGCCATGGTCTGGTAGAATTCTTGAGTGTAATTTCGTTGCAGATTTAGTACTTATTGCTGAGACAAAACAAGTCTGCAGAGAGAGAAGAGACTCACGTGGCACCAAAATTCAGGGATCTTGGGAGGCAAGAGAATGAAGTTATCGGGGTTCTCTTCGAGAGATCTATAATTGAGCTCTCCACCGGATTTAGGGGATTCCCAGGCGCATTCAGGCTCCAAAATGTTGTTTTCGTTTATGTCTTCGATAAGCTGCACAGAAAATGCAAATTCAATAACAAGAATCTCCACAATGATATAATGTCATGTCCTTCATGTAGTATGCATAAGAACAAGGTTTAAATCGCTTACCCGAGAATAAAATTCATATGCCTCATAGCATTCAGGGGAGGATGTGCTTTCATCGATGTCAGTGTAACTAGCATTGCAACTCTCCCTCAACGTCTGCACGAGTACATTACATGATCGACATCAAATTCAGCAATCCCAGGAAAATGATTTTACCACATCGTGACAAAACCAACTAAAGCTATAACTTCATGATGGTCTCATATAATGTTGACGTAAAAGATGATCCATTAAGAAAACATGTGACCCTAGCAGCATGCTTGTGGGTTCAAATCAAGACATTCAGCGCAAGAGGAGTTGGCCAACTGTAATTCTATTTATTGCTTGAAATACGATTTTCCCAAGAATTCAATACATCAAGTTGGCTATTTCACAAAGCAAAATACCTCATAGAGCTCATCATTTATAAGGCCAATCCGATGAGAAAATATAATTTTCTAGTTCTCGTTAATGTCTGCATCAACTCGTGGGCATCCAAGAATGTAACCCTGCAACAATGCAAAAAGCACAAATTAGGGATTGCAATTATTAGGCTAGTCTGAATAATTACTTGAAGCCGAGCTTAGATTTCCCTTATACCTTGAGATTCAAGCGCGGGACAGCACCGGCTTCATTTTCTGAAAAGTGCAATCAGCAGAGTTTGAGCATTGCAAGCCATTTTCAGAATGTTCAAAAACAGAAAGTTGAAAAGAAAAATGTAACCTAGTATCAAAGCTCATGGCTACTTACCATTTACATAATTATGTATTGTCCAAGTGTAAGCAGATGTGAGTATGCATGTGCTAAAAGACATTTTTTTGGAAGTCTTAAAGCCTCAAACTAAACTATTAGTTCCCATTGAATCTATGGAGGCATAGTCATTAACTAAAAGACCAGAGCACCCAAAACACAACTAATATAACAACATAACAGCGTTATGAATGACAAAAAGAACTGCTATTACTAATTCAGAGTTTTTTGGACTACCGAGGCCAGAAGAAAAGACATTGAAATTGCCCTTTGAATTCCTAACCATGTAATAAAAGTCAAGCAACAGCAGCAAACAAACAGTTCGTGATGTTAATGCTCACATAATTCATTTGCAACAGAATCATAGAAGATAAAGACAGAGATTACCAGTTGCCTCTCATTAGCCGCAGAGATGTTAGTACTTGGGGTAGAGACCAGAGCAAGCTCCCATCCAGTGGGATTGAAGTCTTTAGATTGAGTAGCACCAGAACCAAATGCTGAAGAAGCAGCACCTGTCAACCCACCGAACTTCTCTCAAGCAAGCATAACAACAAAAAAGTAGACATGAGTCATACACAAAATAAGTACAACCTCCCTGCATTTGTGAATCAAGCATCATAGTCTTTAAAATCTATCTAGAAAGTCAAGGTTCTTTGAAGTTTTCTTCTTTTTTTTCGTTTTGGAAGGAGCTTGGGAACGTATTATTGCTTCGGATCATCTTTAAAACAGAGGAAAAATACTGGTTAACCAATAGATCCTTTTATGCAAGATTGAAGAGGAGTATGTGAATCAGAACCAAATGCTGAAGAAGCAGCACCTGTCAACCCACCAAACTTCTCTCAAGCAAGCATAACAACAAAAAAGTAGACATGAGTCATACACAAAATGCTTACCAGGTTCTGAGGGAACTATTGCCAAGGCTAAAGCATTCTTTTCCTCAATGGAAGAACATCAGGTGCATCAAAACCAAGTCCCTGAAAGGCCATAGAAATAAAGATCATACGCAAATAATTTTACACTGAACAACCATCAACAGACACCATAAAGTTAATGCTCATACCAGCAAATCTCCCCTACAATGTTAACATTGTAGCTCATCACGCTACAATGTTAAACAAGGATGAACTACACTGAACATGAAAGAGGACCTAAAAATTCCCACCAAGAAAACCAGAAAACAGCCCCTTTGCATCGGCCCGGAACTTCCATCAGAAATCCCACATACAACAACTGAATCAGCGAGTACCCAAAGTAATTCTCGACAACGTCCGTTTGTATTTTTCAACTAATAGAACCCTGCAAACTAGAGCCCGAAGTCCGTGCACTATCAAACGAAGAAAAGTAAAATTCCGAGCATGCTACTTCTCAGGCGAGTCTTCCACCACACATCAATTCACTACGCGAGCCCCCAACACCGATTCTCACTTACCCTCGAGCTCGATTGGCCAGTCACCCACGATTCACGACTGAAAGACCTCGCATCTAGTCACAACTACACACCCTACAAACTATTGAATCGACAATCGAACGACTCCTCATCCGATGGAAATAGCAATCGACGCTCAAAATTCGACGTGGCACGGGAGACGGAAATGTCGGACGGAAGTGGAGATCCGGCGAAGCAGAGAGAGAGAGAGAGAGAGAGAGAGAGAGAGAGAGAGAGAGAGAGGGAGGAGGACTTACATGGTGGGAGAATCGGAGGGGACGGTGGCGACTGGCGAGCGCTGCTTCCTTCTCAGAGTACTCAGACGGGAAGAGGAGACATGAGAGGACTCAGAGTCAGAGACGGGAGTCGGGAGAGAAGAGAACCGATAAAAAAAATTTCGGTTTTCGGTTTTCGGTTCGGTTAACCGATAAAAACCGAACCGATAAAAAAAATTTCGGATTTTGATGAAAACCGAACCGAAAACCGAACCGAACCGAAAAAACCAAAATTTTCAGTTCGGTTCGGTTCGGTTCGCGGTTCGGTTCGGTTTTCGGTTCGGGTCTTGACACCCCTACTAAAAAATAGAAAGGATGAAGGAGGGATGGGGTTTAAAGACTTAATTACCTTCAATTGTGCAATGCTTGGTAAACAAGCATATCGTTTACATACTTCTCCGAATGCATTATGGAGTAAAGTTTTAAAGGGCATGTATTTTCCTCATGGCGATATATGGAATGCACAAAAGGGTCAGCGTTCATCCTGGGGCTGGCAGAGTATGTTGTTGGGTCGAGACACCATCAAAGCAGATATCAAATGGTTAGTCAGGGACGGCAAATCAATCAAGATCAGTGAAGATAAATGGTTATCACAAGAGTTAAAAGGAGGACAAGTAACCCAATCAGAACCTACCATGGTGGAAGGTTTGATTAATGAGGAATCTCAAGCTTGGAAGCAGTCCCTCATTCAACAGCTTCTTGAGGACAACATAGCAAACGAGATTCTAGCCATTCCCCTGAGTAAAACCCCCAAACCCGATATCAGAATATGGACAGGAAACAGTAAAGGGGAATTTACAGTGAAGAGCGGATATAACAGGGCCCATGTATCGACCATCAGACTAAATCAAAATAAAGCCACTTGTTCATACAAGCCTCCACGCACTTTATGGACACAGATCTGGCGTCTCTCAGTCCCACCCAAAATCCGAACTTTTCTCTGGAGCATCTGCCAAAATGCTATTCCCACAAGGGAAAATCTCTACAAAAGAAAGATCAACCCAGATCCATTATGTCAGATGTGTTATGCGCAAGTTGAAACCACTGAACATCTTTTTATTTTTTGCAGGTGGACTAAACAGATCTAGAAAGACAATCGTTTGCAGGGAATGAACATAATGAAACAATTTAAGAGACTCGATCAATAGCTTCTGGCGGTCTTCGACCCAAGAAGGAAATTACTTGATTGGGAGTTCATCGCAGGGGTTCTATGGCAGATCTGGAAGGCTCGAAATTCATGGATCTTCAGAGCAAAGGCTCCCAAACCGGCGGATATCCTTGATCTCGCACAAACCCAGAATATTGCTTTCAGTAGAGGGACGAAGAACCAGCCAAACCAAAACACAACACAACACTTACCAGCGAATTGGACACCACCGGGAAGTCGGGAGTTGAGATTGAACGTAGACGCGTCATGGGTCCCAGGTTAGTTCCTTTGTTCTGTTGCCGAAATTGCCAGGGATGGAGCTGGGTGCGTCATCAATGGCTTCGCAACGGAAGCTAGGGTTTCCTCAGCGTCTCACGCGGAAGCAAAAGCAGTTCTACACGGGATATGCTATCTCAAGGACTTAATGTCGAGACACGTGCAAGACGCAAGAAGTCAAGTAGTTCAATGGACTTGTGAAAGCGACAGTTTAGCGGTGGTGGAATTTATCATGGGCCGGGCTGAGATATCGTGGAATTTACAAGAAATTATTCAATGTTGCCGAGAAGAGCTATCCCTGTGCAACAACATTATAGTAACCTACTGCCCCGTGATGCAAACTAGGGGTGAGCGGGTCCAGGGTGGGTAGGGTCTAGACCTAGACCCTGTTCCCTACCCTGTTATAACCGGTTCTCATTTTTTGGACCCTGTTCCCTACCCTGTTTTCATTGGACCCTGTTCCCGGCCCACCCTGTTTTTCCGGTCCGGGAACAGGGTTGACCCTGTTTTCATTGGACCCTGTTTTGCATAAAAATTAACCTTAGAAAAACAATTCTAGATAAGTTATCCGCTTAAACAAAAAGGCCGGACCAAGCACATCCTTCGACCAAACTCATTGGGAACATGTATAAAATTTGGACTCCTCTTGAAAAAAACAACCAAGTATATAATTCGACCATCTCGCATCCCCATATCCCACAAAATACATCGAGTTTCTCATATTCCATATCAACCTTGTCCTTCATGTGCTCGATCTTCTTCTCCTTCTTCGGCCTTGCGTTCCACATGGTACAAAATCTCTGACAAAAACCTAAAATTCATATATAAAGAAAAATCAACAATAATCCATACTCTAGGATTTAATAAAGTCTATTTACTTACCACAAAATTGGAGTTTCGACAAAATGAAGTTTATTTTCTAATGATAATGTCCTTGGTAGGGAACCGGGTTGACCCGGACCGGTTGCACACCCCTACTTGTATTCATCTGTTTGAATAATTTATTCATCAGCAAGTGCAGCCATCCTCTGAAATAGAGGCGCTCACATCCCAAGAGAGAAGAATGTACAAGAAGGTATTTAAAGGCTAAAAGAAGTTCTCCTTCTCAGTAGACATGAGCATAACTTCGGTCACAATGCCTTGAGATACTCTAGCCTCCTTAAGATTGACTTTTTTGAAGGACTCCTTGAGATTGAATTGCTTTTCTACCCAAATTTTCAATCTCCCTGGCCCCCTCTTCCCAACATAGTAGAAGAGATGCTTGAACGGTGGCCAAGGACTCACAAACATGATGCCGTGCCTAAATCTAACCTAACCCACCCCGATTATTGGTAAGCTTGAAAATACTCACCGCTTTGGCAAGGAGCTGATACAGTCAGATTATCTTTAGACCAACCAACTAACAATGCTTCCAACACAACCTAAGACTGATGCATACTTTAGATTACTCTTAAATTGGTCACTACCAATCGGTCACAATATTCGAACGACAAAAGAAGGTTGCATACGCTGCAGAGCGAGAAGTCAACATCTCCCATATCTAAATGTCCAATTCCTTGATTAGAATTACTCACACCCGAAGACAACAAAATTAAAAATCAGTCTATCAAACAACGATGCTTGAAGAACTTCCTCCATTATAAAACACAAAAGGTTCAGCGCAAAGGCTTCTTCCTAAATCGTTTGAAGCCCAAATGAACAGAGACATAGGTTACACGGAATGCAGCAATTTTTTGGCAAGATATGACCAAATAGTACTATACTCATTTTGCTCTTCACTTCTTGCGCAATGGCAGCAGGATGAGATGACAGCAAGCCAAACCACGACAATTGAATTAACAGAAAAAAATGAATCCAATGTGAATATAACTAGAAATTTGAAAAGGGAAATCTACATCTATACTATCCACAAGTTAATGATCACGAACCATCATACGGGAATTCAAGTACATCTATACATCCATTCCTCGATAACCTGCGCGAAAAAAAGGTATCTTTATCCAAGTTTAACAACATTCAGATTGTTAAAAAAAAAAAAAGAAGAAAAAATTGAAAAGGCAACGACAACAGCTTACTCATAAACCAACACCGCAATCTCTCGCTCCACCAAAACTTCCCCGTCCCGTTATTCGACGAAAGCCCCACCGTCAGCGTTGACATAGCTGATCCCAATAGCTACGTGTCGATCTTGATGATTGAAAAAACCGACCTAAATAAACAGAAAATTAGCAAAGAGACTCGTCCTATCCCTAACTAATCCCACTAGTGTCTTCTCTCCCTCGTTTCACTGAGCTTAACTCTAGTGATATTAACTCTGCCAATTCTGTCATGAAGAAGCTTGATAAGCAGGACGCTCTTCCTGCCGTAAACTCTATTGATGCTGATGAAATGCTTAAAAGTGTGTTGTGAATGCAGACAAGATCAAGGAAGACAGCAACAGTTGGATGCAGATTTAAGGACAGAAATAATGCTAGTGTGAAAAAAGAATACAAAATGACTAATGTTACCTGATGGACAGCACAATCGTGAGATTCGTAATGGCTTGGATCCCGAGAAAACAGAACGAAGCACTCCCAAATCTGATTTAAAACAACAAGCTGTTGTTATACTAGGGTTATAGAGTTAACCATAAAATCGATATTCTAAATAAAGCTTCTGTATTGATCCAAATGTGACAAGATGAGAGACAAATTGGTACTGCAGCAAGGGGCTCGGTGGGACGCGGCTTCAGCTGGTGTCAGCGAGCAGAGCAGGGGGGGCGTCGTTCGGGCGTCGGTAGATCAGCAGCAGGGGAGATTTGCGAACGCGAGATTTGCGGGGGTCAGCGACTTCGCGGCGAGGGGCGATCGAACGGAGATTTGCGGGTCAAGGGCGTCGGCGAGGCAACAAAGACAGCGGGTTTGATGAGGCGATCGAACGGAGGCGGCGTCGTGCTCGTGCGAGCTCGGCGGGGGCCGCGATTTCGCGGGCAAAACCGGTGGAGCTCGGCGGGGGTCAGCGGCTCAGCAAAGCTTCAGATGACCGGCGGAATGGCGGCGGTGGTGCGAGCGCGAGGGGGGTGACGACTGACGAGAGCGGCAGAGCGGCGTCGGTGCTTGGGTGCTTCGCGATTTAGGGATTTCGTTTCGGCAGAGATAAAGGAAAGGAGAAAGACACAGACAGCAGATTAGGTTTTGTTTTGCTCGTGTGTTTTGGGGGCTTCAAACCGGTTCCCAAACCGGTTCTCCAACCGGTTCCAAAACCGGTCCGGGCGATCCGGTTCCCGGGTGGGTAATCCCTCGGAACCGGTTCCCGGACCGGTTCAAACAGGGTCTGATATTTGGGAACCGGTTCCCGGACCGGTTTCAACCGGAACCGGTTCCCGACCCTGTTTTCCGGGTGGGCCGATCCGGGAACCGGGTTGACCCGGACCGGTTGCACACCCCTAATGCAAACAAAGCTGCAGATTGGCTGGTACGTACACACCGAGCAAAGAAACTTCCTTTAAATTGGGTGTATACACCCCCTCTATCTCTATGGGAAATTTTAGTTTTGGATTGTAAATCATCGTTGTGTTCTAAGACTATTTAATCGAATACATATATATCACTTTCGACCAAAAAAAAAAATTACAAGAAAAGAAGATAAAACCCGCAACTCATCGGGTGTTTCTACAACACAAATTGGAAACTTGAGACATATATTGGAGAAGTAAAAATGAACAAAGGTCGAATTAGACATTGACTATACAGCGGTCTTCAAGCCTCTTTGGCCACACCTGTCTCTGCTCGTTTTGATAATCTAATGCTAAACTATGCATGCATCTCATTTAATGCATCTACAAAAGTTCAAACAAGTGCAAGCCATTTACAACAATTCATGATCACGAAGCAATGGCCTTGGGGTCAGCTTTTGAGGTTCATCCATATTGAGCCTCCTTAAGACCATTAATTGATTAATTTGCAATTATCAATACTTGCCCATCCTTTACATTCATGAACAGTGGTCAAGATTGTATAATTCCTAGTTTAGGGTCTAGGTTTTGTCTCTTTTGTTTGCCCTAGAGCATGCTTCGACCCTAATACACACATCTAAAATCCACATGCGAAAATAATAAGTTGCATGCATTTAGGCCAAAAGGCCTTGTTTCTCAACAAATGAAGTGAACCAAGGTGGGTCACTTAATCAACATAAGACAAGTCAAGACACATCAATCATTGTGATCAAGGACATTACTTTCGTATAATTGCAAATGAATCCCTAAAGAAAGATTTTCATACTTTGAATGATGGCAAACAAAGACGTCAAATTTTATTGAGATTTTGAAACAAGTTCGATTTTCTTGGGAAATAAATTCCAGATTCCAAGTGCAAATAAGTCGGCACACTGATTGCATTCCTTAAACAATTAAACTGCATCAATTTCAACAAATTGATGTCAAAAGAAAGCTAAAAATTTTCTCTACAACTTTCTTGATTTGAAGATTTTCAAATAAGAATGTTAACTTCATTAGAATTAGGAAAATATTTTCTGGTATCCAAAAAAGACTTGGGCACGAAATAAGTGACGCTCTGATCAGGTCATTTGGATGCCCTAATGAGTCCCGAATTCAATGAAATTAATATCAAAATGAAGTTTGAAATCTCCTTTGCAACTTTCATGGAGAATATAATTTGAAATTTGCATCACAAGATTTTATAAAAATTCAAAAGTAACCAATGGTTAGTTTTGGAAAATAGAGTTTCAGGATGCCATGCAACTTTGTAACACGTGAAAATTAGCAAATAATGTTTTATTTTCTGAAAATTTTGAAAATAAAGCTCAGTATGTGACAAGCATTTCTCATTAGACCTCATCATTAGATTCAACGCACATGATTTTATAAAAACCAATGAACACGCAAAGGTCATTTTGGAACAGTAATTTCCCAGACAGAGAATCATTCAATGAGAAGTAATTTTCATCTATCTAAAGAACTTCATTCATCCTGAAAATTTTATACAATACAGATCATGATATGAAGAACAAAAATCGTCCAAACATTGAATTTAGATTTTTATCACATGATTTTATAAATGAAAAAAAAAAAAAAAGAGAAACAATGCATATCAATTAGGAAAACCGATTTTACTGAATCAACAGAGCCGACTTATAGCAAATCGAACCTAACAAATTACTCTCAAATTTCATGAAAATTTTATATGTTGTAGACCTAAATCTAATGAATAACTTTCGTCAAGGCGCCGACTTAAAAATCCTAGCACAAAAAATCACAGAAAATCAGCAAACAGCAAGTATCGATGAAAACAAAACATCCAAACAGAACAACTGCTATTACAGATCAGACCTCGACAATGCAACAGGCATATAACGGGGCAAACTATGTGCAAATCAAGCATAAAATGTGTCTATCGAAAGCTTAAAGAGCCCACTACGAATCTCGAAAGCATACCAAAGCCAAATAAGATCGTTTACCAGCTCATACCAATATATGAAGCAAATCAATTTAGATAGGCCTACGAATTTCCAAAATACATGATTACTAATCATCAAGCAACTGATTATCTATCAATCATTTCAGCTTATTCAAATCATCAATCTAAGCACATATAACCACCTAGAGGTTGAATTCCAGTCCCGATCGCTTAATCTCGCTTCATTGAATTCGAGATCTAGAGAGCTTTATCTTTGTCATCTTCAATCCTCAAGCTCAATAGCTATTCTGGCCACCGGATAACACCTCCAAATGGGCAAAAGTAGCTCATTGAATCTAGATCAATCTGTTGGAAATTATATCCAGAGAATACACAATGTTTGTTGTAATCAGAACATCAATATAAAGAAGATGATAACAACTTTATAATATCCTTCCTTTACCAATCTTGGAGAATGAGAAAATAAGATATCATTGAAAAATAACATAAAATTGGAGGTGAGGTACGGATATCCGAATCTCCTTAAGGTGATTAGTTCCTGCCAATGGTGCTCCGCAGATTCACGAATTATGCCTCCCAAGATACAACACCTCGAGCCTGTTTGGATTAGCACTATGCAAACAGGACTCTATCGAACCGTTCGATTGAACCAGCACACCCAGAAAAAACAGGAGAGTAGAAAAGTATATCAAAGCTTTTTGGAATCGAGTCAAAAGACCAAAAACCAACACTTTTATGAAGCTCTATACTCATCTATTTATAGAGAATTTTAGTTCATGTACTAAAGAGATACGTGAATTAAATAGACGCGTGTATCCATGAGATTCATGAATAAAGAGATACGTGAATCCAAGAGATTCATGTATCCAAAGATACATGAATTCAAGAGATTCATGAACTCAATAAATACATGAACTAAAAGATACATGAATCTAGGAAATTCATGAATTCAATAGATACGTGAACATAAAACTATAGGAAATTCATGAATCCAAAAAGAGATACGTGAACAGAAAAAACGTATCTTAATTTATTGGCTTTCGTTGATCCATTAACCATAATTATAACCATAATTACAACAATCCCCCACATTAATGGATCAACAAAACATTTTGACTTGAAGGAATCTGAGCATGCCTGTTGAAATACACCGCATCAAGATAGGTAGCTTTCGCTTTGAACCTTCTTTAGTGAAAGCTTATCGGACTTACTTAAATAGTCGATGGACTAAGCCTTGAATCGCTAGTTGTTTGTGTAAGCCTAGACAATAAACCTCACACAGAGTATTTCCAATTCAACATTGGTTCTTGGTTGTGTTCATTCTTTCGGCCCTGAACCTCTCGGGATTCATGCGTACTTTAGAAAATCTAGCCTTTAAATATTTTCATAGAGTCGGCCAGCTCCACGCATATAGGTGCATTCCTATTAAAGATATCCTACCATATCTTACTTGGATGTTATATTCCAAGTTATAGGAATCATTAAACGTATAGCGTACCCTTAATAACGCTGTAGGAAAGCACTGTTGCATCATAGGAATGGGAGACAGTGCTCACACTAGAGTTTCCAAAATTTGCGTTGTCCTATTGAACCTAGTCCATGGGATCTCCAATCGCATAGGTTAGGTTTCCACCCTGGAATCTCTTTATTGGGTTAAGGCTCTTAAACCCATTCCCCTCGATGCGCAGTTTATCTACTTTCTTGACAAACCTTTTGTCAGTGGATCCGCAATATTTTTCTTTGACTTTACAAAGTCTAAAAAATGATTTCATTTGAGAGCAACTGCCTTACGGTATTGTGTCTACGACGAATGTGTCTAGACTTACCGTTATAAATCACATTATGCACCCTCACACTTTTAGAAAATTGTAGGGTGGTAACTTTTCATTCCATAATTCGTATGAAGTTTTACTTGTCTTTTTGTGAGGTATTTCATTAAGAATATAATTTGCAGTTAAAACTGCCTCCCCCCACAAGTTCTGAGGTAAACTTGAACTCAAAAGCATGGCGTTAGCCATCTCCTCTAGTGTCATGTTCAATCGTTCGGCAACTCCATTTTGTTGTGGAGTATAATGTGCAGTTGTTTGGAGAATTATTTCAAAGCTAGCACATAACTCATTGAAATTGATTGAACTATATGAGAGTACTAGTATGAACAAAATAAAGGATTTAGGGAAGAGAATAAGAACATAAGATTTATAGTGGTTCGGCTTAATCCAAGCCTACGTCCACTCTCCCACGATAACAGCCTTCTTGGCTGGATTCCACTATGCAATCAACAAGAGATTACAACTTCGAGTGCAAACACTTAGTAGTAGATCACACTATCTCACTAAGTCACTCTTTTGGTATTTCTCTCACGAATACAAACGTTTAAGCTCTCCAAAGACAAGTGTATGATCGAAAGTCGCTCAGACTTTGGAATTATAAATTCTACGCTCTGTCTCTTACTTGCTCATCGGTCCATGATCTCCTTAAATACTCCTCCACTTCCAAACTACCCGTTGGACAGTATCCCGGAGAATCGTTTTCCAATATACCCATTGGACAGCTCTGTATCTAGAAGATTTGGTAGCCGTTGAGTGATAAAGGTAGAATCCCAAATTGATTCCGATCGCCCATACAAACGAAATCTTAGTTTCCATAAGTAAAGCTTCTTTGTGTAGAAAGTTCTTGTCTTCAAGATCCAATCGTCAATCAATTAGATTGAATCAATCAAATCAATCTTGATGTGGAATCCAAACCAGATCACTAGCCGTTGTATGATTGGGCTTGAGTTACGTTTCATCGAATCTGGATGTAAAGTCTGAGTCTGTAGACTTTACAGTCTGGGTCTGAACATATCTGCTTCTGAACAGATTTAGCTTTTAAGGTCTGTACCCAGTTCAGCTTCAGCCTAGAGTCTATCTTCCGTTCACTTCAAAGATAGAATCTGTCTTCCGGTTCATCATTCACGTTCGGTCTAGAATTAGTCGAGTGAGCAGACTTCGATGTAGAACAGACTTTGACACTAAAGTCGCGGTCTTCGACTTTGAGTCTTGAGTCCGCGGTCTTCGACTTTGACACAGAAGTCTGGAAATCTTCAGAATATACTCTGGACATATGTTACATTCAGTCTTCTGGCCGTTTTCTGACTTTGATAATATCCTTTACATGTTCTATCATCTGCATGGTCTATTACTTAACCATTAAACATGTTAGTAGCCTTTGATTTATTTTGTCATCTTCAAAACATCATAAGGGATTTCCCTAACACTATATTCTCCTCCTCTATTTTGAGGCGCAAAATGAGATCTTCAAGGCTCATCTATTTCCGTTTGTGCTTCAAATAATTTTTGAAGTCTGACCAGCCCGGAGGTAGTTTCTTAATCATAGCCGCCACTTGGAATAATTCACTAAGTATCATTCTCTCAGCAGAGATGTCACTCAGAATTAATTGTAATTCTTGGACCTGACTCATGACAGATTTAGAATTCACCATCTTGTAGTCCAAGAATTTGGCAACCACAAATTTCTTCGTGCCAGCGTCCTCAGTCTTATATTTCTTCTTTAAGGACTCCCATAATTGTTTAGCATATTCAATATTACAATAAACGTTATATAGAGAATTCATTAAACAGTTAATAATATAATTTCGGCATAAGAAGTCTCCATGCTTCCAAGCCTTCAACGCACTGAGCATCGTGACATCTTGCTCATTTGGACTAATTATCGGGCACACCTCCGATAAATATTTTGTCAGATTGAGCATGGTCAGATAGAAGAACTTCTTCTGCTGCCACTATTTAAAGCCCACTCCGGTGAATTTCTCCGGTTTCTCATTAGCTATAACCGGAGGTATTGCCATCACAGTAGGCAAGGTTCGTTGAACCATCCCTTCAAAAACAGAGCCAAAAGCCATTTGCCCTATACTGTTCTGAAAAACAATCCCGAGCATACCAGTCGTATGACTTGTACCCGCACCACCAAAATTGGTGTTAGCCCAAGGGCCCATAGTATTGGCTACTACAAATTCAGACCCTGAGGGTTGAACATCTTCCATAGCAACAGTCGAATCGACCATAGGAACATCTCCTAAAACATTCGGGACATTGAATGGCACTTCATTGTTTTCAGCCATCTCAATAATCTGACAAGAACAACAAATAGTGAGTGAGTGAGATAATCGCCTTAAGATTGTTGGAAATTATATCCAGAGAATACACAATGTTTGTTGTAATCAGAACATCAATATAAAGAAGATGATAACAACTTTATAATATCCTTCCTTCACCAATCTTGGAGAAGAAGAAAATAAGATATCATTGAAAAATAACATAAAATTGGAGGTGAGGTACGGATATCTGAATCTCCTTAAGGCGATTAGTTCCTGCCAATGGTGCTCCGCAGATTCACGAACTATGCCTCCCAAGATACAACACCTCGAACCTGTTTGGATTAGCACTATGCAAATAGGACTCTATCGAACCGTTCGATTGAACCAGCACACCCAGAAAAAACAGGAGAGTAGAAAAGTATATCAAAGCTTTTTGGAATCGAGTCAAAAGACCAAAAACCAACACTTTTATGAAGCTCTATACTCATATCTATTTATAGAGAATTTTAGTTCATGTACTAAAGAGATACGTGAATTAAATAGACGCGTGTATCCATGAGATTCATGAATAAAGAGATACGTGAATCCAAGAGATTCATGTATCCAAAGATACATGAATTCAAGAGATTCATGAACTCAATAAATACATGAACTAAAAGATACATGAATCTAGGAAATTCATGAATTCAATAGATACGTGAACATAAAACTATAGGAAATTCATGAATCCAAAAAGAGATACATGAACAGAAAAAATGTATCTTAATTTATTGGCTTTCGTTGATCCACAAATGAATAGTATGTGAAATCATTTCCATAAAGCTCGAAATGATCAAAACGAGAAATCAAGCAAAGTAGAGAGCTAAGTAGAGAAGTCCGGTGATGATTCATCCACACTCTGGTGAGGCACGGTTCAAGGACTCGATGGAGATGATGATTGCAAAACTCTAGGAGCTAAGGATTGCCGTCAGAACTTGAGAACCGCCAGATGTAATCATCGGCATCGAGCACGGTCTTTGGACTGGTAGAAAAATGGAACCGGATTAGAGAGTTCCGGCTAAGGACGCCGACGTTAGAGATTACGACCAGCAAGGAGGCATGCCAGAGATTGTCAATGGAGCAATGGATCGCCAAAGAGAGGGTCAACCGAATGTGACGGAGGGAGGGAAAGAGAGATAGAAACTAGATCTGAAAATGCAGCCCCCCCCCCCCTCTTGAAATTTGGAGAGAAAAGCCTTAGATAGCTAGACCAAGATTAAATCATAGCCATTAGTCTAGTCAATTGCTAGGATTTGATCTATTAAGTTAAGATCAAACAAGTCTAAGGGCTAAGTAATTTGGTGATTGGCTAATTAATGTCACACGGTTTAATGAGGTGGCACATCCAATGGTCTCAATGATTTCTTATAAATAGCTAGAATTACATCTCTTTTTGAACCAAAAATTGAATCAATGGCATTTTGGAAATTTTCCAAAAGGGGCATTTTTGTAATTTTACGGCACAAGGGAGATGAAAGGTGCCGGCTAGACCTAGACTAGTTGAAAAATGCTGTTGGCTACCGGAAAATTGGTCGGAAATAGGTCTTGGACACTTGTCAGTCAATTGTCGATCAAAATTGGGTTGACTCGGCTTTGACAGGGTTTAGGGCGAGGTACGGACACTTGGAGTCCCAAAACTTGGCACGGAGGGACACTTAAGTGCCAAAAGTTTGAAAAGTGACACTTGAGTATCAAAATCGGAGTAAAATGGATCACTTAAGTGCCAATCCGGCCAAAATTCGACCAAAGTGCTGACGTGGCGATTTTTCGGCGAGGTAAGTGCAAAACGACGTCGTTTTGCACGCGATGTAGCCAAAAAATGCAAAAATGATATCATTTTGTCTCGACGTGATAAAAAATTAATATAATATAATTTAAAAAAATTTATCTAAAACATTTAAAAAATAAAATACAAAAAAAAAAGGGTGGGAGAGGGAGATAGCTAAGGGCCGAGCCCTTGCCACCGCCGCGAGAAGGGGCGGCGAAGGAGGGGGAGGGTCGGCCGGGGTCGCCGGCCCCGATCGACCAATGGCGTGGGCCTGCGAGCCCTCTCCCAGATCCGGTGAGGGCTCGCGGGCCCTCACCGCCTCCCCGCCGTCGCCGGGAAGGGGCAACGATAGAGGGGGAGGGTCGGCTAGGGTCGCCAACCCCCGGTCGATCGGCGGCGAGGGCCGTGACCCTCGCTTTCACCGCCTCCCCACCGTCGCTGCCCTTCCGGTGACGGCAAGGAGGCGGTAGCGGCAAGGGCTCAGCCCTCAACCGCTGCCTCCTCTCCCCCACTTTAAAAAAAATAATAATAAAACAATAATTATTATTTATTTTTATATAATTAAATTAATTTTATATTAACATTCGAATTTCCTCAAAAACGACATCGTTTTTGCCTCTCTTTTTTTGTTGAGTCAGCATTCCAGTGAACCACGTAGATGAGGAAAGTAATAAAAAATTGCCACGTAGGATTTCCGGTGGGATTCGCCGGAGATGACACTTAAGTGTCCCAGTTTTCAAAAAAGTGGCACTTAAGTGGCACTTTTCTAACGTTTGATACTTAAGTGTCCCTTTGTGCCAAGTTTTGGCACTTGCGTTGTACTTTGTCCATTCTAGGGCCTATTTTCATGAATTTGTCCAATTAACATGAAATTAAAATTATCCAATGTGAATTGGATCAAATTTAATGCAATTGGATTACCCTATGGCGATTAATTGTGCATAAAATGCCCAAATCGAGTTAATTTCTATTAAAATGAGGCCGCAAGCTAATCTAACATTTGTAATTAAGTTTTATTTGGCCAAATTGAAGCTTGATTACTTCAATTGGATGTTAGTCTAGAATGGGCCAAGTCAAATCGGCTCAATCGGAACTTAGTAACTCGATTTCGTAACTTTTGGATGGATGCTATATATCAAATTGAGAAGTTCCCATGTGTATTTGCCAAAATTATTGCTAGTCATGGATAGCCACTAAGAAATTATAATCATTGAATGCATGACCTCACTAATCATGAAGTATGACTTGGGACCCTAATTAGGGCTAAAAATTAAAATTTGTATCTCAACATGCCAATCCACCAAATGGGTCAAACGAGTGGACTTAAAATTACCTCTAGATCAAATGTCGTGAAAGAAACTAATTCAAAATATGATTAGATAAAGAAGTGATTTTATTTTTAGCCAATTTCAAACCTAAATCCGAAAAAAAGGAAAAGATTCTAATCAATTTTTGAGAAATTTTTATGCCTAAGTCAAATTGAAGCTAAAATAAGATGATTTGAGGATTTTTATATTTTTCAGTTTTTTTTTTTTTAACTTTAGTGACTAATCACTAAAAGGTTGATTTAATGATCAAAACTTTGATTTTTTTGAAAAAAAAAAATTTAGCCAAAATGAAATTAGAACTATTGGAAAAAATTTTATGCAAAAAGCCAAATTTTGACCTAAAGTTGTTTTTTTTTTTTTTTTTTTTTTTTGTCAAGGGTTAACAAAAAAAAATCAACTCAAAAGTCAATTTTTGCCTGTTTAAGTTTTTGATGAAAATAATTAGAAAATTACCCACAAATGAAGGGCCAATGGAAAAGAAATTAAAAATGAACTTTTTACCTAAGAAAAGGGTCCCCTAGCTATTGGAAACCTTAAACTTGAGATTTTACCTTTATTGACACATCGACTAAAAATCAAGCAACAGTTTTCTCCTAAAGACCTTCTTAATTGTTTTTTTCATATGTGATTGCATGTAGAATTTGTCAAAACACATTGATTTTATCAATGTTATTGGAAAATATTTGCTTCTTAGTTTGGTTTGGTCAAATATATTGATGTTTTCTTAAATCAAATCCAAGACCTATTCAATAAATTAGTAAGTTAAAACTTTTTAATTTGTTTAATGTAGCAATTTTCAATCTTTCTCAAATACCTATATGATGTGGAATTTGAAGAACTTAATAGAAAGATTGAGTGTGTGCATTTTCAATTGGCGATTGAACAACTTTAGTGTATACGTTTGGCATTTTATGTCCACCATTATAATGAATGCCTCGTTGAGCCAAGTTTGAGGTATTTAATTGAAGAACAAAGGTTAGGTATTCAACTGTAGAAGAGATAAAAGTTCAAGTACTTGCAATGTCATCATGCCTTCCCAAAATCCACCAACTTTCTTACTCATGCTGCCTAACATGTAAAATTGAGTTATACTCTTTTCCTTTTCAGATTAACAAGCAATTTTTTTTCCTTTTTTTTTCTTTAGATTACCAAGCAAATTGAATGTTTGTGAAATGAATGAGGCCGAAGAACTCCTTAAATTGTGAAATCTAAGCATCAATTTATGGAAAAAAAAAATCATGTGATAAAAATTTTTAGGGGCTGTTACCGAAACAAAAGCTATTGAAACATATTCCTAATCAACTCTTATGGGCTTCTTGAAAGGAGCTGAGTCACCTGTTACAGACTTGACCCATTCCATCCCACTTCATTTTAAAACTTTTGGTCGAAGGAACAGTTAAATAAAAAAAGTAAGAAAACTCCTCCCAGTTTCCTGGTGGCGTGCACGACAAAAAGCAAAATCAAACAGCACACGTCCAATATACAAGTACCTAGCTAGAGAAAGACAAGCATTCTTGCATGCGTGAAACCGAGAGGAAACACAAATATTCTCTTGAGAAAATTGCACGTTGGTTTTTGGAAATAAAGGTATTAGTCTGAGCGCATGATTACACTTTCGACCGGTATGGAGAACAAATATTGCGTGGAACAATCTTGATTCTTGAGACATAAGGTACATTTATACAAAGCCTCGACAAACTCGATGAAAGATTCACCAATCATTCATATGGGAGATTGAAATCCACCAACCGTAGAACCCTTAACTGAGAGTAAAAGTTACATACCGTGACCAACTATTGCTCTAAACAACCGTCAACGTGGTCCTCGCTGTTCCCTTGGTCAAGAAGTATATGTATTAAATTGTATGTGAACCACTGAAATGGTGGGTCTAATGTGTATCCCATGTGGGTCCTATAGGCAACTAGAGGACTAATCATTTATCTGAGTTTCAACTAAAGTTGATTGTGAATAAAACTTAATTAAAAGTTTGATCAAAGAATGTAATCGGGTCATACTTGTCAAGAGCCTTCCAAAGATATTTAATTCGCCCAAATCTGCCGGCTGGTTTATCAAGATATTGTAAATTTCAATTCTAACCGTCTAATTGTGAGATGTCATGAATTTTGTGATTTGACCCAATCAATTAATTCCATCTTAAAGATCAATTCACAAACTTTCCAACGGCGCAAGAATCATGTTGATTGGATTTTTTAATGAAACATAATGGTTATCTATTTAGTTGTATTCTTAGAAATCTACAATCCCCACACCTATATGAAGATTGGATCTCATCTTTGAAAATTTCAGATCACAAGCTTTTTATGGATGCGAAAATCGGGTGATCAAGGTGATCAAACATTTTGGGAAGGGAAAGTTATATGCTCAAGAAAGTTTGGTTAAAAGTTGAGAAAGCATATAAAAGTATTTTAATATCTTCAAAAAAGGGAAAGCTAAGTCAGCAATTTATATGGCTGACTGCGAATACCTTCAATTTTCATGTTTTAAATTTCTTGTCACTTGCTTTCATGTCCATTATCAATAAAGGACCATTCACAACCTTGTCGAATCACATATCCTTCAATACTTTAAATGGTTGGCTGCAAATACCTCCAATTTTCATGTTTTAAATTTCTCACTTGTTTTCCTATCCATTATCAACAAAGAACCATTCACAACCTTGTCGATTCACATATCCATCAATACTTGAAAAGATATTTCATTGACACGTTTCGCCAAAAACAATTGCGGAGAAATTCCTAGCTTTTGCCAAGTTGAACAGCACTTGTTTGTTTTATAGCAAATCAGATACCTTCACTGGAGAAAATTGTCAAAATAGAGCCTAAGTTTAAGTCCATCAATATACTCAATTGTATCTAAATTCACTTAAAATAAGTCAATTATTTATAGATCAACTAGGATGTATTAACTACTTAACATCATATTAATTTTCTGATATGGAATTTCTCTAATATAACTCGCACATTTATCTCAGCATGTATAATTTTTTGAAGGTATACTTTTGTAGCATCTCAAGAGAAAGAGTAAATATGGTTTGTAATTGTATTGTATCTTGGTAAGTGAGCTAAGCAACTATAGCAAAGACTTCCGCGATTCCTTCATCTGAGATTTCTCTCTCTCTACTATTTCATTTTTTTTTTTTTTTTAACAAATGGTTCATCATAGAGTTGTATTGGGCCACAGCCTCCTTCATGTCTTTTTTTTTCTTCTTTTTTTCCCCTTTCTCGCGGGGAACAAGCTCTTTCGCCCCCTTGACTCCTTGTATTGTTAAATACATCCTTAAAAGGATCACGATACACAGGAGGTCGGCCTAGGTACGAACGTGCCTCAGGCTAAGCCCTAGATACTCACGCCTCGGTCGGATGCATCATCCTCTGGTGTCAAGCCGAGGCGGCTGCTGTGCTTGGGAGTCGGGAAGGCTGTTTGAAAGCCCTGGTCGTTTATTTGCCCTGGATAAGCAGAGCAGCTGAAATTTTCCTCGGGGGAAGGAGGGACCACATGGTCTGCCGTGGACCTTGCAAAGCATTCAAGGGTGGGCACTGATACTCGCTGCCCCCACAAACGGTTCAGCATGCTTTCCACCTGACGGTTCATCATGCTTTCGCCTGACGGCTTTCACCCTAATGACTTCACTTGGGCTACGGAGGGGCTGCATGGGAACATTTTTGTTCCCTATTCTTTTGTTCTTTGAAACAAAAAAAAGAATAGAAATCGATTTGATAATGTCAATTAATTTTTTAATTCTCAAAATAAAATAGTGGTCAAGGAATATATTTGAAACATAAATAAGAAACAGAAAAAAATAACTTACTGTTTCCGAAAACAATTTCTAAAAATAAGTATTTTTTTTCTTCTTTCTTGTCACGGCCGTTGCTCGTGGATCTGCCACTACCCGTAGCCACTCGATCGTCAACCACTAACAGTTGCTACTCATCGCTTGACTATCGCCGACCGCCGGCCATCAGATGTCGTATGACACCACCCCCCTATCATTGTTGCTCGCCGAACATGGGAAGTGGGCGGATGCAGGAAGTGGGCAGGGAGCAGCAGTCCGATAATCAACAGTCGGCGACCGGCGATCGACGATCGGCATTCAGCGGTTGGCAAGCAAGAAGAAAACAAAAATACAAAAATACAAAAATTTATGAATCATACCAAACACATTCTTATTATTTATCTATTATGAAAATAGAAATTTTGTATAATTACCAAACAAGTTATTTTAGTCAAAAATTGTTCCATAGAATAGAAATAGAAAAGAATTATTTTTTAAAAGAAATTGTTCCCCAAAACAAAAATGTTACCATTCGCACCCTCATAGTTTCCATATTTTTTTTTTCTCTTTTTGCTTTTATCAGATAATCAATAAGATCAAAGTGCCCTAAATCGTTCTAAAAGTTTAAAATTGTTTAATAAAAATGTGATTCGGTACTTAGATTCTAATACACATTTAAGTTGTTTAATGAATGCTTTATTTAGAGGCCATTTTGCCCAGATATCATGAGAGATTTTATGAAGATCATGATCAATTGTTCTAGAAATTTAAATTGTTAGATGGAAGCGTGATTTGCCATTTAGATTTTAACAAGTAGTTTAAATTTAGATGTCTATCAAAGTGGCTTTTTTCATCAACATTGTCCAAAAAACTTCCTCTTGTAATTAGTGGGGAACTACAGTATGGCTTAAAGGTAGCTAGATCTTTCTTGAGATAGTTGCACTCTATGGTGGAGAGAGGCACCTGACGTTGATCTCCTTGACATCGGCAATGGTTGTGGCTACACACGAACTACATAGGCAATAATGCCAGTGGTGATGACCAACGTCGAGCAAATTTTAGAAATGCAAAAGTCCGAAGACCAAATTAAATAACGAGCCAACATCAAAAGCTTGTCGTGCCATCAACCCACAAGAAAAAGAACAACATGGTGCGCAAACCTTTCCTCGCTGTCTGAGCTCCTCTTGGCTCTTTTGAGGAGTCCCTTTGATTCTGCTGCCATCCACGATGCATCGAGAGAGCTATATTTTATATAATTAGTCTTACTTATAAACGCATTAGAAAATCTGTGAAATCGATAGAAAATGAGTTGTTATTAGGCAATGTCTCATGATGTCAACTTCCTCGTTTGCCCCGTACTCCTATGAGATATCATTTTTTTATCTTTTTTTTTGAGTTGATTCCTAAGGTATCATATGGACTTCAACGGTACATATGTGTGAGAGTGAGAGAGTTTAGTATAGCTTATTTTATTTAATTAGTCCTACTTATAAACGCGTTAGAAAACCTGTGAAATTGACAGAAAATGAGTTATTAGGCAATGCCTCATGATGTCAACTTCCTCGTTTGCCCCGTGAGAGAGAGAGAGAGAGAGAGAGAGAGTTTAGTATAGCTTATTTTATATAATTAGTCCTACTTATAAACGCGTTAGAAAACCTGTGAAATCAATATAAAATGAGTTATTAGGGCAATGTCCCATGACATCAACTTCATCTTTTGCCCCAGATAATCCTATGAGATCTATCTCTCTCTCTCTCTTTTTATTTGAGTTGATTCATGAGGTATCATCTAGGCTTCAACGGTACATATGCGTGAGAGAAAGAGAGAGAGAGAGAGAGTGAGAGAGTGAGAGAGTTTAGTATAGCTTATTTTATTTAATTAGTCCTACTAATAAACGCGTTAGAAAACCTATGAAATTGATAGAAAATGAGTTATTAGGCAATGCCTCGTGATGTCAACTTCCTCGTTTGCCCCGTACTCCTATGAGATATCATTTATTTATTTATTTATTTTGAGTTGATTCCCGAGGTATCATCTGGGCTTCAATGGTACATATGCATGTGAGAGAGAGAGAAAGAGAGAGAGAGAGTGAGAGAGTTTAGTATAGCTTATTTTATTTAATTAGTCTTACAAACGCGTTAGAAAACCTGTGAAATCAATAGAAAATGAGTTATTAGGGCAATGTCCCATGACATCAACTTCATCTTTTGCCCCAGATAATCCTATGAGATCTCTCTCTCTCTCTTTTTATTTTTATTTTTATTTGAGTTGATTTAAGAGGTATCATATGGGGATATAGTTTTTTTTATTTTTTATTTGAGTTGATTCATGAGGTATCATCTGTGCTTGCCGATTGCAAGTGGTCCCCATTGGCCCTTCCCAAAGATGGTGGGGTAGTGATAGTTCCTCTAAGGTAGGACAGAGAAAATATTAAAAAAATATTACGTGAGCATTTTTTGTTAGCCAATTTAAATATTGCTCACACCCATCGGGTCTTTGGTTAAAGGAGGGATAAGTAGAGAGAGAGAGAGAGAGAGAGAGAGAGAGAGAGAGAATTTAGTATAGCTTATTTTATTTAATTAGTCTTACAAATGTTTTAGAAAACCTGTGAAATCGACAGAAAATAAGTTATTAGGATAATGTCCCATGATGTCCACTTCATCTTTTGTCCTAGATACTCCTACGAGATATCATTTTTTTTATAAATATTTTGAGTTTATTCCTGACGTATCATCTGGACTTCAACAATACATATGTGGCCTTCGAATGTTGTGTTTTGGCAAAATGTGTTTTTGTTCCCCGGAACACAAATTTTTGTTCTTTTATTCTGAGAAACAAAAAAAGAACAGGAATGCATTTATTTACACTTTTGTTCCCGGGAACAAAAACTTGTTTCTTGTTCCCAAGAACACATCCAAAAAGCACTTTCTTTTTTCTCATTTTTCTTCTTCTTTCTTCTTCTTTTTTTTTTTTCTTCCTTTTGATTGGCAACCTAGCCAGAGAGTTGTCAACCCCTGGCGAGGCCGACCTTGCGCCACTTGGGCTAGGCCGAGCCCCGGCGATGGCCAGGCGAGGTCACCGGCAGGCTCGACCTCACCCAAGCGGCACGAGGTCAGCCTCGCCTTGGTTGGTCGAGCTTGAGCTCGCCCAAATCTAGCAAGGTGGAGCTTGCCCAACCATCGGCGAGGCTCGGTCTCGTCAAGCCATGCTGACCTAGCTGTGGCCCGGCAAGGCTCGACCTCGCTAAGGGCTGGCGATCAGCCAAAAGGAAGAATGGAGAAAAAACATGAAAAATATAATAAAAATATTTACAAATTATACAAGTTTACCTAACGCGTTTTTATTCATGTAGTAAAAATTTGTTGTAGTTATCAAACACATTCTTATATTCAGAAATTGTTTCCTGAAATAGAAACAAAAAAAAATTCTATTAAAATATTATTCCCTAAACACTGAAACGTTCTCAAACGCGCCCGAATTTTCCTCTGCTTCATCCCATTCATCTTGAAGCCCTTCACCTTTTATTTGCTCCCCCATCTTCTGCGAGACATTCTCCTGCCTTCTCTCTCTCTCTCTATTTTTCCGACCAGCAGCGTCATCACTAAGCCTAACTGCTCTCCATTTCTGAGACTCCATTTCTGAGACAGGTTCGCATCTTGCAGCTCTGGAGAGGGATTTGATTATGCTGATTCCGTGATATGGTAAGCGAGATTGTTAAAATCGTGCTTTCATGCAATGCCGTTGGGAGATCCGTGTTATTGGGTCTTGAATATAAAAGCTTTAAGAGCGATCTCTGGACTAGAAGTTTTATCTTCTTCTAGTGAAAATAAAAACTTCACTAGGTAAAGTGAGCAATCGCGAAAAGAAATTACAATATAGTTCCACGCTCATTATCTAAGTTAAAAAGATAATATAAGAAAACAGATATGTGAAAACACGCCAAGGAAATCAAAGTATGTTTTATTGGTTCGTCTCCTCCGTCTTCAAGTTCTGTAGGTTATTTCTCATTAATTTCTCTGAAGTAAATGTAAATTACTGATAAAGTATAACCAAAAAAAAAAAAAAAAAAAAATCGATCCTACGTTGATTTATTGTCAAGATGAAATCAGGCATTTTATTTTTCAAATGTCTATGTCAAAATTATGATGTTCAAACATTCTGAAACTTTTTAATTGCCAAGGGTGCGGATGATAACCATTATGATAAAAAATTCATTTTTGGAACATAAATAATTTTTGTTAGTTCTATTCCTAAATGAGTTTCTAGAGTAAAATTACGCGTTTGATAATGGTATTTATTCCCAAAATAGAAAATCGTTTTATAATGACACGTTTCTCCCTCCCGAGCGACGGTGGAAGGTGGCGGACAGTGGCGGGCAATGGCAAGTAAGCAGCCGGCTAATAGAGAAGACAAGCGATGAAACGAATTTTTATTTCTCATTTCTACTTCAGAAATAGAAAAGTAGAAAATTTCTAACTCTCATTTCTATTCCAAATTTATTTCCAGACTAAAAATGTATTTCAGAAATAAAAAAAAAAATTATGTTACTAAATTGATTTTTTGTTCCAAACTTGTTTCTAGAACAAAAAAAATACATCTGATTTCGAAATGGAATGATTATCATGTGCGTCCTAATTGATTGCCTTTTGTATCATATTCAACGTCACTTTTGCTTAGAACTAGTACGTGGTTGATGCAGGGTTAGGCTAAATACATTTCCCGGTGGATGCAATTTAAATCTTCTTCTTTCGTACTCTTTTTTTTTTTTTTTTTGGTGCTCTTAGATGAAAAAAGGAAAAGGTAAATCTGGAACTATTGTATTACGTTAAATGTGTCGCGGCAGTCCATTTAGGCTATGTTTGGTCGTCCGGATTTCTAATCATGATAGGATTGGATAGGATATGATATGAAATCATGGGATTATTTTATATCATGTCCATTGTTTGGTGAATTGCAGTATTTAAGTCGGATATGTTCACATCATATCATGTACATTTTTATTTTTTATATAAACGACATATCATTATAAAAGAATCTAAATGTTCATAAACGAATATGGTGAAAATCTCTTGTCACACTATTCCTTCATTTTTTTCCTTTTTTTATATTATTTTCATTATTATTTCTTTTTTCCCCTTTCATAATTCTTTAATAAAATTTTATCAAATAGTAAATTATACTAACATACCTAAAATACCTAAAATATATAATAATATAAATATTTAATCTATAGATTAAATGTTTATTATAAGATAGAATTAAAGTTGAATATATAAATTAAAATAAGATTAATTAATTTTTTTATTTTAAATTTCTTAAATTAGGATTCAAATATTATTTATATTGAAATATGATTTCGATTTTGTTAATTTAATAAGTTTGTTATTCAAGAAAAATAACTTTCCTATTATGGACATTAAAAATCCTATCTACCTTTATCCCACCTCTCCCATGGAATAATTTTATCCTGTCTATATCCCCCTTATATCCGACATTATCATGTCTTGAGTGAGCACCAAACATAGAATATGATAAATCATATCCTATTCTGAATTTTATCCCGACTGCCAAACGCAGCCTTAGGGTATGCGAGAAAATCCCGCCTTAATCTCTCGTTTTCAGCAAGTTTGCTCTAGCTCTCTCGAAATGTAGAGTTTTCTCTCTCGAAATGCAGAGTTCCTTTATGCTTTTGGGTATTTCCGGTTTAGCTAAACCCTAGTTTCCCCTTCTAATCCCCTCGTTTCTGTCTTTCATTTCATCACCCAGAATTTCAATCCTATCTCAGTAGATGATGATTCCCATCTTACCATTGAGGTAACTGTCTTATCTACCCGAAATCCTTTCTCGATTGTTAATTTCGTTGCCCATCTCCCTTTGTGTTGATGACCATGGGGTCTTTCCATTGCAATTCACGAATATACTATTTGCATTCCAAATCTTTCTTTCGTAGCTTTCCTTGGTGGCCCAACGACTGGTTTCTGTTCTGTGTAACTCTTCGGAGCTTTGCATGTCGCATCTACTGCCATAACTAGGTAGTTTCAGTTATGAATCCATCCCAAAACCAGGAAGATGCCCGTCTCGCAGCGCTATGTAACCGACTTGGCCGACTCTGGTCTGAAGCAGAAGTGGACATATGGGATGACGAAGTACCTCCGGAGAAGCTGCAACAATGCAAAGCAATCTTAGTGGGAAAAATTATGTCCGACCCATCAATTAATTTTCAGGCTTTTCAGAATACGTTGACGCGCGTCTGGCGCAATGATCATGTACAAATTTCTCAACGAGAAGATGGTCTTTATGTATTTAAATTCAATTCTGAAATGGAACGGCAAAGGATATTAAATAATGGCCATTGGCTGTTTGGACACCATCTCCTAATTGTAAAACCTTGGGTGCCAAATACGCCTCTTCATTGCTATGACTTCACGACCTGTGACTTCTGGGTGCAAGTCTTTGGGCTTCCTTTGGAAAGATGTACTGAGAGGATGTTCGCCAAAGCTGCTAGACATCTTGGCCAGGTACAGGAGGTGAACCTAGAGCACAAAGAAGGTTCAAATTTTAAAATAGGGAGGGTACGTGTGGAAATTGATCTCAAAGAACCGCTGAAATCTGGTAAACTAATCAGATTGGAGGGACAGAATATCTGGATTGACTTTAAATATGAGCGTCTATCTCACTATTGTTATTCATGTGGTATCTTGGGCCATTATGCCACACACTATCAAAATATTCCTTTTAACGATGCTAAATTGGAAAGAAAAGACAAGCTGTCCTATGGTCCCTGGCTGAGGGCAGAGGTCAAAGAACATAGTCCATTCTGGACAGCATTCTATGAGAAGCAACCAGCTCAAGACGAGATTGAAGAAATCATACCAAAAACTCCACAGCAATCACCTTTATTACTTCGTGCAGTACCTCCAAGCACCAAGGATCAACCACCAACTGTGGAGACTAGTACAGCACAAAACCTTCATAGTACTCCCAAGCCTACCTTGCAGTTTTCTTTAATGGCAGAACCTACACTGAAAGAACAAGTGGTGAACCACTTTAATTTAATTGATAACATACCCGAGGGATCCATAAACAGTAAGAAGCTAAAAGGTCCACGAATGATTACAAAGGCAAGTCCCCTTAAGAAAGCTAAGCGATACAATCCTTATGGGACATGCTCTTATGTCCATGTACCACTTGATGAATCACTCCTTATGGATACCCCTATATTTTGCAGCTGAAGGGGTAGACAATAGGGCCGTGGTGGCTTGCCCAAAACAGCCACCGCCAGACAAATGAGAATTATAAGTTGGAATTGTCAGGGGCTAGGCAACCCCCTGACAATTCAAGCTTTAAAGGCCCTAGTGGTCCAAGAACGGCCCGATATTATCTTTTTGATGGAAACAAAGAACCATGAACCTGTTATCAGGTGTTTACAGCGGAGACTGCAGTATAAAAATAGTTTTGTGGTGAATCCCCAAGGTTTGGCTGGAGGGATGGTTATTTTTTGGAATGAACAGATGACTCTTACTGTCCATACTCATGACTCACATTATATTGATACTATTTGTTATGATGTTATGAATATGACACCTATGGGCATTACTTTTCTTCATGCACCGGCGGTTTTTCAATAGAGACAACATCTATGGGCAAATCTGCGGCAACTCAGCCATCTACATACTCTACCCTGGGTGTGTATAGGCGATTTTAATGAAATTTTACATCACTAGGAGAAAGTGGGAAAACGATTACCTGAGCAATATCGCTTGCACTCCTTTAGAGAGTTATTACATGACTGTGCTTTGATGGATCTTGAGACCAAGGGCTGTGCCTACACTTGGGTGAATAATAGGAGTGGTGAGGAAGTCGTGAAGGAGCGAATTGATCGAGCTTTATGCACTATCGACTGGCGATTAACCTATCCGGAAGCTGAAGTTTATGCTTTACCTGCATTAGGGTCGGATCATTGTCCACTAATCTTAAATACAGAACTCAAATCAGTAAGGAGGAGGAAGAAGTTTACCTTCGAATCTTATTGGCTTCAAGATGTTGAATGCCACAGGGTGGTCGTAGATGCCTGGTCATCTGAATCAAGTCATTCCTCCACTATCCCTAAGAAGCTGCAAACGACAACTACAGCGTTGGCCTAATGGAGCAAAATGAAGTTTATTGCTGGTCATCATCAAATAAATAACTTGAAACAGCAACTTCAGCATTACATTAATCAACATGTTTGCAATTAAAACAAAGATCAGGTTAACTCGCTGAAGGAACAAATTCAGAAAATATGGTTATAGGAAGAACATTACTGGGCGATGCAATCTCGGATCAACTGGTTGAGAGGGGGGGGGATAGAAATACAAAAAAATTTCACGCTACCATGATTCAAAGGCAGAAAAGGAATAGACTCAGCATGCTTAAGGATGTAAATGAGGAGTGGATTCGGGAGCCAGATCAAGTGAGGCACATGACAAATACTTTCTTTAAGAACCTTTATACTTCTGCTGGCCACCGAGACCATGGTCCTACTTTAATGCAATGTCTGAGAATAGTGACAGATACAATGAACATACATTTAATAGCTGAAGTTACAAGGGAGGAAGTATAGCAAGCAACTTTTCAATTAGGAGCCACCAAAGCACTAGGACCTGACGGTTTTAATGGCCTTTTTATCATAGTCATTGGGACATTATCCAGGATGATGTATTCAATGCAGTGCATAATTTTTTCATTACTGGTGTGATGCCTGCTAATATTAACAGAACCTCTATATGTCTGATTCCCAAGGAACCGAACCCAGAGAGATTAGATCAATTTTGCCCTATCAGTTTATGTAATTTTCTATATAAGATTATTTCCAAAGTTCTAGCGAACCGCTTAAAAATTTGCCTACCAGATTTGATTGCCACAGAACAAAGTGTGTTTGTGTCAGGCAGACAGATACAGGATAACATACTGATAGTTCAAGAGGTACTGCATCAGTTTAGAATTTGAAATCGAAAGAAAAAATTTCAGGCGCTCCTTAAACTAGATATGCAGAAAGCCTATGATAGGGTTGAGTGGGATTTCTTGGAAGACTATTTGCATCAGATTGGCTTTCATGATCGATGGGTGATATGGCTAATGCAATGTGTTACAACTACCTCTCTAAGTGTGAAGATTAATGGCGAAGATCTACCTTACTTTCAACCATCTCGGGGACTCAGACAGGGCGACCCTCTCTCACCCTATTTATTCATCCTTGTGGCAAATATGTTATCCACTCTCATCCAGCAAGCTGTCAATATGGGTCATCTACGGGGACTTAAACTCAACAGGTGGTGTCCTATTTTATCCCATCTATTTTTTGCTGATGATGCTATCTTTTTTCTAGATGGTAGATCCCGGGAATGTCAAAACTTGGCTAACATCCTAAATCAATATTGTATAGCCACAGGACAAGAGATCAATAGGAATAAATCTGGTCTATTTGTGAGCAAAAACTGTCCTACGTCTCTTAAGATGAATATGGCCAGAGAATTAAGGGTGCCAGTCCTTGATAAAACGGGTAAGTATTTAGGCATACCTTCAGATTGTGGATCATCTAAGAAAGACATGTTTGCTTGGATTCTAGGAAGAGTGAATGCTAAATTGGAAGGGTGGAAAGAAAATTTAATTTCCAAAGCTGGGAAGGAGATTCTGTTAAAATCAGTGGTTCAGGCTTTACCACAGTACGCGATGTCAATATTTAAGATTCCTGTCTCTATTTGTAAGTCTGTTGAACAAAAAATCGCTAGGTTCTGGTGGCAACATACTAGTAACAGATCTGGAATTCACTGGAAGCACTGTGACCTTCTAAAAGAGAACAAAAATACAGGAGGGGTGGGTTTTTGAGACCTATTATCTTTCAATAAAGCCCTTCTGGGAAAGCAAGCCTGGCGGTTTTTTCAAAATCCATTATCTCTGTGGAGTAAAGTCTTTAAAGCCATATATTTTCAGTCTACAGATTTTTGGCATGCTGACAAGGGGTCTAGACCTTCCTGGGGCTGGCAAAGTCTTCTAATAGGCAGAGATTCTATTCTTTCTAAGCTTCGCTGGTCAGTAGGTAATGGCCAGAAGATAAGAGTCCGATAGGATAAATGGCTACCTATGGGAATCCTAGGCGGACCTCTAAATAGAGAGGAATTGAGAACAGTAGCAGGTTACATCAACTCAGAACAAAACGAATGGAATATCCAACTTCTTAACCATACATTTGAGGACCATATTGTTAAAGACATATTGGCTATTAAATTGTGGACAGCATCTAGTGATGACAAACTTGTATGGACAGAGACTGAAGATGGACAATATTTAGTAAAGAGTGCCTATAATTGTATAAAGAAGACAGAAGCAACACATGTATGTTCTCGTCCTTCCTCGTCCTATATTACCCCCAGCCATCTATGGAAGCAGATATGGAAGACCAAGACGGCCCCCAAAATACGTATTTTCCTCTAGTCTATTAGCCACAAAGCTATAACTACAAAGCAAAATCTTTTCCGTCGAAGCATAACCCCTGATCCGTTATGTACCCTCTGCTCTACCCATTCCCCCGAAACCACAGAACATTTATTTTTGCAGTGCCCCTGGACACAAAATACCCAAAGTGCAAATCAATGTAACAGATTATGGCACTCATCACATAGATGCTTGGCTTGCAGATATAATCGAACAGAAGGATAACGTACTAGATTTTGAGATAATAGCAGCTCTTTTATGGCAGATCTGGAAGGCTAGGAACCATTTTATCTTCCGCCATCAATCAACCCACCCGAACCAGCTCGTTGAAACAGCTCTTGCTCTCGCCCAACTTAATCTTACAATCCAAAAGCAGCAATTGAGGACAGCTACTCGATGGTTGAACCCTAACCGCATCTGGCTCCCACCGCAGGGGCACCACCAAAGTGAACATAGATGGCACTTTCCCTATTGCAGATAATCTGGGTGCGATTGCCAGTATTACTCGCGATCACACAGGCAGTATGATCGGAGGCTTTACCAAAAGCATTCCCACAACCTCTGCACTTGAGACGGAGATTCAAGCCTTGTTATGTACTCTCAAGGACCTCTTACAGCAAGGAAAGAATCATTCTTACCTGGTGTTGGAGACCGATAACCTCATTCTCGTCGAAGTCATCAATCAAGGACATCTACCACCGTGGGAATGCCATGCCCTTCTCGCCGAATGTGGAGATCTCCTGCCCTATTTCTCGAGCCTGAAGGTGCAACATTGTCGAAGAGAAGCCAATGCCCTAGCCGACTGGGCCGCGAAAGCTCACGGATGAGGCTCCCTTTTACCAACCTGGGCCAATTCTCCACCCCAAGTTATGTTAGATATGCTGTGCAATGAAGCCCTTGTAAAGGGTTGTACTTATTTCCCAACTTGAGTAGTAATATATACTATTTTCCGACCAAAAAAAATCTGGAACTATTGTGATTTCATTATGGATCTTACACCAATTTTGTGCCCTTGGCAAGTAATTTCTATTTCGATTTTGCATACTTCCGATTTTGATACGACATTCAATCTTCTGATGAGTACATTTTATGAAGCGAATACCCATTTTAACAACAGGAAGTAAGAATCTTCCACAATTATTGACTTAGGGGTTAATTACGCTTGAATCATTTTAATATGCGATAGTGATTCCTGCATTATTTTATTTTTATTTTTTTGGTGGGATAGCCTTGTCCTCTCACAATTGACAGAAATTACTTATATGATGTTGTTTTGCTTGATTTCCTTCCTTATTATCTTGGGATAAACCTAGATAGATTATGACAAGAAAATTGAAGACCGGAGTCTCTCTTTATAATTCTTGAGTACGTGGAGTTATATAGAGTAATTTTACAAATGGTCCAAAGCACATGAGGTTAAGACAAAATTTACCCTGATTCATTCTTGGAGAGACGTCCTTTTGTTTTCCAAGAAAAGGCCAAAATAACTGTGTTCTATACAGAACCTTTACCTTTCTATTGATCATTCCGTGCATGCTAAGATTTTAGCCGAAACTGAAGGTTCCTTGACTACATAGGACATAAAAGGGTCCAGTTACAACGGTAATTATCTAGCTGTTTTTGGTCATTATGCTACTGCTCTCCAATTTTTGTTTTTTTATAGCGAGCACAGCATTTTCAAATGATATACAATCAAATCTTTTCATCAACTATAATAGTTAATATCGTCAAATTACTGACGGGACATGTGGATTGGAGAGATGTGGAGGCCAATACTTGACATGATGGATTGCAATTACAGAAGACAAAGATCAGATTAGCCAAGAAAGCTGTTCAAAGTTTAGGATGGAAAAGTTGCCTTCGGATATGGAGACAAAGCTCCCATATTTGACGTTTGAGAAATTGGAGTTGTGAAGACAAAATGTGCTGGGCTGTGCTTTGAGGAGTCGTTTTCAAATAATTCTTTCATCGTTTCCTACTGTGGCAAGTGCGGAGGAAAGGGTATGATTCCCTAATTGGTTATCTCTACGGTTTCAGCTAATAATAAATAATCTGCCCCCGGCAAAGATCATTTCCCCCTGCTGCAATTAGAAAAAGGATTATCTCCCCTACCCAAATGCTTTATCTGTGGGGTATATAATGAGGATGCCATTGCTAATGCTTGGGTGCTGTGTAGCAGGATCAAGCCTGTTATTAAATGTAAATCCCATGAAATTATTTTGGAGGAAGCGCTGGAACTAAAGTTGCTTTATTCATTAGGATAACAATCTAGGGAAGGAAATATGGAAAGAGGTTTGTCATCACAGATTGGTCTGGTACATTGTGGAGGCAGGGAAACAGCAGAAATTAGGCGTTATCCGACAGATAAATCGAAAACTTCGGAACAATTTGTGTGGAATAAATGGATAGAAAGTAATGGGAGAGGGTTTAAATGTGAGATCCATCCCAGTCTAGTTAAAGAGTGAAGGGAAGACTGATTGCAACTAGCTTATGATTTTTGTACTGTCAATATGCATTTGCTTAAATGCACTTTAGCTCACTCATATCCTTGGGTAATATAGGGAAAACGATGCAAACGGTATATGAATTTAGTACGATATGCATTCTCATTCCTGAACATTTAATTTGTTCTATATAGTCCGCAAACTTCTAAATTTTTTTTATATAATCAAGGGACTATATTGAATATTTATCTGTAGTCCAGAAACCATTTTGAACAAATCTAAAAAATATGGAGACGACATTGCACATTGGGCTAAAGTTCAAGGGCCGCATTTGCGCATATTAAAAGTTTGGTAACGACACTGCATATTAGATCAAAGTTCAGGCACTATTTGTGCTATTGTCTCTTTAATTTACTGGACATTGAATGAGATTGCATTTCATGAGTAGGTGCGCTTAAATGGAGTCACCACGTTCATTGGGAATGCTGGGCTGGCTATAGCTGCAACGGTTTTGATTGTGCTTCTGCAAAGGCGAGCACCATTTAGCTGGTGATCGTCCTTTGAAAGAGGAAACGTCCTCTCTCTCTCTCTCTCTCTCGTGCTTATGTGCGCATGGTTTGTCAACTTGAACATGTGCATATACTTTACTGGCCTTACAAAAAATTCAGATGGCGGTCCTCAGTTTAAGGTACGAAAGACTAGTGTTGGTAGCGCTGTATATGAAGTCATCAAAATTTTCACGATCGCGGTGGGGGCAATCATCTTTTGCATTCTGCGTAACCGAACTTTCCCTTTCTTGTCTTTTCCTTTACATTTCATGGCGGACGCCGGACGGTACAATGGCAGATCCTACTCGTGGACCCGTGGTTATGGCAGTGCCTGAAGGTTCCCTTTAGCTGTTACACCGACGTAAGGCACTCTCAACCAGACATGTTTCTTCTCGAGGCCACTCACCCAACATTTGTACTCGATGTAGTTCAATTCATATTCAATATGTGTAATCATCCAAGTTATGTAACTTCTAAGAGAAATTCAGCAAATAAACAAAGAAGATGCGAATATGTTAACAAATGGCTGAACTCTGAGTTGATTTTAAAAGACAGCTATGGATAACCTTCGTAATCTCGGCCGACTCCATTTCATATTCTTTTCCACTCCTTCGATGTAGTTCAATTCTTTTGCGATTAGTTGCGGAAGTCATTGATCCCCCGAAAACTTGTCACCGGCCATCAACGGATAAGCGCTATCGAAGCAACACGATTAACGAGATAAGGTCTCGCCCAGGACAAATTCGGTAACTGATGATCAAAATAATGCTACGTGGGCTTCGGGTAAGGCAAAAACAGCGGCTGTTCTCATGGAACCATCTCAAGGGCATTCTATCGAACCGCAGTGGTGATGACCGACGTGGAGCAAATTTCAGAAATGCAAAAGTCCGGAGCCCAAATTAAATAGAGAGGCAATATCAGAAGCTAGTCGTGCCCACACTCTTCCTCGCTTTTGAGCTCCTCTTGGCCCACACTCTTTTTAGGAGTACCTTCGATTCTGCTGCCACCCACTCTTTTTAGAAGTACCTTTTGTGACGGCCTAGGTGGCAATGCACGGGGAGGAGGGATGGCGGTGCGTTCGAACCTCGGTTCCCGGATGTGCGAAAGCAGCGGTGGATGGGGAGTAGGGATGGTGGTGCGTCCGCGTCTCGGTCCCCAAACATGCGCAAGGAAGAGTCCTTTCTTGTTCCACATCGCTTAAAGAGGGAGTCATGGGCTAACTTATAAGGTAATGAGTCCTTTAACTATATATACGTGTTTTCTTGGGATAGTATAGATTAGACCCTTTAAACGGATGGGTTGGGTTGGGTTTGGATTGGGTCATAAATTGTCCAACTCAAATCGACTCATTTAACCTGTTTATAACCCATTTATTATAGTGCAAATTTTTTTACTCATACCCAATCCATACTAGATCCATTTAATGAAACCTAAAAAAGTTTATATATATATATTTAAAATGGTATTGCTAACATGGTTTTATACAATATAAATTTAATAGATAATTTTTATAATTTTTAAAATAATTATTTAAAAATAATCGATTTTTAATTATTTTTTATTTTTTAAAAATAAAATTTTAATTATTTTTATTTTTATATTTTAAGAATATAATTTTTAATTTTTTTTTCTCTTTTCTTTTTTTCTTCTTCCTCTTCTTTGGCCGGCCGCCAGCCACGACAACAACCAAATGACCGGCCACACGCAGCCGGCTCACCCGGCTCGGCCGACGCGCAACGAGCTTGAGCTCGCCCCTTGCCGAGATCTGGCGAGGTTGGAGCCTCGCCCAACGCCGGCAAGTTCGAGTCTCGCCCGATCAACGAGGCTCGAGCCTCACGGACATTGGCGAGGCTCGAGCCTTGCCAGATGTCGGTGAGGCCTCCGCCTCGCCAGATCTGGCGAGCTCGAGGCTCATTGGCGTCGGGTGAGCTCAAGCTCATCCCTCACACCGACGCTGGCGAGTTCGCGTCTTGCCAGATCGCATAGGCTCGAGGCTGGTTGGGCGTCGGCGAGGCCTCCACCTCGCCAAATCTAGCGAGCTCGAGCTCGCTTGACGTCGCGAGCTTGAGGCTCGCTTGGGCGATCGTCGGCCATCGCCGTGTCAACGATCGGAGGAAGAAAAAAGAAAAAAAAAAGGACAGAAAAAAGAAAGAAGAAAAGAAAATTAAAATAAAAAATAATTATAATTTCGGTTTTTATAAAAAAAAAAATTGTAAATAAAGAGTGAAGAGAGAGATTGTGAGGTTTTAAGTGAAAATGTGTTTTAAATCCAACCAATTTTAGACCCAAAGAACCATTTAAGACCCACCTATCAAAATCTTTGGTTGTTAAACCCATTTAACTATTTTTTATCGAAAAACAAATTACCAATATATAACCTATTTATGATTTAAATGGTCATAAATGGGTCAAAGACTCATTTTAACAACTTTAGTATGGGCTACCCTGAGAGAAACAAAATCATGAGGACTTAGTGGCCAAAACGGATAATGTACATGGTAATATGTGTACAGTAAAGACCCAGGGTCTACACCTTAAATTATGCTGCCATCCAAAATTCATCAGGTGGAGTCGCCTAGTCCAAAAACCAAAGAAGGGGTAAAAAAGCGCAGAGAGAGAGAGAGGACAAGTTTGGTACAGCCTACTTTCCAAACTGCAACATTTAATTGGTCCTGTTGGACCAAAAGAAGAAAAATAGTCTGGGGAAGGTGTTCCGCGTCGCCAATAATTTCGTGGAAGTTTCGTCTGCATATATAATAAGGCCGTTAGTAGTAAACCTACGAAATCTAACGAAAATGACTTGTCAGGACAACGCCATCCGGCGAAGTCAACACGCATTTCACTGTCGTCTTTTATCCCAGATGCTCCTACGAGTTTTTCTCTATTTTTGTTCGGTTATTGAGGTATCACCTGCGCTTTAATGGTACATGAATGGATCTTGAACCTTCCTCTGCTTCATCCCATTCATATTGGAGCCTTCACCTTTCATTTGCGTCCCCATCTCCGGCGAGACATTCCTCTGCCTTCTGTCCCAGTGGCGTCATCCCTGAGCTCAGCTGCTCTCCATTTCCGAGAGGGGTTCGCGTCTTGCTGCTCCGGTGGAGGGATTTGATCCTGTCGATTCCACCATAAGGTAAGCAACATAATATGGATTGGGATAAAGATATCGACTTGGGTTTTTATGTGAAAGGGAAATTAATTTCGGTGAATGTATCATGCGCATTGGTTTAAAATTTTTAATGAGAGAAAGATTAGTTCGAGATTAATATGTATGTATTAATTTGAGATCTTTTGTCACACAAAAATTTTGATATGAGTTTGAGATTTTTAACGGTATTGGAGATTTGTGTAGTTGTGTGTGACGGAGTCGAGTCAAGTATGCGATATATGCATGTATTGTTGTGGTTGCGCACACAACAACACTGCGAGTGTGTGACGGCGCCATTTTCCCTCCAATGATTTTTACAGATACAGATGGCGAATCCATTCCGAGGTTCACTTTACGGGAGGCAATGCGATGTGGAAGCAGGAGGCGAAATCTCCAGTGATTTGGATGACAGTTTGTCTTCGGATCCAATCGGCATCACCGGCACGGAGAATGCTCTGGTTGATCACCTCAAGCGCCAGTGGGTACGGTACTCTCTGCATAATGCCTTCGTATCTAGACAATTGGAAATTCATGTGTTATGAGGTTAAATTGTAGAATTTAAGTGACCGTGCTTTGCTCTTATTCCTGCGTATTTGACTGAAGTTTGATGAGTCATCACAACTTGACTAATGAACTCAAACAGCCGTGCGATCATGGAGCATTCGCATGGCAGATCTATATACTTCTTTGTCAGTGCTTGAGGGCAGCTGTTTCTGATTTGGAAAGTTGGATAGCTGCCACTGAGATTTTGGTGGACTTTTAAAAGTAGAAGCAGATAGAAAACTACCAGCTGAGGGGTGTTTTCAAACTTTTGTTGCGGAAGGTTTCTTTCAACTTCATTGATCCTAATTATAGGATATGTCTAGGGAAGCTTCTTAGCTCTGGAGAAGGTTTTTGGATGGCATGCCATGAATGAACATTGTCTGCTATTAATTTTATACCCCTTAAAATCACTTCTGGAAGACATACTGTAGCCCCCTAGCACATCCAAGCACAGCAAAGCACTGGCCACCACGGTGCTCAATGGAGTCATGAAGAAAATGCCAACATAAACATAAAGAAGTGGACTTCAAGCATGAAAGCGGTTGCCAAATCTAGTCAATGGCCACCAGGTTGACACTAGTGTCGTACAGCGAAGGTCTTTTAGAAAAGATAACCAGCTGATGTAGTGACTTGATTGATACCTTGAGCAGCTGAGGGAGTATAGGATATGTTCTCAGGGTCTCCTAGTTTTAACTTTTCCTTTTTTTTCTCAAATCTTGAAACTATTTTGATTTTCATTTAGCGTAAAACACTTGTAACGTCCTAATCTACATGTTGAATCATACAAACTTGTTCTGAATGCCTGTCTCCACTTTTGGTACGCCCTGGACTTGAAGGAGGAAGAAGAGAAAAAGCAAATGCTTTGAGCTAAAAAAAAAAAAAAAAGCCAATGTTCAAGCCATCCAAGTACAAACTTCTCCATGGATGATTTAATAGTTTTGTGCCGTTTCTGCAATATAAGTAGTAACTTAAAGTTTGTTGATTTCTTGGAATTAGGCTGTGCATCCCTTTCAAGCTGCTGGGGAACATATCGATGGTACTTTTCACCTTAACTTCTGCTTGAGTCACAAACTGTCCAGCAAATGAAACTAAATGATCAATTTTCTTTTCAGTCAATAGCTTGACACGCAGAAATTTTTCATTGCACTCTCACTGTTGTGCTGCATGCTTTATGATTGAAGTCATGGGTACTAATGGCAGGAACTGCGATATCCCTAGTCCCAATTGGTGATTTTGGGATCTCTCGAGACCAACTTGTTTTGATGACGAGGGATCAAGATCATTCTGCACTTGAGGAATATGGGGGGGTAAATATACTTCAAAATGTCATTATCCCTTGATTCATGAAGAATGATGTATCGTCTTCCCAATCTTTGCTACTTCTCCATTCAGGTCGAGGGGCTGTCGAATTCTTTAAAAACAAACTTAGAGAAGGGTGTTTGTGGTGATGATGCTGATTTACAAGCACGGAGGGACGCGTTCGGGTCAAACACATATCCCCGTAAACAAAGAAAAAGCTTTTGGGTAAGTGAGTATGTAAGATATCTGAATGTATTATGTATTTACATGAAGGCTCCATTTGTTTCACAAAAAATGATTGATTTGAAAGACATTTTCCTAAAGATGATCGCTGTAACAAATTTAATAATTAATAAATATTTTCATTATTAAAATTTTCTTAATATATTCGTAGATGAAATTATTTTTCGTTCATTCATTTTATAAGTGATATAAGCGATCATTCTTAAGAAAATGTTTTCCAAATCATTCATTTTCCTCAAAAAAAATGACCATCTGAAGTTGCTGAAGCTTCTATGGTGAAGATGGAAAATATGTGCTGACGGTTTGCTTCATTTTTTTGTCCCCCAATTTTGGGTATACTCAGACATTCCTCTGGGAAGCTTGGCAGGATCTCACGTTGATTATACTAATCATTGCTGCAGTGGCTTCTCTGGCGCTGGGAATAAAGACTGAGGTAAGCTGGAGAGAACATATTAATTCAAACAAGAGAGATGTCGAATTGCCTCTTTTGGTTTAAAATGCTGGTATTACTGAAACAAGAAGTGCGTGTATTCAGGTATTTTAGGTACATCCCTTGCATCTTATGAAAAAGAATCATGTTAAAGAGTATCCATCGAGCATTGGTAGAATACCTAAAAGTCGGTGCATTAAAAGTGCCAACTCTTCTGAGTAAGGGCTCCTTTGTTTTAAATTCAGGGTAGCAAGTAGTCCTTGTCTGCTCTCCCTCCCAAATCTGAAATACTTATATGTGAATCTACATGTCAGTATTTGTATGTTGTGGAAGTTGGGAGTGTTTTGGATTAAAAAGCAAGTCAAAGTGGGTGTGCAAGATTTAGATTAAGCAAACAGTAAAAAGCAAAAGTTTGTCCAGACAGATTGTGTGTGTTTTATCTTCAATCTTTGTGCTGCTTGCTATTTTTCAATTTTATGTGCTCTCTGTGCCATCATCTTTTTTTTTTTCTTTTATATATATATTTATGCTTGCTAATCCTATCTAGGGTATTAAACAAGGATGGTACAACGGTGTGAGCATTTCTGTTGCAGTTATCCTCGTGATTGTTATCACCGGTATGAATTTCGTAGGTGTTTGTATTTGGTGTATACATGTACTTTCCCCACATTAAATTCACAATTGCTAAAACTTGCTTATAATGTTTCTTGATATCACAATACACTTTGATCTTGGGAGCTAGAAATCCAGATGTTCATGGGCATTCTAATGATGATCATACTTTATGATAGCTTAGATTTTTTATTAGACTAGGATCGGTGAGACTGATATTGTTTTCGTGTTCGTTTTCCTTTGTTGTGCTGGTAGCCCTGTGAATTTTTCCTATGCACTACTCTGAAGAAATCGGAAATAAAGAATAGCCAGCTTAAAGCTTTCTAGTTTGCCATAGTCATTGGTCTGTTTTTAAGCAGCGGCTAGATTGGCCCCCCCAAACTCTGTGGAGTGTGTCCTGGACCGTGGTAATCCTATCCATCCCTTAGTATTCGACAACTTGCTACTAGCAGAGATTGAACAGCACAGGTTGATTGTGAGTACATCTATAGTTGGTGAAAGAAGCGGCACTGAGCCATGGTTTGCAGTGATAGATGTGGGAACTTGAGGTGTCTGATCTTGTAACTGGATCTATCTAGGTTTACTTGGCCAGTAGTTTGTACCCAAATCTACTCCAGGTTTATTTGGTTGAATCCAAGCTACTGCATGCTGGAGTATGATGCATATGTACAAGCCATTAAAGCAAACATGGTCTTAGGGAGGTTACATCGTGATTACACTAATGCATGATTGAAAGAAAAGCAAGAAAATTGCTTCTCATCCGCATCTCCCCTGCTTTCTTGGACATTATCCATAGAGTAACAATTTGCCAATGCTTTTCATATGTCAACCAGTCTTTCTCTACCCTTGTTTCTAGGACTCGTCAATGCGTGCCTAATTTCATTCATGAATGTGTGAAATTTTGTAAGACCATTGCCACCTATCAAAATATAAAATCGTTTGCTTCATGTCTAGGATTGTTCATGTGCATTTAATCTTTGGGATGATTTTGTGAAAATTTGTGGGACTATTATCAGCTATTTTCAAAAGCTTATATTGTTTGATGAAGGCATGGTTTAGTTTTTTAATGTTATAACACTTCCTCTCATACGTGGGTTGAACTTTGACCTAAGATTGAAGCATGAGAGTATATAACCAGGTGGCAAATAAGGGACCTGAAAGATTTGAACTCACAATATTCTACTCTAATATCATGTGAGATTTTGTTGAACCATTGTCAACCAATGTTATTAAAACCGCTAGGCACTCTTAAGTGTTAGGACCTTGTAATGCCTAAGGTGCTAGGTGCTAATTTAGCCATATGCCTGAGTGAAGAGAGCTGCAAAGTTGAAAAGACAAGAAAGTTTTATCAATTAGCAAAAGTTTTCATGCGACGAATTGTATTAGTGTTGACGTTTTAAAAGATAGAAGCTGGTTTATTGGTCAATCCATGCTTTCTTTGTACTTTTAGTACTATTAATTTAGGTGAAAAGAATCAACTTTACCGAGGTGTTGCCTCAGCAACAAAGTGCCTCACCTTGAAGCGCTTACCTAAGCAGCACATAGGTGATGACACTTTGCCTATGACCAAGTGAAGTGCTGAGCCTGTGGCTGACCTTGCTTGAGCGCTTAAGGCTAGTGCCTTTTGCAGTTGTTAGATGAAAGCATTGTTTGATATTTGAGATACCATGACAAAGTCAATGATGGCTAGACTAAGTTTTTCTCAACTATACACTTGGATTTTATAATGAAAGCATGCGGCAGCTGACTGATGCAAAAAAGTAGCGTTGATCATTTGTACATTTATGAATAATTTGCAGCTATAAGCAACTATAGACAGTCCCTTCAATTTCAGAACTTAAATGAAGAGAAGAGAAACATTCACATGGAGGTATGCTATGCACACTTAGCTTGATGTTTATGAACCTTGTATATTTTTCTCTTGCTTTTCAACATGGCAGAACATACTTGTAGGTTGTCAGGGGTGGTCGTAGAGTTCAGGTGTCAATATATGATATGGTGGTTGGTGACATCATACCCCTTAATATTGGCGATCAGGTAAGCTGCTTCACCTTCTTTGGGATTTCAACTCAGCGTTTGGAAGTAATTCAGCCTTATATCCGCTTTGATCATCCTCAGGTACCTGCTGATGGAGTTTTGGTTTCTGGTCATTCTCTTGCGATCGATGAATCCAGCATGACTGGAGAGAGCAAAATCGTATGGCTTTCTACTGGTTTTTCTTGATCTTATATCATGTAATGCAATTCTTTATCTGTAATTTTTTATTTTGCAAAGATTCACAAAGATTCAAGGCGTCCTTTTCTAATGTCTGGATGCAAAGTGGCTGATGGTAGCGGTTCTATGCTGGTAACTAAATTTTGTTGCAGTTCTTTTGTTTTAAACTCTTCTTGGTAGTAAATACATAATTTCCGTGACATCTTGTGGAGTCTCCTGTTAGTTTTTAAAATGAATACACCTTTGTAGAGTGGATTGGGATAAGTCCAGTTGCTCCTGACACTCGCATCTGTTACTGTCTTAGTCCCCCATTGTGCTCTCTCATTGTTGACTACCAATTCTTCAGATGCTTAACAAACATATCCATTTTAATGGTTGCTGTTGGCTGTATAAGTTGTATATCATGTCCTTGATGTCGTTTTTGACAAGTTATATTGACACTAAATTAAGTCCTATTGGTTAACTGACGAATTGTGCATTGTGTTTTTCGATGTTCCCATAATTTTTTGCATCTATATGGTGACATATGGTATCAAGAGTTAAAGACAATTGAATTTGGTAGTTTTTTTAAGCAATCCCAGTGGGAATAAAGATGGAAATATAGTTAAGATTCAAGTCAAGTACTAGGCTGTCCTTTCTGCTGTTTTCTGTTGCATATGCTTTCTGGGTGATATTTATCATACATGGCAGTAGCTTTGGTCAAGTAATATTCATTATTTTCCAAGGGCAGCTTCTTTCTTTGATGTAGCTCTAGGTGCACGTACCAGTGTCAAAGAAATTCTTCAAAACTCCAGATTATGAAGTGCTTACTAAGCTTGAAAACACGATTGCTGTTTTTAACATGCTCGGACACATGGACATGTTGTTCCCTTAAATAGAGTTCAGATTGCCTACAATCTCTTCGTTCTTCTAGGTGACAAGCGTCGGAATTAATACTGAATGGGGGATGCTTATGGCCAGTATTTCAGAAGACACGGGTGAAGAGACACCCTTGCAGGTCCTTCTTTAATAAATCTTTGAGTTTTACTTATTTGTTCTGTTATGTTTTATGTAGACATGTTGATTGATGGTGTAGTTTTTCTGTTTTTTCTCCAAGTTTTGTGTTGGCAAGCATTTAAAATATTGAAGGATATATCGATATGATTCAATAAAATTGCTTTGGTATTCTTGAAACTGGAAAGATATCTGTTTTAGTGGGGAACGAGATTCTGGGAGAAAATGAAGTGCATTGGCTATAGTGAGGCAGAGGCTGGATTGGCGAGATGTGGAGGCGAATACTTGATGTGATGGATTGCAGTTATAGAAGACAAAGATAAGATTAGCTAAGAATGCCATTCATAATGCCATTCGTACTTTAAGATGTAAAAGTTGCCTTCGAATATGGAGACCAAACTCCCATATTTGACATTTGACAAATCCGAGTTGTGAAGACAAAGTGTGCCGGGCTGTGCTTTGAGAAGCTTTTTTCAAGTAATTCTATCTTTCATTGTTTTCTACTGTGGCAAGTGCTGAGGATGGGTATGATTCCGTAATTGTTTATCTCTAAGGTTTCAGCGAATAATATATAATCTGCCCCGGCAAAGATCATTTCCTCCTGCTGCAATTAGAAAAAAGATCATCTCCCCTATCCAAATGCTTTATCTGTGGGGTGGATAATGAGGATCCTATTGCTAATTAGCGCTAGGATGCTGTGTAGCCGGATCAAGGCTAGTATTAACTGTAATTTCCATGGAAATATTTTGGAGGAAGCCCTGGAACTAAAGTTGCTTTCTTTATTAGGACAACAATCCGGGGAAAGAAATTTATGGAAAGAGATTCGTCATCACAGATTGGTCTGGTACATTGTGGAGGCAGGGAAACAGCAGAAATTAGGCTTTATCCGACAGATAAATGGAGAACTTTGGAAAACTCTATGTCACAGCATTGTGTGGAATTTGTGGATAAAAAGTAACAGGAGAGGGTCTAAGTGTGAGATCCATACCAGTCCAGTTAAAGAGTGAAGAGAAGATTACTGCGACTGGCTTATAATTTTTGTGCTGTGTCTATGCATGTGCTTATATGCATTTTAGCTCACACATATCCTCGTGTAATTTAGGAAAAATGACAAAAATGGTGCCTGAAATTTGGTCCAATGAATATTGTCATCCCTAAATTTTTAATTGGTTTGATATAGTCCACAAACTTCTAAACATTTTCATATAGTTTAGGGACTATATTGAACATTTACCAATATTCCAGGGACCATTTAGAAAAAATTAAAAATCTAGAGACGACATTGCACATTGGCCACAGTTTAGGGACCACATTTGCACATATTGAAAGTTCAGGAATGACATTGCATATTGGACCAACATTCATGCACTATTTGTGCTATTATCTCTTTAGTTTACAGGACATTGAATAAGATTGCATTTCGTGAGTAGGTACGCTTAAATGGAGTCACCAAGTTCATAGGGAATGCTGGGCTGGCTGTAGCTGCAGCGGTTTTGATTGTGCTTCTGGCAAGGCAAGTACGATTTAGTTGGTGATTGTCCTTTGAAAGAAGAAACATCCTCTCTCTCTCTCTCTCTCTCTCTCAAGTGCTTATGTGCGCATGGTTTGTCAACTTGTACACGTGCAGATACTTTACTGGCCTTACAGAAAATTCAGATGGCAGTCCTCAGTTTCAGGCAGGAAAGACAAGTATTGGTAGCGCTGTAGATGGAGTCATCAAAATCTTCACGATCGCGGTGGGTGCAATCATCTTTTGCATTCTGGGCAACCAAACTTTCCCTTCTTCTTTTTTTCCTCTTTACTTTTCATGACGTACAATACAATGGCAGATCCTAATTGTGGTTATAGCAGTGCCCGAAGGGTTGCCTTTAGCTGTTACACTGATGTAAGGCACTCTCAACCAGACTTGTTTCTTCTCGAGTTTCACTCACGTAACAATTGTACTCAATGTAGTTGGCGAGGACTATCCTGCTAGATTAAATTTTTGTACATTGTAACTTAGGAGCTGGTTAAGTTTGCATCGCTTGTCAGCCCTGTCCTCTCTTATTTGGAACAACATAACATGCAAATCACACGGTGATTCTAGAATTTTAAAGTTTAATTCATATTCAATATTTGTAATCATACAAGTTATCTCAATGTACGCTTGCTTGTGTGAGAGTGATGGCATCTTCTGATCTTTTTGTGCAATAACTAATAGATTTGTACTATCATGATGTACCCTTTACTCTGTCTCTCCATCCGCTTCATATTCCTTTCCCCCACTTTGCAGACTTGCTTACTCAATGAGGAAAATGATGGTGGACAAGGCGTTGGTACATATTCTTGAGCTATTAAACTTGTTTGATGGAATATAGTTTGTAAATATGGAATGAGGTCTAGAAATAGTAAATTTGCAGGTGCGAAGACTTTCGGCTTGTGAGACTATGGGATCTGCCACGACCATATGTAGTGACAAGACTGGCACCTTGACTTCAAACCAGGTGCATTCCTGTTCATATTGTCAGTTTAATTGGGAAGTTTAAAATCTAAGATTTCAGTTGGTTGTACCATCTGGTTAGCATCTCTAGAAGATTACTTTTCCCCTTTGTGGTGCAACTTCTAAAAACTCAGGGCCAGTTAGTTTATTCTTTTTGAAAAGAAAAGAGAAATCTCTGCTTTCCTGCCAAACTTCATAATGTTATTCAGATACTAAAAGATTATAAAAAAATTATATGTGGATTTTTGTGTCAACATATGTATATTGTGGATGTTTTAAGGTCTTTCGTGCTAAGAATAAGTCAAATTATGTCCCTCGCAAAATTTATATTAAGCATAAAGCAAAAAGTAAGAGCTCTTCTAGAAGTGCCCTTAACCTTTCAGTATCGTATTGCATTAGGATCGTCCCCTTTTCCAAATTTTCATTATCTTTCAGATTGAAAATTTTAAAGCAAGCTTAATCTTTAACAATTAATTTATTAAGTATGAGATTTGTTGTCGGGAAGAAGGTTTAGTTTGATGATGGTTCTTCATTATCTGACAGATGACAGTGGTTGAAGCTCATATTGGTGGGGAGAAAATGGACTCTCCTAATAGCAGTTCACAGCGACCCACAACAATGGTAACTTTACTCACTGAAAGTATTGCACAGAATACCAATGGCAGTGTTTTCACCCCTGAGGTATGTCTAACAGTCCTAAGTTATCAGAGACAGTTTTTGGTATTGGAGTTTGTAAGGCATGGTTATTATCTGTTCTCCGACAATCTGCAGGGTGGGGAAGATGTTGAGATTTCTGGCTCACCAACAGAAAAGGCCATCCTCAGTTGGGGACTTAAGGTTTTCAATTTCAAGTTAAATATGCTCTATCTGCAATGCCTCCTGTCCCAAGCTTCATTTCAATAGCTATATGTTGGTGGTTAGATTCTGAAGTTTAAACCATTCATATGCTGTTTTCTTTTTGGTAGCTTGGGATGAACTTTGAAGTGACTCGATCGCAGTCCTCAATAATTCATGTTTTTCCGTTTAATTCTCAGAAGAAACGAGGGGGTGTCGCATTAAAGCTGGTAATTGTTAATTCGTCTTTTATATGCAATAGCGATGTGCATGCTAATTTGTTTTTCTTGACATATATAAGTTAATGAAATTTAGGCTTCCTTAGTTGCATAAACTTGTTTTAAGGTTGTTTGAAATGTATTAGCAAACACGAATGGTTTCTTAAACAAAATCTGTCATTCAATTTGGAACGAGAATACTGTTGTCTTCTAGCATGATGGAGGCATTGCACAGCCCTTTTAGACAGTTGCTTAAGTCAAGTCTTAGTGAGCTCAGCTGAACTTGATAAGCTATGCAAGCCACTTGAATTGGAAAAAAAAAAATTAGATCCGAGCATGGGCAGAAAACTAGGTGAGGACAAGTTGCTCTGGATAGCTTGACTGTGCCTGTAATATTTCTTTCAATGACTAGGAAGCTTCGTGATCAAGTATCCTTACTTGGATAATCTGCAGAAGAGAAGGATAGTTTCGGTCAATGGATTTGTAGCCTCTGCAAGAAGGAAACAAAGACCGTGAAGAACTTGTTTCTTCATGGTTCTTGTACAGTGACTTTTGAAACATGATCTTCGTGATTACAGTGACCTGTTTGGTCAATGCAGCAAGTTCTAAGTAAAGTCTTAGGAAAGCATTAGGGAAGGGACGAAACCAATCCAACATGGTATCCTTGCTATGTTTTAGTTAGTTCAGAGGGAGCGAAACCTGAGTCTGGGAAGTAGTTTAGAGAGTGAGAAACCATATTTTGCTGTTGGCTTTTTGCCCTGTACAGATGAAGATAATGTTAGTTTTCATTATGAACTTTGGTATAATAACTGTAATTGAGTCGATGCAAATGATATCATATGGTCAGTGGATACTGGATGCACTTGCATGTATGCGATTTTTGTGCGTGGGAGGCACTCCCTTCCATTCAAATGAAATAAGTTGATCAAAAAAGTAGAAATAGATTTTTGTAATTGGAACTTCATTGTCATGGTCATTTCAACAAGATACCCAAGCAACAATGTCGAGATTAAAGAGAATATTTTGTATTTGTTGATCACCAGAAGATGTCCACTAACAATTATTGTCATAGCCCCAAAATATTTTGTTTTACATCCAAAGCAGTCCTTCTGAATTATTGTTGTTGCCCCAGAATATTTTGTTTTACGTCCAAAGCAATCCTTCTGATCTTGTTGTAGACTCTGCCAGCTTAAGGGTTATAAAGTAAGTTGAAAATATTCTAATGAAAGTCACTTTGCACTGCCCAATGATGAAAGCTGACTTGGTGCTTCCAACGTGCCAAAAAATTCTCTCTACCCTATCACGTCACTGTCATTTTGTGTGTTCTGAAAGATTTTGTTCGCTATGGTCAACACTAGTCATTGAAATCGGAGTTCTTTTTTAATCATTACAAAATTTTCTATTCTGCTTCTGGTCAATAATTCTGTAATCTCTGGTCCATATTTTGCTTTGCTTATGATGAAACGGTTCTCACAATTGTTTTTGACCACCTCATACCTTATATCTAGATGAATGATTGCAGTCTCTCTACATATTTTGCTTTAACCCATTCTCTTTTCTGTTCTGAGGATACTTAACTGCGGGTTCAGAATGTTGCATATGACATAGTTGTGCAGTTTAATGTAGAATTAAGTGGTTGTACATTATATCGTGTGCACAGACAGAGTCTGAGGTTCATGTACACTGGAAAGGAGCTGCTGAAATAGTCTTGTCCTCATGTACCCAATACATGGATTTAAATGATCAGGTGGCTGCACTGGATGAAGAAAAGGTATGTGACGTATGGCCTTTAGGGCACGGATGTCTTTGAGCTAGTTAAAGTGTGATTGAGCTCAAATCTGATTATGAAAATAATTATTTATGAGAGGGTTGCTGCACTAGTTTCGAGTAATTATTTGTCCTTTTCCATCACTATTATGATGGTAGGATGTTAAGTCATCTGGAAATAGGGTACCTTCTCTGTATCCAAAATTATGTACTCTAACGAGATAATTTTTACCCACTGATTGGAAAACATTCTATCAAGCTTCACCAGATGCTCTTTGCACTCATCTCTCCCTAATTCATTCCACTATATGATTTCTAAACAAGTGGTGGACATGAGAATGCTTGAGTTGAAAGCATGTTGCCCAAGCTTTGTAAAATAAGCAAGATATGTAAAAATTGTTATACCACAAACAATGAGGAAATGAAAGATCAGTCACATGCAGTTGTACATGCACAAGTTTGATTGTTCTTCTCACTGATATTACTGTTAATGATTGTCATACTAAGTCCTGAGGATCAGTATATCTCATGTTTCTGATAATTGTAATTTATATTATATAACATTTCCTGATCATAACCCCTGGTTGCAGTTCATGTATTTTACGAAAGCTATTGAAGACATGGCTTCTAGTAGTCTACGCTGTGTTGCCATTGCATATAGGACCATTGACTTGAAAGACATTCCAACTGATGAAGAACAATTAACTAAGTGGGCACTGCCTGAGGACGAGCTTATTTTACTGGCTATTGTTGGCCTGAAGGTATATATCCTTCACTTGAGTTTCTCTACCTTTGCATGAAATGCTTTTATGAGAATGTTCTCTTTTCTGTACATATATCATTGAAAAAAATTTCGATAGCAATTATTGTGTGCAAATTATCGAGCATAAGAATGTTCTCTGTTCTAAACTTATATCATGGAAAATAATTTTGATAGCAGTTATGGTGTGCAAATAATTGTCGTTGTTGTCGTTGCAGTTGCATTTTTGAGTATGTCCTCTCACCATAGATTCAATTTCATGTTGCAACATGTAATGCTTTCACCATGCTTTGAATGCCTCTGTTGAAAGATATAGCTGTTACACGACTATATAGATGCTTACAGTATTCTGTCCATAAAATAGGTGGGGATTCTGGTTCCCAGGGGCACTCATGATAAATGATAGTGACTTGGCATTGTATCTGATGCTGAATGAGGAATCATAATAAGCCTAATGTTGATAGAGCTGTAATTCAACTATTGCTAGTGATAGTTATTCTAGTTTTACTGTTAAAACTGATCTGTTTTCCAATTACGGGTTCTTCTTATATCAGTCGACAAATAAAACAGGCTGATGACAAGCTACCTTCCATCTAAATGATTGAGTTTGTTCCTATTTTCTAACAGTCTCTATAACTGATCGATAAATTCTGTTTTACTCTTTTAACTTTCCACTGCATTGCAGGATCCATGTCGACCTGGTGTAAAGGATGCTGTACGATTATGCCAAGAGGCTGGTGTTAAAGTAGGTTCCTTTCCTGTTAGTAATCTTAAGCTTATGTCATGTTTAAGTTTCTTGGATGAGCATTTGTTCAGTTCTGTTAGATCTAGACTTCTACGAAGACTGAGATCTGATGTTATAGATAATAATGATAATATACTTGTTATATATTTCAAAATGTAGCGCCCAAATTTCCTCTCAGATTCTGCAACTTTGCACATGTGAAAATGAAAAATCTCCCCCACCCTCTCTCTTCCCTTCCAAATGCAGTATATTATTTTATCGTTTACTTTGGTTTCCAATATATTATCTTGGTATATTCACCTTGATAGCCGCAGATACCGGAGTCCTTATATTGTGAGACAGATAAGGGGTGCAAAACATATGTTTTGGATTCTTTGATCACAGAGTTAAGTGTGTCCAGGTCCAAATGCCGTTAGTTCCCATGTCGATCACGTCAACTATTTTGGTCTGCTTGACTGATATCATGGAGTGTAATGGTTGCTCATACTAGATCTAATAAAGCATTTTGATTTGTCATTTTCATGGGTGACAAGTCTTGAAGGTGATTGTCAATGCCCCACTTGATTTTCCGAAAACCAAGCGTGGCTTTTTGCCACTGCTATATTTGGCCATTATCCTGCAGTCTCATAATTTCATTCATCCTGTGACTCATGGAAATACTTTGTATTGTCCTTTCTATTAGGGGAAACAGGTGGAGCATTGCTATCAGAGAATTATTTTCCCTTTCTCCTTATTATTAGATCACTTCATCAGCCCTGTTAAGCTTCTGGACACTTATTATTCATCTTGATGCTAGAAGCTATGCAAATTAAATACACATACATCTACAAAGCATCCTCCTAAGTCCAGAAGATGGCTGGAAAAATTAGGTCATCCAATTTGTCATGTTTGTAAAGTGTATCCTCTCTCTCAATGCATAGGTACGCATGGTTACAGGCGACAATCTTCAGACTGCTAAAGCAATTGCTTTGGAATGTGGCATATTAAGTTCTGATACAGATGCTACTGAACCTAATCTCATTGAAGGAAGAGCCTTTCGTGCCTTATCTGAAGTTCAAAGGGAAGAAATTGCAGAAAGAATATCTGTATGTTTTGGCTGATTAGTTCCATTGTTTTGCCCTCTTCTGGTACAGAATGAAATCTCATCATGCCTTGCATGTTTAGGTGATGGGACGATCCTCACCAAATGACAAGCTTCTGCTTGTGCAAGCTCTGAAGAAACAAGGACATGTAGTTGCTGTTACTGGAGATGGCACAAATGATGCTCCTGCTCTAAATGAGGTTCCAATATTTCGTTCTTTATTTTTTATTTTTATGGGAAGGTTCGGATCTATTTATGATGTGGTTATGCTGGCAGCACATTTGCATTACTGCCCAGCTCGATGATTTTGCATTATTGGCCACATTTGCATTATGTTGCTCATTTGTCCATAGGCTCCTAAATTCTCTAGTTGACTGGTAGACAGTCAAAGTAACTTGGGTGCAATAAATGTTAACAGATTGGTTTGTACACCTTGATGTGGTCCTGATGTCTTATGGTATATTATAATTGGTACATTACACATATTTTGCATTTCCTGCTCATGGTATAATATTCACAGATTGGATATATTTACTCTCTGATATTGCTGTTGGTTCGAAAACTTTTTATGGTGTTTAGGCACATATTGGCCTTGCAATGGGTATTCAAGGGACAGAAGTTGCTAAGGAGAGCTCTGATATCATTATTTTGGATGATAATTTTGCCTCTGTTGTGAAGGTTAGTACTTGCCACCATGATTAACTTATGATCTCGCATCTCACCGAAAGAGAGTGATATTCATGAGGGGCATAATAGTTCCTAGATCTTCCATCAAATATGGAAATGACATTATCCTTATTCCACCAACTAACGTTCTACCATATACTGATCTTTTGGAGATTCCTTAATCTCTTATAATTAATAAATATATGACCTATGAGATGTAGATATGTGCTGATCTGCATGAGCTGAGATGTAAGATTGCTCTTTTTTGGTCTTTATTTTCTGTGTTTCTTTCTTTTTTGTTTCAGTCCTTTTTTTCTTTGGCAGTATGCATTTAAATACGTGGATGCAAAATGCAGCATGGATTGCATATAGCAATTTATAGGGTGGAAGGAAGAAACAAAATAATATGGCTCTTATAGTGCTATTAACTTTTCTCTTTTCGTTTTTTTTTTAGTTCTGTCTTGTCGACAACCCTGTTGATGCAAAAGTAGTTTTAATGGAGCTCCTTTTATAGATGAAGTCCTTGAATTTAACCTATCATGGACACCATGCAGGTTGTCAGGTGGGGACGATCTGTATATGCAAATATCCAGAAATTCATCCAGTTTCAGCTTACAATAACTTTTGCGGCCGTTGCGATAAATGTCATTGCTGCATTTTCCTCTGGCCATGTTCCACTCAATGCAGTGCAGGTTTGGTTGTCTCTCTCTCTCTCTCTCTCTCTCTCTCTCTCTCTGAGATTCTTTGATTTATTCCTGTACCTATTTGCTTCTGTATGAATCTTATGCTTAGCTGGCTTCCTCTTTGGGCAGCTTCTCTGGATCAATCTCATCCAGGACACTCTTGGAGCACTTGCATTGGCCACAGAGCCCCCTACAGATGAACTGATGCATAGGCCACCTGTTGGTCGGAGGTAAAAATTTATTGGTGGTAGCAGATATATCAGCAGTTGAGCTTTGTGTGTGTGTGTGTGTGATTCATGCAAATATTTTTTGTTTTTTTTATACAATAAAGTTTTTGTCTCAAGTGATTCTCCACTTTTCCACCCATATCCTCAGTATCTTCATTTTTCTTATCTGAATGCTGCACTTCTCTCACCCATTTGTACATTTCACGGTAAGATGTATGATGCACTTGGTTGAATCTTTTATGACCAGAGAACCTCTCATAAACAATATTATGTGGCGGAACTTGCTGATGCAGGTAAAGATCAATTTAAATGCCTTTTTACTAAGCTCCATCTACTGTTTGCCAAAAGTTACAAATGTAAATATTATATTGCAGTCTTTGTATCAAGTTTGTGTCCTCCTTGTTCTCAATTATCGAGGAAGGAGCCTGCTAAATCTAGAGAATGATAGCAGTGATTATGCAGACAAAGTGAAGAACACTTTAATCTTCAATGCATATGTCCTTTGCCAAGTAAGTGTCATTCTTCAAGTCAATCTTGTATTGGAATGAAATTTGTGCATGAGTGGTCATTCCATTTTAGCACCTTTTTTTTTTACTTTTTGTCAGAAGTGGTTGGTGTAGACAATTATGAAAACTTAGCTTAAAATGCTAGTCTTGTCCTGCACAAAATTGTGCTGTTGTTGTGCATCCAAGTTGGGAGACATGACAGTGAATTGCATGCCCTACTACCTCATCGTGAACATGCATAATCTAATTAATCTGTTGATCTATAGTGAAGTTTTTTTTGTCATGTATGATTTCAAAACTTCTGGAAATTGAAACATGGATGCTCTTGTTCTCTTTCGTCATTAGTGTGTTGTGAGTATCTCAGAAGAGGGAGATGTGTCGCTCTGCTTCCTCATGGAATTTTGTTTTATTCTCAATTTCTGAGGATGCAGTAGCATAATAACTCTTTTCTTGAATGAACATCCGTTTGGCACATATGTGAACTGCTCTCTTTGCTTGAAAAGAGGCTAATGCTAAATGTTTTACCTTGAACATCTGACAAATCAAAATTGATTCGCACTGCAGATTTTCAACGAATTTAATGCTCGGAGACCAGACGGATTGAATATTTTCAAAGGAATCACCAGAAACTACCTCTTCTTGGGAATAGTGGGTCTAACACTTGTCATTCAGGTAAGTCATGCCTAGTCTTATTTGATGTGTTCGCTGTTCCTTCACATGATCTAACTTTTCTCTCTATATTCCTTCAGGTTATTTTAATTGAGTTTCTCGGAACATTTACTTCATCAGTAAAGCTTAACTGGAAGCAGTGGCTGATATCGATAATTATTGCTCTCATCAGGTTAGCTGACATAGACTTTAACAACTCATAGTGAAAAGATCAGTTGGTTACTTTTCTTTCTATTCCGTCCATGGCTGGACGTACCATCATGCTTTTTCCAAAGTTCTTGTTGTTCTTTTGGGCGAGCTGATTCTGTGCGTTTGATTCCTTAACAAGCGACTAAGGTCATCGTGTCATTTACTTCACTTGTTCTTGTTCTTGTTTGTAATCAGCTGGCCTGTTGCCACTGTTGGGAAACTGATACCTGTTCCAAGGACTCCCCTGAACGACTATCTTGCCAGGATATTATGCTGTTGGCAAGGTTCCTGAGGTAAGATGATTTTGCCATTTCCCATCGATTTTTGTATTTTACCAAGAATGCTTTTTTCCCATTTCTTTGGTTTCTTTTCCACATCTAATATGCTCCTCTAGACATGGACAATTCAGATTATTAATGGGAAAACCTTAAAGCGATTTAAGAAAAAAAAAATGTGAATCCTAACCTATATTTGTTATGTATTCGTAATCTTAAATAGTCAAAATAGGTTTTGTAGAATCCAACCAGTAAATGTGCACATGCATTGCATGTGCGCATAAAATTCACATTTCAAGAATTAAGCAAAACCGCCTTATAGGAAATATTTAATGGGAAGAAACTGTTGATAAAATAGACAATGCAAAGATTATTGGGATAGATTAGAGTTGTAGTTTCAAGATTTGTAGTTTTTTTTTTTCTTTTTGAAAGCTTTTGTAGGATAGATTAGATCAAGGGGGATAAAAGAGACTTACTAATTTATGTATTTTTTATGGATAAATAATAGTAATTGAGGATATTTGAGAACGAAAAAACAAGGAATGACGTCTTTGAAAAATAGGAGATCGAGGTCCTCTTGACTTTATATAGAGATATAGATTTATTTTTCAAATATTCAATTAAGTGGGTAACATGATTTCTAAGATGATCCTTTTTTATTTGGGAAAAATTTCAAATAAGGGCCCAAAGTAGAGCTATTTTCTCAAAAAATGGGTTCAAAGTGGACTTTGTCTCAAATAAAAGGCTGAAGTGGCTAGGCTAGTATTAAATAAGAGCTTGAACTTGTTTTCCAGCCATGTCTTTGCCATACAGCTTTTTCTGACGAGTAGGGTGTGGGCAATTTTGTCCAAAAAGATCCAGCTAGGTGAAAATGCTTAAAATCCTTGAACAAACAAAAATCCCAAATTGAACTCTCATTAGTTTTTCTTAAAATTGTCAAATCTTTGATGCTTGAACTCTAAGTGTAATATCCCGAAATTTAGCTCTGTTCGAAATATATGAAATAGTTATTTCATCAATGCATTGATAGTTAATTTACTTTGAACTGATTAGTCATGAGTTAACTAATCGATTGGGCAGGTCTATAAAGGATTAAAACACGAAAGATCAGAGAATTCAATCAGGAACCGGCCGCTCGACCATAGGGATCAACAAGAGTCAATTATACGTTGTTACAATTAGCGAACGTATATAAATCAATTCAACGAAAGTATGTAGTCGGTTCGCGGGTGGTTCCGCACGATTACGATATTCACGGCGGACAATGATAAATCGATTTTCTATTGATTTTGTACTCATGATATATAATTGAACTATTGCGATTACATGACAACCAATGATCGTCCACAATTCGAAGAAGTACAAACGTGAATCGAAATTTATCGATCGTTGATAAAAATCCCTAAAAGCCAACCGATAATTTAGGTCATACTAAAGTCATATTTGGTCGATTTCAATTATGAAATTTAATTCAATTTTGGGTATCGAACTTTCGAGGGTTTCAAGACTAATTTATTGAATGTCGCCTCATTGTTCGTTGAATTATCAGCAAGATCGAAATTTTTGGAAAATGAAATATCAGACGAAAATTGGAAGTCGAAAAAGGAACGGAGACCTAGTGGCAAAGTGGTGATTTTTGCCAAAATCTTGGCTTTAAAGAAAATAAAAATAAAAAGATAATGAGGGGACAATATGCATGGCCAAGAGGATTTTTAAGAAGAGTTAGTGAAAGCAAATTATGGTTTTGGAAGAAAATCTTTGAATATCTATTTCTTCTCTCTCTCTCTTCTCTTCCGAGCAACCCTTTTCTTTTCCCTCAAAACTTCTTCTGCTTCTTCTTCAATTCCCTCTCAAAGACCGCCCTTCCTCCTTGTGCCGTCCACCACCACAACACCACCTCATCACTGCCGTCCACCACCACTCTCATCACCATCACCCACACCACCGTCCGCCGCCACTCTCATCACTGCCATCCTTCACCACCTCACCTCATTGCCACTTCGCCACCCGTTTTGCCGCCTGTTCAACCATCGTCTGTCTGCCCGTGTCCCTCACACGGTTCGCCGTTGCCATTGCATCGCCAAGTTGCCACCTCAATCTCCACCGTCAAGCACCACCCCCTCCCTTGGTAGCCGAAAGCCTTAAAGAGGCTTTGTCGCCGCTGTTGGGCTTTGATCGAGCCATGAATGTTGTGTCCTTGGGGCTGTCGCACCACTATCGGAAAATCCGTAAGTTAACTCATAATCCTTAACTAGGTAATTAATTGCATTTAGAAGTAGGTATAGTTCAGATTAATGGTGGTTTGTGATAAATAAGTATTATTTAGCCTTGATTATGATTAAAGATGGTTTAGATTAAAGTTTGGTATGATTAGTTTAATTAATTATAGTTAGATTAATTAATGACGGTTAGTCTTAATTAATCTTAGTTAGTTTAATTAAACATGATTGGTCTAATTAATCGCAATTAGCTCAATTAATCTTAGTTAACTAGTTAATCGTAATTAGCTTAATTAATCACGATTAATGTAAATTCATGACGGATTAGTCGTTAAGTAAAATTTTATGCTCGATTTTTTGGAAGAGTTTGTGCATAATTCTGATTGTTTGAGCTTGTAATGTCATGTTATTGATTGCTCAATTATAGGCCTTATTTACTATTTCCAAATAAGGTTTAATGAGCAAAAAAATGGCAAATTTTGAGGTGTCGATTTGGACGTCGTGTTTTACATGTTAAATGGGGCAATGAGGTTTTGAAATAAAAGCGTGCAAAATTTGATAAGTTGATTTTAAGTACATGATCACGTATGAATATTTTACGAATTTTAAGTATCAAAAATTTGTCAAAGTTTGTTATTTGAGCACGAATTCTTTTATGTTGGGCTAATTAACGAGTGTTGACGTGCTTGATTGGTCACTTAAAAGAACCTGTCACCAAACAGGAGTTTGGGGATGATGCTCGGTGTTTGTTGGATGCCCTGTGGGGTCTAGACACCAAGTCGCGTTGAGGCCAAACCAATACTCCTTTATGAAATGTCGTCTAGGTGGAGGTTCTAAGTTATACCATATCCAATGGGGCGGGACAATGCTTGGTTGTGTCAAAAGACCGTTGACTTATATGTTGGCCATGGCCCGATGAGTCGTAATAATTGGAACACATATGTTTGACAATGCGCCTACTTATTATGAATTATGTTCTGATTATTATTTATACTTATTGCATTGATATTGTCATATTTAATGTACTAATGTGCAAGGATATACCATGGCGAGGTAAGTTTGTATACCGTGCATATTTAGGCTGCTTCCAAGACGAATTAGGGTCCTAATCGAGACTTAGGCTATTAATCAAACTTGACCAGCCATTAACGAGTAATCCTAATGTGGGTGGATTTGGTCAAGGAGATGCGGAAATAGTACTTCAAGATCCATTCCGTGTCCAAGGCCTTTTGTTCTTTTTGGCATATGTTATTTTGGCACAAATATTTTTGGTTCTTAAGAAGAAACAGTTTGAAAAGGTTCAATTGTCCAAAATGAATTTCTAGATTCGCATTGAGATTCATATCTCACCGCATTGTTACTTATTAGTTTTAGGTCCGTAATATGAAGAACCATCATGTTCAGTTCAAAGTCCTTTGGAGATGAGAGATTGGCTTGACGTTAGTGAAGTTTAGGTCAACCCTAACCCACTGTTATTTTTTGTTTGTTGGTTGAAAATTGCCGGTATAAGGGCTTGTAATTAGTAAACTTCTTGGGGCTAACATGTGGACAAATAAAATTGTGTTTTTGGAAATGTTTGATGTGTTTACTATCCTTGTTATTTGTTGGTTAATTGGGTGTTTATATTAAGTAATTCCGCATGCGTTTAATTGAAAGATAAAAAAAATTGGTCAGTGACGTGTCATGAGACATTGCAATTTAATTGATGCTATGGAATGTTTGCATGCTCAGGGTTCGAGACGTGACACTAAGTCCATCGATTCTCTACTGTACCATGTTTTCTTCTTGTCTTTGATGCTATGGAATGGATACACTTACTAATGAGGATAGAGTTCGTGACAATGGGGCGAGGAGGTATTTGTTGTTGATAAAAAAAACTTGAGCTGGAATCAACGAACCCAAGCCCCTCTAAACTCATTAGATGGAATTGACATTCCTGCTCCTCCAGCTGATAATGGAGACTTTCTAGCAAAGGATCAATTTGCTGTTGGGCAACGGACTTGAAGACTTGACAATTTCACGGAGAACTAATGAGAATTCAATTTGGGATTTTTGTCTATTCAAGGATTGTAATCTAGATTTTTACCTAGCTGGATTTTTTTAGACAAAATTGCCCACACCCTCCTTGCCGGAAAAAGTGGTCCGGCAAAGATTTGGCTAGAAAACAAGTTTAGGCCCTTATTTGATACTAACCTAGCCACTTCAAGCCCTTATTTATAATTTTCCCTTTTATTTATATAGACTTCTATTGCATTTCCTATTTCTACCTCATCAACAACAGTATTATTATTAGTTTTTTTGCTAAACTAAACCATATATAATCATGTTATTTGTTTTTAATTATATACATTAAAATAATTTGAAAAAACCTTTAACACACATGTTGTTCTCAATTACTAGTTAATAACAATATAATTGGCTAATATTATGAAAATCCTTAAACCGATGTATCAATAACAAGTTTATTCTCCGTTAGTTTTCCTTAAATTTTACCATCAAATTGTTGAGTTAGATGTCACGTGATAGTTGATAAGTATACCAGTTTTGAGTTTTACTCTTTTTCTTTTTTTTTTGGTAAAGATTTTGAGTTTCACTCTTTGTTTGTCATAAGTGTACTAATTTGTGGATATATTAATTCAATTTAATGGAAACTAACAAAGACTAAAATTATAGCAAATATACTTGTTTGAGGTTTTTGGTGATAAAAAAATTAATTTAGGGTAAATTTATCACAAGTGTACCAGTTTTTTATTTTTTATAATTACAAAATTCATTTTTGGTAAATTTGTTATATGTGTACCAATTTAGGATTTTTTCATGGTATTAATCTTGAAATAGACAGTGTCTAGTTTCTTCATTTTATCTCATATAAAATGATAATCAATGGTTTGGGGTAAATTTTAACATATATAAAGATAGAAATTAGGTTTCCAAACTTTGACATATGTTTGGTAAGAAGTACATGTTTGAATCAATTTATTCTTTGTTTGCCCGTAAAAATAAGTAAAAAAATAATTTTACTTTCCTGCCAAAACTTAAAATTCAATCAAATTTCAGAAAATTATGAGAAAATACGCATCTACACAGGGATGGGTTGTTTTTTTTTTTTTTTTTTTTTTTTTTTTTTTTTTTTTTTGCCAAGTTTCTACAATCTCTCAAATGATGGGTTGTTTGAGACAAATATGGGATGTTTTGTAGGAAAAGTGAATTTGTGCACCGCGAGTCAATCTTCTAATCATAGCCTTGCTTCTATAACCAGTATGACTACCTTGTTATGACTTCATTCCATTATTAGGCCCGCCTTCAGCATCCCCATCCCCCTCATTGAGGTTAAGGCCATGTTTTCGTGTATGGTCATCTTCAACAGTGTGATGGGTAGCGTACAAAGCCCGGGAAAAAAGTCAATTTCATATAGCTAACCGGCAATTACTAATAATTCTAATTTCACGCAGATGAGCTATAGCCTGCAATTTAAATTGAATGGGTTTTTGAAGTTAGTTCACCCTCATGGAATCACAATTCTTTGTCCTAGCCACAATTCTTTGTCCTGGCCATTATAGCACGTGTGTTGCCTAGGTCATGAGCATCATAATGGCTTAAATTCATCCTCACCTTCCTCCAGCTTATCACCAGCAATTAATTCAGGGTTTCAAACTCAACTATGGCAATTAAATACAAGGGTTGGGCTCACGAGCCGCTAATCGATTATCTCTCTTTTATATTTGGTTTTCATAATTTTGTATACCCTTGATAACTATGCCCTTATTAACTTTATTTATTGCCCATTTGATTTTTCTCAAATGTAATATTTTTATGGATCAAACTGTCGGATGATAAGATGATGCAACTGATTTTTTCACATGCTTATTGATCATATGTATCTTGAGCCACTTTCCAAGCTATATGTAACAATTAATTGTACTTTAAAAAATTCAAGATACTTCTTTCCATAATATTGATCTAATATTTAATGTTCATTTCTTATTGTGAAAAACTTATTTTCTATCAATATATTTTTCTCATGCAAACCTATTAATTTAGACTTCGGATTAAAAGATTCAAGCCGGATATTCAATTTTTTGTTTATGAATGTTTTGTACTCTTATTAGATTATTAGATATGCAATTGAATGCCATGAAATTGGAATTGTTTTTAGATAAAATCTCTCCACATGCAAATATATTATCTAAAATGTAGAAAATAATCCGGGATCAATTTTGGATTTCACAATGAAAGTGGAGCTTTTTTGGCAATTTATTGACCCAAACTGCTATTGTCACAGCCAAGAGGTTTCTCGAGCTAAAAGGTCGTGCCTTCTCGAGGAGGACCTCTTGTGCTCGCTTGGATTCCCAACAAGAAGACTTCCGGAATGTTCGAGGGGCAGGTGATACGGTCATTACGCCAAATTCTAGAAGTCTCCTGTCATTAGTGTCGATAGTTGGTAGATATGGTGGTGGCACGGTGCGATCTCATCTGCCGGATAAAAAGACGATCAACGGATGTAATCTTAGGGCCTCTAGTATAAGAAGGGGTGCCCTCCCCCTCATTTGTAACCATCTAACTATTTCGGCAATACAAAGCTCATTTCTTTCCAAAACTTCTCTCTCCAGAAATTTCTCTCTCTACGATCTGGGTAAAGTGAGCGAGTGTGCAATCGATCGAGCAAGGTTTGGCTTAAGTGATCCAAAAGAGCCTGAGTTACTGCACGGTCACGATCCCAATCGATCAGCCCGTGACATTATCATGTTTTTTTTGGCTCCTCGGAGTAAAATTCTAGATCCATCTCTGAATCTACATATTAATATTTGAGCATTCCGAAAGTTTTAAAAAATTCAAATTTTAAAAAAGTTAACATGTATAAACTACAAGACTTAGATTAATTAAAAAGTAACAACTAAAAGTCATGACATGCTTTTTGCTTTTGAACAATATCTTCATTTGTTGAAACCCATATTTGCATTTTCTCTTGAAAATATGTGAAGGAAAATTAATTGTCTTTGCTTTTATGATTTTTAAAAATTAAGACTGTTTACCCAACTTATACTTGGAAATAGTTTTTTTATCATCAAAACATATTTCCATGAAAAATTATAAAAGCTCTCAAATGCCAAATTGGGGTTGCAAAATAAAATCTACAAAGGCAACTATCGAGAAGTATATGAATTGATAAGATGATGATATTCAATGAGTTGTGTATCATCATCTTTTATGAATCCAACTTTCGAGTGGAAAGATGAGGTGTCTCAACCACATTATCGATGAAGAGAAAATTCACAAATTGAATATAATCACTCTATAGAATAGTAAAAAGTTATGTAATAAATAAGTCCACCTTTCACGTCATTATATAAAATGAAGCATTGACTTAATCTTCTAAAGGAATGTGAGTCTACCGAGATATGTTGACGGATTCTAATTTGAGCTCTTTCTTGGCGATCTCCCTAAATAATAGTATTGAGTTTCCATTGCGCATCCTCAATCAATAGTATTAGAGTCCATGGTTGATTAGTGGATCACAACAACCCACTCCTAAAGTGTACTGGTGTTTTGTGAATATCACAATGAAGAGATTTGACCTCCATGTCTTTCAGGCATAGCCTTCTCGATTTAGTTTGGAGAAAGTGACTAGAGATAAAGGTAGACATTGGAGATTCAGGTTCACACATCTTGATGCAGAAGGATACTTGAATTAAGGGAGAGCAGACCTAATATTTGTTGAAATACACATGTGAATTATGTTAGAAAAACTTCCCCATCGAAGAAATTGGTTTGTTGTGGAGAAGTTGACCCATAACTTAATGGGTGAAGTTTTTGAGTAAAACCGGGTCCAACTAAATGCGTTAACGAATTTGGACTTGAATTCTCTTTTGCCAATCCCGGGGGATAAAAGTTTTGAGCTTCTATTGTGTAACCCCAACAAATAGTCCCTAACATCAAACTTAATTTGCAATGTTATCATTAAACTTTTTTATCGTTTAATATGGTCCTTAAACTATTTCAAAATGTTCAATAGGGTCTTTAAACTCTTAATTTGTTCAATTTAATCCTAACTTCCTATAAAAAGCCAAATCACTCTTTCGCTACCATTCACAAGTTTGTATAATTACCCTATTGCCCAGATTTTGGAAATGTCTTTTCATTTCAATCCATTTCCTAAATCCACAACAAAAAAATATTTTATCAACTTTTTTTTAGTTTTTATAAATATTAATATAGTTCTATTTTACCACCCGCGGTGGTGGCGTAGGTGGTTGAGCAAGGGACCTCTAACGCAAAGGTCCTGAGTTCGATCCACGGCGTCGTCGTGCTTCGATGCAAGCCGTGTCTTACCCGGGGCACGTGGGTGGTGGGTCCTCACGTGCCTCCCCAGGGTTTACCTCAGCCGCGAAGCGGCGTGCGGGGGTTCCCTGGGTCATCAAAAAAAAAAAAAAAAATATATATATAGTTCTATTTTACCACCCGCCGCGGTGGCTCACTGGTAGGCGCTAGACTTCCATCAAGGAGGTCTAGTGTTCGGGCTCGGCGTTGCAAGAAGGCTAGCTTGAGACTCTTTGCGACTTGCCCGGTGGCACGCGTGTGGTGGCTAGCACATGTCGCCCCCAATAGTTTACCTCCGGCTGCCAGCCATGCGGGGGTTCCCTGAGTCACCAAAAAATATATATATAATTCTATTTAAGTATATTTTAACTTTTGATCTGTATAATATTTACAATATAACATCATTTAGAGTTCTATTGGATTTATATTCTTTTTATTTAAAAAAAAACTGTTTCATAAGAATATTTAATAACCATATTAATTTATCTATAGATTCCTCATGCTTAAATTAAGCTAATTCGTGTTCCTATTTCTTTAGATAGATAACTCTTTTTTTCCAGTTCGTGTTTAATTGATTGAATTTAGTTAAATCTATAAAGTAGGAGATTAAAATAGCATGAATATCAACCAAATACTACTCGAAATGAAGTCTACTTTTACTATTATACAAATCATAGGTTAAAGTATACTTAAATAAAAATATTTTAATATCTATAAAGACCATAAATGTTTTAAAAAAAAAGAGTAATAAAACTATAGCCATATTGTTGTTAATTTAAGAATTCAATTAAAAAAATATTCTAAAGTCCGGACAAAAGTGTAATTATGAGACTCTTGACTTTTCTATGGATGGTTGATGGAGTAAATTGGACAAATCGAAAGTTTAAGAACAAGATTGAATGTTTAAAAATAATTTAAGGACCATATTAAATAAATTAAAAGTTCAAGAATGACATTATATATTAAGTCAAAGTTTGTGTCACTTGACTTCCCTAAATCATTCCAATAACATCACCTCTTCTAATAAATCATAATCTTTAAATCTCATTATGATTCCTAGCATTAGTCTCTAGGATCTGTTCAAGGTAATGACGTATCCATGTACATCACTGGTTCCAAGATATAATGTAAACTTGCCCCCTTACTTTCAATTAGCGTTTCTGTTTCGAGAAAAATTTCATCATAATGGAAAATACTTTTCGAAAATCATTTTCCAATAAAATGCTTTCCCCTGTATAGGTTAGAAAATTCATTTATCTAATTTTAAATATGCATATTTTTTTAATCATAAATGATTTTCCATTAGCTGATCATTTTCTGCAAACCAAACACATGAAAGGCCAAAAAATTAATTTGTGAAAAATTGTTTCCCCTCAAACAAATACATTATAAGTTTCAGCAGAAATTCTTCATACCTTAATAAACTATATATAAAAAGATAATCCATATCATATTCTTTTACCCCACGAAACATATCATCTAGTTAACTGGAACTTCAATCAATAGAGAAGCTACTGAAATCACTTGACTCTTGATCCCTGCACAAAAAATTGCACGAGATAAGATCGGATGGATGAACTTACATTTAAATAATTTACGAGGAGATGACCATATTGCATGAAATGCATAGTAAATTGAAGTTGATTAGAGAAAGAATATTGGCGATGCATGACTGGCAGTGAAATTAGAAAATGAGGCTTCAATGTCACCGGCCTTTTTCAGAGATGGGCTATTGTGTTGGGGGCCGACGCCTCTCTTTATATCCTTATGTTGATCAGTTATATTCAACATGACTTCAAAAAGTGACCCAACTTGTGATAAATATTTGCAAAGCTGCCCCTTTCATTTTGATATTTATATGAAGCATAATAACGAGTGGTGCAGGGAAGATAATGTGAAATTTGAAGTCCTACTTGCGGATTCTCTAATAATCAAGATTGGAAAAAGTCAAGTTTTAATAGTCACAAATAGAGAGCATTACATAGATTTATACCCAAAAATTGATCAAATATATATAGTACAGTAATTGCTATCACTAAGACGAAATTATAAATAAAGTATATATATCTAAACTACTTCTAAAAGATGTAGAACACAACTAAACATCTTTTCAAAAAAACAATTACTTGTATCATTTAGAAAAATTAGTTAATGAAAAATGTTCTTATTATTAACAAAAATCTATATCTAAATATTTTTATTGATGATGAGTATATTTTTTTGTTAATTTATATCTACAATGGATGGAAGGTATTATTTTTTAGAGAAATATTTTCAAGATCGATATTTTTCGCAAAATAAATGTACTCTTAAGATTGCTTGTGGGGCTACTTTTACTGGGCGATCTGAGAGTGGGCGACCTACTCTACCCGCCCAAGCTTGAGAATTAAATGGACGGGCTTGGGCAATGCTCTTACATGAGAAAGCCTAGCCCGCCTTCTTTGACCTGGGGCTGGTTCAGCCCGGATGAAAGTTTACGCATGAATTTATTATGATGGGAAAGCTCAGGCAACACATAAGGTCCAATCTAAGGGCAGACTTGCCCAATGATTACCTCTAGCTTCTAGTTAATTTATTACAAGCTCTCCAAAATCCTGGAGATTAAAAAAGACAAATTTCATCTTTAAAACACGCAAGCCTGGATTTGTGATCTGACATTTGAAGTTGTCGTTTCGCATTTGGACGAACGGACGATTTTTGCATATTCTTGTATTGACCGAAAGAAGTCTATGGCCTTGCAATGCGTCCATGTGGCTCTGTATCGTGTGTTCATACAGGTTTAATGCGCTATCTTTGATCTGCCCTGTTCACCTAGTCAATCGTCATCACTTGTAGGAAGCCTTTGACCATTCAAGTTTCGAACGCAATGTGGATGGCCATGATTTTGACTAAGCATCGTCCGTCGCTCTATAAGAATTGAGCAATTCGTGTTGAAACTTTGCTTTCCTGTCGTATTTAATTAGGGAAATTTTAAGTAAACTAACCAAGTTAGCCCCTAATATAAACTATCTTATTTTCATTTTTTTTCCCCTTTTGTTTGCTTATTTTGAAGTCAACTTCTTCAATGGCTTCCATTCTTTTGCTTTGCGGAGAGAATATTGGACAAGACTAATATCATATATAAGAGTAGGAGTTAGAAATATATTATATGTTTGTAATTTTGACTTATCGGCCAATGCTTGATATAGGAATAAGTTTAACTTCAATTCCATTCTTATGTGGTTGTGTTTTTATGGCAAGATAGGTTTGAAATTGGAAAAAAAGTAGAACAAAATTCCTAAGTGTCTGTGTAGGAAGCACAATCGAGTGTAAGAATTTTCGATTATAAGTAATTAATTCCTAAGCCTTTTCTTAAAAAATGCAATCAAATCTTTTGCCTATCACTTCTTTGATTTTCTAGTACATGGTAATATATGAAGCTATCTTAGAAGCAATTTCTTATTGCAATATGGGCAATTTATGACGGAATGATTTTTGCACAATATGAAGATATTGGACGGTCCCTATTGGAATGTTCAGTGTAATGCCCAAGGAAGAATTGACTCAAATCGGGGATACACCTTCATCCTTCGTAGACTAAGGTTTCTTGAGGTCAAGGACATATTGGGGAATCGAACTTGTGGCCTTCGCCTTGCAAATCAAATCTTGGACCACTTGACCAACTGCCTGATTGGTACTAACATAATGACTCTATCACTCTTTTTGAATAGATCTAAAAATGAGTTATATAAGATAAACGGTTTATATTATGAACAAAAGGTTCAAAACTTACAATGAAACTTTAGTGCCATAAATTTGAAGTGCTATCTTGCTGACTGGAATAGTTGGCAACTGGCAACTCCTTAATATTTGGTTGAACAGTCAAGCAGTTATCGAAAGATGCTAAAGATTCTATAGCCAATCATGATGTCTCTAGCTCATAGTGATTTCGGATCCACATAAGCCACCTTATAGACAGAACGTCCACGAACAAGAGGATTTATGTGCAGCCATTTGGATTAGACCAGTCAAATATTTTGGACATCCTATGTCATAAAGAAAAATAATTATGCCAATTGGCAACCTTGCTGATTCCAATAACAACATTAATTAGTTCGACAGTGGAGAGATTTTTTTTTTTTTTTTTATTGGAGTGATTCTTCGATAGCTGTGTAATATATTAAAATCCCACGTTAGAGGGTTTAAGCCCTACTAAGTGATTAATAAGTAAGAACCACTACAAATAGTCACCGCCCAGTATAGTCACTCAACGAACTTTTTTTTTCCGTTCTATAAAATTTGGAAAATTTAAGTAAACAAACCAATTTAGCCCCTAATATAAACTATCTTATTTTCTTTTTCTTTTTTTTTTGTTTGCTCATTTTGAAGTCAACATATTTAATGGCTTCCATTCTTGTGCTTCACGGAGAGAGGGATTGGACAAGATTAATGTCGTAAATAAGAGTAGCAGGCAAAAATAGTTCATATGTACGTAATTTTGACTTATTGAGGTAGAATTTTCTGGCCAATGCTTGATATAGGAATAGGTTTAACTTCAATTCCGTTCTTATGTGGCCGTGTTTCTATAGTAAGATAGACAAAAGTCTTAAGTATTTGTGGGGGAAGAGCAATCGAGTGTAAGAATTTTCAATTAATGTAACTAATTCCTAATTTTTTTATAAAAAAAAATGCAATCAAACCTTTCAACTATCACTTCTTTGATTTCTAAAAGTATATGAAGCTGTCTTGGAAGAAATTTTCTGGTTGCAATATAGGCAATTTCTGACAAAATGACTTCTATATGATTATTTACGTTTGGTAGTCAAGATAACATTCAAGCTAAGATAAACTTTATCTTATTTTAGTTCCTACCCAAGACAAAATAAAGTAAGATAAAAGAGGGAAATAGCCCGGATAAACTTAGGGGAGATGGGATAAACGTGAATAGAATTTTTAATATTCATAATATATAAATTATTTTTCTCGAATAACAAACTTCTTAAATTTAATAAAATTAAAATAATATTTTAATTCTACTTAGTATTTATATTTATTACAAAATTTAGGTATTTTAGTATTTTAGGTATATTAGTGTAGTTTACTATTTAATAAAATTTTATTAGAGTGTGATAGAAGGGGAAAAAAGAAATAAAAATATAATAGAAATAAAAAAGAGTGAAAATTAATATAAAAAAATACGCAAATAAAAAACGAAGTAGGTAAATGAGTTGTGAAGGCTCTTACCATCTCCATTTGTGCAATTTTTAGGTTCATTTATACTAATGTGCCATTCATAACAAATAATGAATATGACAGGATGTGAAAATATCTAGTACTATTATTGTAATTCACCAAATATTGAATATGATATAGCAAAATTCTTGGATTACATATTCCATCCGATTCAATTTTAAGCTGGCTAGAAATCCAAAAGACCAAACTTAGTCAAAGAGATTGGAGGGGAATGGGACTTACCTCACTTACTATTAGATTTCTTTCTTGTATTGGAATGATATGTGAATAGCTTATATTAAAATCCCACGTTAAAGGAGAGATGCCCCCTACTAAGTGATTAATAATAAGAACCACCACAAGTAGCCACCACCCAATATGATTACTCAATGAATTTTATTTTATTTTTTTTAAAGATTTTGGCTCCCATGAAACTACTGAGGTTTCTTAAGATGACATCATAGCACGAACTTCTAATGAGAGCGGAGAGAGAGTGATTGCTTGGACAAAGAGATTGAGCAGAATGCAATTCGCTAGTGGATTCTAATATGGGGATGGAATAGAAACATATTGGACTGTACATCACATTAGGGATAAGTAGTTTCAAGTTCCATCGCAACCTCAAAATTACCCGTTGGAACAAGTTTCTAATCTTTTAAAACTTAGAACTTATCCTGCATACCCTAAAACTTGGAACCTATCCTATCACAAGTTTCAGGGTCTACTCAGGTTCCCTCTGTATTATTAACAGAACAACTACAGTTAAGCATCACCTTTTATTACTACCACTTGCTTCTATAATCAACTAATCGCAACTTATATTTAGATACACAAAAAATATGAAACATTAATAGAATAAAAGTCTCAGTCATGAAATAGAAATTTAAAGTAGTGATTTTAGATTATACACTCATCATCGAATGCTATAAAATATCGTAAGTTCACACAAAAACACAAACAAGAAAAATATGAAAACTTTTCAAGTTTCACTTAGAATCTAGAATCCACTTGCTAAAATAGGTTTCCCAGTTTTTGAAACTTGGAACTTACTCTATATACCTTGGAATTTGAAGTTGGATAGGTTCTCATCAATTTGGTTCCCCATCCAACTTGTCCGATTTCAAGTTCTAGGTTCTACTCTGAAACTATGCACGCCCCTAAAAGGCACAAGTTAACATCCATCCCAAATAAGCAAAGCTTAGACGATGCCAATCTAACACTCTAGTGTCAATTTTATTATGAACGCTCTTATCAATCCACTATAATCCAAGACAATCATAAAAATCACTAGCAGATCATGTATAACATCGACGGCTGCTCTAAAATATAGAGAAAAAAGAAACAACAATTTAGTCTATGGGAAGATGTCTGAAAACCCACCGATCCAATTCTCTGTCTAACCTGTCCAGTTCCAAATTCCAGGTTCTAGGTTCTATTCTGCAACCATACACACCCGTACAAGACAGAAGTTAACACCCATCCCAAATGAGAAAAGTTCAGACAATGCCAATCTAACACTCTAGCGCCATTATTATTATAAACGCTCTAATCAATCCACTATCATCCAAGATGATTGCAAAAATCACTGGCGGACCGTGTATAATATCCACAGTGGGTGTAAAATATAGAAAAAAATAAAAATTTAATCTATGGGAAGATGTCTGAAAACCCCACATGGCGGATGGTTCCGTGCATGTTTAACTTAGTTTCTTTCTTGGACTGTATCGAGCTCATCACTGTTCTCATCACAGAGTGGAGTGTCAAAATTTGACATTGGAGTTTCATAAGAAATTTTGGTAATGACCGGTCAAGGAAAAAAAAAGGAAATGAATATAAAACATGATAATCTCTTACTCATATAAAGAAAAGGAAAAAAAAAAAAAAACTAAAAGAAAGCCGGCCAGGGTCGGCTGGCATTAGGCGTGAAAGCGACAGAAGGGACGCCAGCCCATTTTTAAAGAAGAAACTCCATTGACAAATAGAAAAGGCTATAAACAAGCTGAAACTTCGTATATCCCATAGTAAGAAGCTATGGGATCATCTCTCAGTTGCTGTGGTTCAGAGAATGTCGACCAAGGGTGAGCTCGAATTGAAGTCGTTCATCGATTCCTTCGTCTAACTTTATCAACCACTGTATAGCTCTTATGCTCTGTTTCTTCTTTTTCTTTGTCGGCGGATTGTTAGGTTCAGTGGAATAGGTGGAGGCAATAATTCGTGGAGGATATTCACATACAAGGAGCTGCATGCGGCCACGAATGGTTTCAGTGATGACAACAAGCTTGGAGAGGGAGGGTTCGGGAGTGTCTATTGGGGTAAAACTTCCGATGGTCTTCAGGTGAATCGATCAGTTTCCCTTTACTTGGAACCCTATTCGAATATCATCCCAATGAGAAGACATGATTTTGTTTCATAGACTCCTTTTTTCGTGCCTATAACGCGATAAACAGAATTTGGTGTAGAATTAGTGTAGACAAGTATTCTCTCGTTCAATTTGATCTCACTCTTTATCGAACTTCGATTAGTTAGTAGGTCAAATGTACTGGAACATTAACTACACAGAAACTTCCGTCAATTTAAGTAATCATGCTAGACGACCATTTGTTCTTAGAAAACTCGAGCAAAATAGTACCAACTCCGATACCATGTAAAACAACCAGCTGTTGTATAGATCTCATTTCTTGACATTATGGTGGAAGCTGAGCAATGTTGATGCGACTGTTGGTTCCAGATAGCTGTGAAGAAATTGAAGGCGATGAACTTGAAGGCCGAGATGGAATTCGCGGTGGAGGTCGAGGTCCTCGGCAGAGTCCGGCACAAAAACTTGTTGGGCCTGCGAGGGTACTGCGTCGGGACGGATCAGCGGCTGATCGTGTACGATTACATGCCGAATCTGAGTCTGCTCTCTCACTTGCACGGCCAGTTTGCGAGTGACGCTCACTTGGACTGGAAAAGGAGGATGAAGATTGCAATCGGGTCGGCCGAAGGCTTGGTGTAAGCATCAGTCGCCTGGGCTTTTTCTTTTCTTTAAATTTATCAGTTTCTGTTTGATTTCTATTCTATATATAAGACATCGTAGAACAAATAAATTGATTGAAAAACAAAAAGAAAATGAACTATTAGACAGTGTTCAACGAAGAACCTATCAAACTTATAAGATAATCATGAGAAACGGTATTCATGACAAGTATCTAACTTGGATATTTTTAGATACCAATTGCCGATACTTCAAATTAATTATATGTATAAGACGGCGTTGAATGCCTTTTCTTTTTTTCCATAAAGAAGTCTCTTCTAGATTGGATATAAAGAGAAGACGTCATTTGGTAATGATATGATAGACGGAATCAATCACAATACAAAAACTTTATAAGAATTTGGACTTTTGAGACTCTTAATCTCATTATTTATTGATGTGCCACTGATTTATTTTATAGGAGTTCACGGAACAGTTTCTCATTTCTAAATGACTACAGGCATTTTCATTGACTTGTCTAGCTCCTTAGTAACAAGTAATTTCTATACTTTTTTTTTTTTTGGCGATCGATTATTCCTTTCTTAGTTTCATGTTAGGAGGACAAATTGGCTCAATTTGCTTCTCTTATATTAAGAAGATCCCAAGCATTCCCCAGAATTTGCTTGCCTAGCTAAGGGCATCAATTGGTCTGTGATATCTGATATACTCAGTTTGAATATTCTTTTGCAGGTACTTGCATCATGAGGTAACACCTCACATAATCCACAGGGACATAAAGGCAAGCAATGTACTTCTAGACTCGGACTTCGAACCACTTGTAGCCGATTTCGGCTTCGCGAAGCTCATCCCGGAGGGCGTGAGCCACATGACCACTCGCGTCAAGGGCACTCTAGGGTACCTCGCACCCAAGTACGCCATGTGGGGGAAGGTCTCGGAGAGCTGCGATGTGTATAGCTTCGGGATCCTCCTCCTCGAGATAGTCACAGGGAGGAAGCCCATTGAGAAGCTCCCGGGGGGGATCAGGAGGACGATAACCGAGTGGGCGGAGCCATACATAGCGAAGGGGAGGTTCCGGGACCTCGCGGACCCGAAGCTCCGAGGGATTTTCGACGAGGCCCAGTTGAAGCGGGCGATCAACGTGGCGGCCCTGTGCGTGCAGAGCGAGGGCGAGAGGAGGCCCACCATGAAGGTGGTGGTGAGCATCTTGAAGGGCCAGGAGCCCAAGGCCGAAGTGATGCAGATGAGGATAGGGAGCGTCAAGTATGGTGAGGACTTGATAGCACAAGATCAAACCGATGACGACGACGATCACCACCAAAGAGGTGATGGCGATGAAAGTGATGCATATGGGATTTTTAGTGCAATAGAGGTGCAAAAGATGCAAGACCCTTATCAAAGGTTTGGCAACAATAGGAGAGCCATTTGACACCATCGTTTTCTTCCATGCCAAGGGAAAGTTTGGCTGGCCTCGTATATTTAATCATGTATACATACACATATCTATGTAGTAATTTATGTTTCTGTGATCTTGGAAATGCCAGGACATTAGGATCCGATTGTTGTTGTTCTTGCCGAAGAACACGGTTGTTCGATTTGTTCTTTTCCCAATGTGTGAAAACAAGTATTGTGTAATTCTTGCCTGGCCATTTGCCTTCGATATCATCATCTCCTCTCTCCCCATTTGTCATGGTCATAATACTTTTATACTCTCCCTATAATCGTCATGAAATGTATGGGAGGGTCACACGACCATTTCATTACCTCATTAGTCAAGTGGTTTTGTCTATGGTTAGAATGATTGTGAAGATAGGTAAATCTCGAGCCTACGAAAAATCCCATTTATCTTGGAAACCTGCACGAAGAGGCATCAAATGCTTTTCGGTCTTGTTAGCAATTCTTATTCTAAATGAAAATTCAAACCCAATACCAACAACAATATGTTTTCTTTCATGTGTAAATCATGACCACTCTATAGGACATGAAGTTATCACAGACCGTGGGGGGCATGTCTCAAGTACATCTGCATCATCCGATCTTATGGATTCTGCTGAATTTACTCAGTGGAAATGACTACACTCAAAGATACAGATGGATTCAGAGACGCCTCCAATCAACTTCATAATTCAACATCACATGGAACATGAACCCGACTAACTAAAGTCCCTACCTAGGAGCACAAAATGATCGTTGAATAATCTAAAATCTAAAAATCCCGCAAGGAATTCATTCATCCCTAAGTTGGATTTAAGTACTGACCAAAAAAAAAAATTACCCATCCATTGCGTATCTCCACCAATATGATCCACACTTCTTATGTATTTCGAAATACTTAGACAAGTATTTAATACTCCTTAAATACATCATCACCATCCACCTAAGTCAATCATCATATACCAAAATTCATTAACTTGACACTTGATGGTTATTGATTCGGGTGGACCTAGATTTCGTACTTTCTTTGCACCAAAAACCTCTAGAAGTCTCGATTTTCACCTAACAAGCGCCTAATCATAGTGAAGTCACATTTCATGCGAATGGTGCCCATAAGTATTTCAAAATCGTTCCGGTATCTGTAAATTGCATAGCAAAATGTGAAACAATGAGCTAAACCATACCGCCATGCGCATGTTAACGCAAGCACGCTAGATCACCACCAGCATCATAACAAACATATTCACTTTGTCCCAAATTGAATTGCATCGGCGCAAAGCATCCCAAAGTTGGCTAAGCTGTTATTATATAAAAGAAACAGAAGAGACCTAACTTGATGGTTCCCTCTTAAAGCACTCATGGATCAGGGCTTAGACCCTAGCTCACTTCCATCATCTGAATCAGTGCTGGTCATGCGATACTCCTGGCAAGATGGCACAGGTTTCGTTCCGCTACAACCTTCGCCACGCCGGCTTTGGTCCCCCGAGAAAGCAAGCTTGCTTTCATGTTGCGCAGCCTCGACTGCAGGATCATACTCGTCATTCTTTGGTGTAAAGTCCATCTCATACTCTAGATATCTGGCATCCCAACCATAGTCGCACCCTGCTTCGCACAAATATGCGAACATGTCATCGCCGACGCTCTTTTGCCAACATTCTTGCTTCGGCTGTAATTGCTCTTCATTTCCTTCACCTCTCATGTTATTCACTTGCTCGGTAACGCCGTCCATGTTCGCTTCATCATTTTGCAAGCTACGGGGGAGCTTTTCTTTACTCTCACCGACAAACTTTTGCCAATGTTCTTGATCCGGCTGTGATTGCTCTTCATTTTCTCCCTCTATCATGTCGTTCACTTGCTCCCGACCGCCGTTGATGTTTTCTTCGTTCTCCTGCGAGCTGTTGCCAAGATATTCCTGAATCTGCGCCGTTACTTCGGGAGGGCAGCACCTGCAGGGGATCACGTTGCCTTTGATACATGCCAGATGCTGCTTAAGTCGAGTCACGCCTCCCCACATCGCATGTCCACAGAAATTGCAACGGACGCGCCCGACGTTGCCGTCAACCACAGTGCAATACTGCCATGCGATTTCGTGCCGCTTTCTCTTTCTCATCCTGAAATGCAAGTTCACATAATGTATCAAATCTTTCATTGACAATGTGACAATATGCTTAGACATAAACTAATCGCCTGAAGATGAAATGAAGCGCATGTCCAATTTGCTGAGATAAAACTTGTACTCGAGTCTCAACACCCCATGAAATTTTCTTGCTCTACATGAGATGGATCATCTTATGAACAACTTATTGTTTCAAGAAAATGAAAAGAAGAAATACCACGTAAATTCAAAATTGAAGAAATACGATAAGCTACCTCATTCATACATGAACAAATAATGATTCCACGTTCCACACATCCAATCAAACGGCCATACAAATTACCACCATTGACATAGATAAAAGGTCAAACCGTACATAGCACTCGGGCAATACCTCACCAACCATTGGTACCAAATTGTTGATGCTAACATTCCAAATCACGATGATGCCAAAAGGAAAGATCGTCTAAAATCATAGTGGCGACGGGCGGGGGTAAGATTGAGAGAAAGAGTATTGTTGTCATTACATTTTTAACTTAAATTTGAACCTAGATCCAACAGTCGTCATTTGTCAATTTTTCTCAAGGGCCGGAATAAATCCATGTAATAATGTGCAGCGACATGACAACCAGGTCACGAATCGTCATTCACATCAGCCGCCAACCGATATCAAAATTGTCCCACGAGATAAAGCTTTTCTAAAGACGGGCCTGTAACATCAGGTAAAAGTCCGTTGAAATCTAATGGCGATAACCTAGCAAAATAAAAAGTTTCCCCGCCTAGATTTCCCTTGAAGAGAAGGCGAAAGGAAAAACACAAACGCAAGCACATGTACTTGACGTCGTCAATTGTATTGAAAACGATCGAATCAAAATTGCATGAAATCTCCGAGCAGGTACTTCTAGAACTCTTGAATCGTTCTACAGAATCACAAACTTCTCTGTAAACAAAGATTCACAATCCAGGAGTCATAAAATCCGAGAAAAAGAGAGAAATTGACTGACCTTTGCAAGAAGTTGTTCAAATCTTATGATCTACAATGAAAAAGAGCTAGATACTTTTCCTGCTTTATCCACCCTCTCCCTTCTTCCACTCTTGTTTAGTAATTGAATCCATGTAGGCTAAACTATATCTTTTCGATTGTCCATTTAAGGTAAAACTTATCAATTTTCTCCGCTTTTTATCGACAATTAGTCAATAACTTCCGTATTCTAGAATAAGTCAATTTAATCATTTATTATGTTAATTTGTTAAGAATTTTCTCCTGGATTCGCAATGATTTTATTGATGTTCCTTATATACATATTTTCCATTCAATCACTTGTATAGCGTAATTTTCCTCTCTTTTACCTTTTTTACTATATACGTAATCGTGGCTTGGTTTCTAGTATTGAGCTTAAGATAGTTTCACATTAATGAAGGAAGGACAACTCAAAGTAGGGGATTTAGGGATACGAACCTCATCTGATTGAGGATATGGATTCAAGTAAATGTGAAGTCACATATGCAAGCAAAATCGAATCCTTCTTGCATTATTCGGGGTGTGTTTGGTTCAGCATTTCCAATGGGTACTCCAAAGCCCTTTGAGGAAATACTAGACTATTCGGTAACCATTTTAAAGTAGCTTTCAGTGAAAATCGGCGTTAATACAAGGTCGAAAGCCCAATGCTAGTAGGGACTAGCTTTAAATTTTCAGCATTTGACCAAATACTGAAATTTATTTTTTTCTTCCAAAACTATCTTCACTCATTCTTCAAATTTTTTATTTTGCCATCATTATTATTTTTTAAATGCCAAAATAATGCCAAAAAAATCAAATATATATAAATGCTAAAAAAATTAAATATATTTTGGTCTTTTTTTAAAAATTATTTAAATATTTGATTTTTTTAGCATATATATTTGATTTTTTTAGCATTATTGTGAAATTTTATATTTAAAAAGTTGCATAAATTATTTTTTTTTCAATTTTAAAAAAAATTAAAAATTAAAAAATTCGACGAAGGGTTTGGTCTTTTTTTTCAAAATATATGTATTTGATTTTTCAGCATTATTTTCAAATTTATATTTAAAAATCATATATTATTTTTTTCAATTTTAAACAAATAAAAATTAAAAATGGAACCACCGCAAATGTGGTGGCTCAGGTTCAACGGTAGGCCTCCCGATCCTTTCGCCCGCAGGGAGGAGTTCGTTTCCCTTGCGAAGCAAGAGGGCCGATCGAGTTGCTTGGTGACTTACCCGGTAGCATGGGGTGGTGGTTTCCCATGTTGCCTCCTCAGTTCTACTTCGCCGACCGTCTGCCGGTTCCCACAGATCACAAAAAAAAAAAAAAATTAAAAAGATGAAGGATTTGGTCCTTTTTAATATATATGTATTTAATTTTGTTAGCATTATTGTCAAATTTTATATTTAAAAAGTTGGATACATTATTTTTTTTCAATTTTAAACAAATAAAAATTAAAAAATTCCCGATGAAGGGTTTGGTCTTTTAAATGTGTGTGTGTGTGTGTGTGTGTGTTGATTTTTAGCATTATTTTCAAATTTATATTTAAAAATTTGCATACATTATTTTTTTCAATTTTAAACAAATAAAAATTAAAAAATTTCAATGAAGGATTTGGTCTTTTTTTTTATTATTATATATATATGTATTTTTTTGGTATTATTGTCAAATTTTATATTTAAAAAGTTGCATACATTACTTTTTTTTTAAAACAAATAAAATTAAAAATAAGTTAATATTAATCACCCAAATGGTTTTT